>QEWY01000086.1:93269-105811 GCA_006503575.1 Baylisascaris schroederi | reverse complement strand
CCCCCCCCCCCCCCCCCCCCCCCTTCTGCTCCTGCAAAACTGCCATCCCTGCCCCTTTATTTGGACTATTCCGTAAAAAGCTTCTTTTTGGATAGCATTCCCGAGAAGCAGAAACCGAAGGAAAACCTCCCAAAAGTCGAAATTTCGAGGAATGGGAAGCACAGGTTGGGAATCTCCAAAATTCTTCGACGACGGCATAGAATTTCGCCAAAAAAAACTTCACGATTTTCGTCATGCAAAAAGGAATTGAACCAATAAAATTATTACAATTTATATACGGTCATATAGCTATCTACCATGCACTAAATCACTCACCTCAGATAAGTTGTGCATTCATAATAAGCAATTCTTTCCTTAACAATTAATTTATAATACCCATCCCTCTCTTAAATCGTTTTCCCCATAGAATCGCTTTCCTATTCCCCTTCTCGAGTCTATACTTGCCATATCGATATAAGATAAGTAGAAAAAAAACTAACTATCTTCTGGTGGTATATCATCGATGATTTTCTCTGCATCGGTCAACTTTGATTCCTCAATTTCTTTGCCAATTTCAATAGTCGTATCTTTCTCTTTTCGTGTGCTTCCAAATTTCCACCAACTTTTACGCTGTTCGACGATTGTACCCTCTGATGGAGGAGGAGTCAAACTTCGTGGTGATGAACCTGTTTATTATCTTATTTTATAATAATCTTGTATCGGATATACGGCTAACATATAATGAATAAAGCCATTCCTAGTCTAAAGAAATGCCGAAATTAGCTAAAAGTTCAAATATTTGTCAAAATGTTCGAAATTTCTGAATTGCTAAATGCCGAAAATAAAGTGCTAAAAAAGTCCAAACATCTGCCAAGAAGAAAAAGAAATCCTTTATCTTCCTCTCTCTAAGTTTTGGAATAAGTATTACTACCGTATCATTTTCAATAACCTTACAATATCCCTAAACATCTTTGTAGAGCTTAGAAAAAAAACAGATTTTTACTGTAATGATGCGAATGACATATACGTGAACAATAACCCTAAAAATTAATCGAAATTATACCAAATACAACAGCATTAAGTGAAAGATTATCGATTTTGTGCAAAGTTTAAATGATCAAGTAAAGTAACTTCAGCCTCAAAGATCGACCTATCCATACAATCAACAACACTTACATTGTGATTCTCAATTGATGTAATGTAACGAAAAACGTTTGAGCCAAGCAATAAAAAAGAATCGACTTATTGGGGACAGCAGGGGAAAAGAGCTCCTGGAGCTGCAAAGACGAACCACCTCGCTGAAGGAGAGACTAGCTTTAGGCGAAGCTTTGCACAAAGGGGATAGCTTTGCCAAGGATAAGATGAGATAAACAGATATTTCAACAAGAACATAACAAGCATGATATTCCACAAAATTACAGGTATATCCTTCATATGGGAAATGGTAAAATAAGATCAAAGGCTTTTGTTGATCAAGGAAATCGATCAATAGTGTAGCCATCTTTCTACTGACAATCGATAGATCGATAAAACAATCGATGGATCGATAACTGATAAAATGCTAATAAAAAAAGTCATACATGAACTATTAGGTCGAAGTGCAGATGATTCATCACTATCACATTCATCTTCCTCGTCGATATCATCACGTTCCTTCTCAGAGATTACCTCCTTTACTTCTTTATCTTTCTCTCGTTTCTCTCGTGCTTTCAATTTCTTTATATATGACCTGTGTAACTGCAATATAATTTCATATGAATGTATTTAATCACTCAAGTTCAATAATTAAAGCATTATTGAGTTCATTGAAAATAAAACCTCATGGTTGCACAACTTGATAAGAAAGTATTAATCCAGTTATATCCCCCACTCTCAACCTTTCCAGCTTAAATATCGTAGATCTCTTTCGATATATCATCTTCATTCTTTAATAAAAGTCAACCAAATTGGGCACAATAGTAAGCAAAAGTTCACCCCAAAGCGCAACGAAAGTTACCGATTCCCCCTAAGTGAAGTGATTTTAAAAGAAAAAAAAATAGATTAAATAAAGAAAAACCATAAAAAGTAATAGCATACCTCAGGAGGCAATAAATCATAATCTTTTAAAGCTCTGAGATCAATTGAAGTAAACAATTTTACTGGCCGTATAAAACGATAATTGTGATGTACAAGTGGTTCCAATCGATACGCCTATAAGCAATAGAAAACAATGAAAATAAAATACAAAAAGAAAAATCCATATAAAACAGTTCCAAGTAATTAAACCATAAAGTTATTAATATTCTTGAATTTCATCGTTATTGCTCCACACCTTCCTCCTACCCCTCCCCTCAAATATATTCAAACAAAAAAGTGTAACCCTCTCCTCCCTTCCGCCTTCCTCCCCCCAAAAAAAATCGAAAATAAGCAGTAAATAATATAATGAAATAAAAATAAATACACTGAAAATATGCCACCTTTTGATTTATTATATATCGAAACAAAACAAACATAGCTTCTTTCCTGTTTTTGATTTCCATTTCATTAAAAAAAACCTATTAAATACAACTTCCTATATACATCACGTATACAATATATAATCTCCCATATGCGCAATTAGTGTCCAACTATGAAATTTTTCTACTAAAAGCATAAGAAATATTCAAATGAGGAATACAAATAAATTTATCCATCAAAAAAAAAAAATTTAATTGATGATAACTCACTACGGGATCGTATGGATGAAAGACATTATAAATTCGTTTCAAACGATCAGCGGCTGGATAAACGGTAGATGCACCTCGCATGATTAGGAATACAGCTAATGGTGAACCAATACAGAATAAATTCGTCACCTGAAATGATAAGATCGGATAGGTGGATGCAATATGATCCCTCCTCCTCCCCTTTCCCAAAAAATAAATTTTTTTTTGTGAAGGTGTCCATTCAATAAAATATAATCAGGGAAAAGCACAAACAATACAAAAAACAGTAAAGTTAAAAAAAGGATTCAAATTGATGATTGTGATAGGAATCAATGGCAAACTTTCGTAACCTCCAACAATAATTTCCTCTTTATATAACTAGTATAAAAATGTTTTCATGACTACTAATCCAATGATACGGTGTATTCGAACAACGTTGAAGTCAATCCAAAAATCCAAAGCGACATAGTAGAATAAAAGGGGAGAAGCTGCAAAAACCATTGCCGAAAGGGGGAGGGGGAAGAGGAATGCAAAGGAGAGGGAAGGGGAGGAGAAAGGAGGGGAAGGGAGGGGGAGGGGAGTGGAAGGGAGGGAAGGGGAGGGCAAGGGAGTGGAGAGGGAGGGAGGGAGGGAGGGGAGTGGAGTGGAGGAAAGGGGAGTGGAAAAAAGGGGAAAGGAGGGGAGGGGAGCGGAGTGGGGAGAGGAGAGGGATGATGTAGATATTTAACAGAATTGTTGCTCTCAAGTTATCAAAGACTAACCCTAAAATTAAGTTGCTCATTCGGATTGAGGAATGCCTTCTGAAAACCACCGTAGAGATCAAGAAGTCTGAAAGCTATGAACACTTTCAAAGCAATATAT
Source organism: Baylisascaris schroederi (assembly GCA_006503575.1). Classification (NCBI taxonomy): domain Eukaryota; kingdom Metazoa; phylum Nematoda; class Chromadorea; order Rhabditida; family Ascarididae; genus Baylisascaris; species Baylisascaris schroederi. The sequence goes on along the minus strand of QEWY01000086.1, from coordinate 102,287 downwards.
ACAAATACACATTAATCTCATCTTACATCAATCATGCAATATAAAAATAATCAATACTATCATTGAACTTTCTGCAAACAATATTCAGGTAAGCCTGCTACTTATGTTTGACACCACAGATTATCGATCGTCAAAAATAGTGTAAACCTATATGTTGACCATTGTCCCTCAACCTAAGTTTACCACTTCAATCTAAGCATCTCATGTGATCCGATGCATTTTTATATTTCATCGGTTGAATAAATGCAAAAGTAATCATCTTTTAACGGTAAGCAATGGAACAACACCAACCATAATAGAAGTAATTAACGAATCTGCTGATTGTTGCTTCTGTTATGATACCTAAGCTAGGCAAAAATAGAGAGGAAGGGATATCGTAGAAGGAGGCATTCTCCCCTACAAGACAACCTCTACATGCTCAGCAATCGCTTATTGAGCATCAGTCCTCGATTACGTTCAAAAGACTCGTACTAATTCCCATTACCTTTCTAATTAAATAATCTATAAATGAATAGAGCCCCTGAGTACTCGATGAGTATAAAACTTTCCCACGGGAAATGACGAACGAATTGATTTGGTATATTTAAATCATTAAATTCAGGAAAACACCGCTGCAAACCTTACAGGATTCTGAAGGACTTTCATACATCCTTAGTGAAAACATCTCGATTTCATTATTCAACACATTGAAAAGACAATAAATATTTTTCATTGCTTATTTCCCACTTCTGATGATCAAAGAAAATCATGCCTGCAGGTTGGTGGCAAGCCCGTGATGACCATAGTTCACCCCCTCCCCCCTCCCCCTTTGGTTATGGAAATGCTCCCATGGTGGTTTACCCCCCATTCCGATTGCGGAAAAGTTTTTCACTGGTGATCGAAAACACTTATCATCATCTCAGCCTGAGCTGGGCTATGCTTCGTTTCAAAACAAATACCTTACCAATATTTATCCCATCATAATTAAGCGATCAATGACTAGGGCAAAGGAATGAGGTAAAACTTAGTGCAATAAAAATAAAAAAATAAAAATAAAAAAGTAAGCGGAAACAAACTTTTGGCGAGCGTTCTGAAAACTATGTAGAACTGCAACATCTTTACTGTTTGACGTTTTTAAATGATTATCCTGTAAATGAAAATATATTTATATTATATTACTCTTATTACTCATCCCATTTCTTGCCTTTCCTTTAAAGATATTTTAGTGGAAACAATTTTACAAATACGATAAATAGAAACAACAATACCTTACTATTACGAATCTTTGCAATATTAAACGTATGCAACAATAACACATAATTGAGGAAACATCTATGATTGCTAAGAAACAATATAAAATATGCGATTAAACAACATCCAAGATTATATTCACTTTCTTCTACTTTAATGAAAATCTTCGGCTCTTGTTTTTCACTACTATAAAGATCACCTACACAAGAAATATACGCAACTAAACCAACTTATATAGTCCTATAGTGATTTACATTGCCTTATAATCCTTTACAAGACCTATAAGTCAATATTCCCTACCAATTTTTTTTTTTGCATAGATAAACAAGAAAGGATTAAAAGCCTAAATCTTTACTAATCAATAGTCAACAACTAAATGCAATACTACCATAAACATAATAAGTGATGAATAGAACAAATAAGTACCAATAAATCCCTAAAATATCCACAAAACAAAATCCTTACAATAGCCTCGGCGACATATTCATCGAAGAGTACAAGTGGTGACCAACTGGTCAACAGGTCATAGCACATCACCGAACCCAACGAATGTGCGAATATCGAGATCGGACCATCAAATTCAGGATGATTATCCATAAATAATTTATAGACAGTGTTCAACGATCGAACTAATCCACCCATTATCTGAAAATTCACCCATTTATCCATAGCTTATCTATAGCTAAGATTTGAGTCTAAAGAAAGAGAATCAAATATTTCAGAAGTTCAAAGCTCGAACAGACTCAAATCAGCCAAAATAATTCAACAAGCAGGTCAGACCGAAGAGCAAAAAAAGCAAAAAAAAAAAGAAATTTTATGGTTAGTGATGATAAACTTATGAAAAACTATAAAAGGACATTTTCTTTACGCAAATTTTCTTGCAATAGATCTAGCATTGCTTTCAGGTGGAACATTTTCCATCGTCAACAACCCAAAAGCGGAACAAAGATCGAAACCTGTTGGAATATTGGGACCCCATAGGCAGCTGTCTGTCACTTAGCTGAATTTAGTAAGCGCCAAAAATAATTCAATATGCACGAAAAGATGCTTAACCATTATACCATAAAACTGAGGAAAACAACCTCTTTTGTCATCCTCAATTAATATATTTGTTGAGCATACAAATGCTTTCAAACTTGCTTCTAAATTCGTTTTCGGTGACCAGTGAACAAATAACTAAAAAACCTCGAATTTTTACCGCTCCAATAAACAGGTTATAATAATTTATAAGACCTCTAAAAGGCGCTTTTGGCAGAATAGAAATGCAACCATCCCCACATATCAATACGATGCAGTAGCTATAACTTTTATTTGTTATTCAAGTCCCTCCTGGGTAACTACCATTAAAACCCTAATATCTCTCCCCCTCCCCCCTCCTCCCCCTACCTCACCAGCCCACCCGTTGCAATCTACAATTGCAGCAGTGCATCATGTTTGACCAGTCAGGTGAAGCTGACAGGTCAAAATAAAATGGGAAATAAGATAACCTGGAAAATCCACTCATTTTTTGCATCTTAGCCAATGAATCTATATTCCAATTAAAGATTTCCCTACAATGAGGAAAGCCTTAATTCTAAATAACAAAATAAATAAATAACAAAATAAATAAATAAATAAATAAATAAATATAATAAATAAATAAATAAATAAATAAATAAATATTTAAACTTTAATTCCCGATCATTTTTCAGCCTAAATATGCAATACTTCTTCCGAAACACTCCTTACGGATCAGATCAGCAATCGATTATCGGGTATTCGGCGATCATCGATCAATAAGATAATAATCAAAAAATGAATGCAATCTACCTCATTTCTATAGAGAGGTGATTGATAATACATAATATCCATAGCGGTTGAATTAAGTGCATGACGCATAGTGGACATCTTCGGCAGAGTGACGAAATCAGTTTGACCACTGTCCAATACGAGGTGTGCCCTCCATTCCACCGGTAAAACCATTGGTCGACTTTTCTCTTCTGGATAATGCTTATCCATACATGCGTATATCGCATCGCGCACTCTTAATATTTACTTAAATATAATAGAAACAATAAATGAAAATGATAAATAAAAAATAAATGTAATGATCGATGATAAATATAGAATATAATAGAAACAAATAATAATATTTAAATAGAAATATATGAAAAATCAATGAGTGGAAAATAAAAGAAAAAAAATGGAAATTAAAAAAGTTTTCTAAACGAGACTGATTAGTCATATCGAATATTTGTTTAAAAATAGATCACGCAATTTAGCGTTCAAAAGAAGTATAACATTTTGAGCACATCGATTTCCGGATCCCAAACTCTGATCAATCAATAAATAAATAATAATAATGCAATTAAAAACTTACTGTTCAGAATTTTTAGCGATAAGATTTTCGTATCCTTTTTGACCGATCCCATGCACCACCAATATTAGATGACTTATAATTCGTTTTCCATCCTCCCAAGTTGCTTCCTCATAACCTCTCTTTAGAGGTGTACCTTTACCCCAGGTAATATAACGAAGTAGGCGACTTGTTTTAGAATTGTTGTAGAGTGTTATATCGATTACAGAATTCCATCGAACTTCGTATTGATCTTGTAGTTTTAATTCGGTTAATACTGAAAAGAAGACATCAATGATCAAACTACAACTTCATACTCATTTTTATCTATCCTTCAATGATGATTTGATACCGACTCAACCACCAATGACTTTATATATATATATATATATGTAATTTCGAAACTGCAAAGTATGGCCTAACGGCAAAGCAATTCGAGGAAAGGAAACATACAAGGTTTCTTGCTGGATTCCTTCTCAGAGAATACAGGAGTATCCGGAATCATCTGTGAACGGAACACATGTAAGTGGTGTTTTTCGATAGGATCGGCCATTTCGGCGTTAATCGGTTGCAAACTTTCTGCTAAGAACCATGTACCACGACGAATTTCCATTTCATCATCTGCAATCAACTCCCCTTCTTTAATGGAAACAACTGTAATTGCTTTGTTATGTCAGCTAGAATCTCCGAGGCCCTATGGTCCCTAACCAGAAGGAAGATAATAGAAGAAAATTCCTTCTTTTTTTTAAGCGGGTGAAACGACAATGAATGCAAAAATTTCCTGAAAATTTCTGGGTTTCCAAGTAATATTCTCAAAAATTTGCATATTTCTACAAACTTTTCAGCATTTTCAAAACCGTTGAAAATCCTCCACTCTAGACTTTTTGAAATATTTTGGTTAGTCAACTTTTATGCCAGTAAGATTTCAAATATACTATACGAAAAATAATAAATGACCAAATTAAATAACTGGCCAATAAGTGACCAAATGACCACTCACCTTTCCAATAAATCGAATTTATCGACGTGATCATTTCTGAGACATTATATAAGCCATCCAATACGACGGGTGATTTTATATTTATATGATTATTGATTGCGCAGATATGCGCATTCGTTGCCACATCCAAGTCAATGTCATTTCGATTACGCCAATAAACCTCTAATAGCATTGAATCACATCCTGAAATTCCCGCACATTTACCCATTTAAAAACCAATAAAACATAATTGCCTATTCTGACATTTCTATTTCTTATTACGATATCACCGTATAACCTCGAATAGAAACCCTGGAGGGTGGGGTTATAAATTTTTCAAGATTTGTAGCCATCCGGCTAAAATTTGATTAGGGAATATGAAATGCTATGGAGATGAAAAACTGCAAAACAAAAAAAAACAAAAAAAAAACAACTGAAAATTGAGAGTGAGGGGAATTAAGCGATACCTCTAAATGGTGTCCATTTTGTTTCAACACCTTTTCGTCTATAAAACCATCGTACTTCGGAGCACTTCAATTCGGCCACACGTCTTTTCTTGTTTCTTGGCGGTACCGGTGGTGTCTTATCGCGAAGTGGTTTCGAATTTCCAGGAACTGAGGCACTTTTTTGCATTCCTGAAGGCTCACTAGTTCGACCTGAGGTTTGCTGATCAGCCTCAATCTTATCCTCGTTCTTCGTTTCTCGATCGTCATCTTCATTTGTGAGTATATGAAATTTAGGTGTTCCATCATCACTTATCACTTTCGACTTATCATTGATTACCGTCGTTGTTGATAGAGTGCTAACTGATAATACACGTTCAAGTTTAACACTTTCATTAGGCGATAAATTCGAGAAATTTGGTTGTGAAATTGAATGGTCAATTTGTTCGGCTAACGGTGTTTTACATCCTTCATCAGCGTCCTTCTTTTCTTTCTTTTCGATATCATTGTCCATATCCAATTGCATATCCTCGGTGATCTCCTTTGCACTACCCACATCATCCGACATTCTACCTGTAAAATGTCACAGACATCCGACATTAGCGCCATTATTCGATGTCGATATTGGATTATCACCAACATCCGTGACATCCTCGCCGACATACGACATCATTCTTGGTGAAAACAACTTGAAATTGAGAATGTCGTGAACGCAAAGAACCCAAAACGATAGCACTATCACATACATCAAAAAAAAGGCCTTAGAAACGTGAATAAAGAGTTCATAACCAAGGAAATAAATAGTGACCAACAAAAAAGATACTCTTTAACCCACTCCCCTTTGTCCCCTGTCCCCCCCCCCCCCTCCCCCACCTTCAAGTCCCTCAAGATGCCATTCCCCCTCTTGTCCCTCGCTTTGCTGTGAAAATTCCTCTCCCTAATAAATTACAGTTTAACACAATAATATATTACTGCAGTAATTGTATCATTGAATGGCGTATATGAACGAAGAAGATTGTAAAGAGGAAATTCGCACCTGTTTACAGCTTACTACGAGATCCTTATTAAGTAATTTGCTAATGCTCTTATTCAACAATCTGAATTACTAATATTTTTGCCATTCCATAAAATATGGCATTACCAAGGTGAAGTTTGAATGTCCATTTTTTTAGCAGGCAATAAAAGCACCCGGCTGGTAATAATCAATTATTCTTTAATTACTAGCGATAGAACTGAAGTTCAAAGAAATGATTTTTCGCCGTAGTGATTTTCTGCTACTTCACTAAATAGAAAAGAAAATAAACCTTTAGGATTAAAGATTATGGTGAGTTAAATTCAGGAAGATTGAAGTAGCACATAAAGGAATCAAGATGGTGTGCTGTGGATGTGGCGGAGTCCGATTCAGACCTTAATGACTCCAGCGGAGTCCGATTCAAATCTTATTAACTCCAAGATCCTTGGTGGATATCACGGTATTATGGGATCTGATCGATCAGGAAAATGAGAAATAATTGAATGTGCTGAACGAGTTCGTTCTATCAGTTTATTTACGCAGACAGGTAGATACATAAGTTTCATGTTTCTATGATTCTATGATTTCAATGGCGCTATATTCTACGATTATTTCTAAAAACTACCTAGACGATAAACACTGCAAGAATAAAGTAAGCTTTGGACGTCATAAAAAATCTAAAAAATAAAATAAAATAAAATAAAACAACCGAAAATAGAAGATTAAAAAAAAAAAGAAAACATTTCCTTCCATTAGGTACGATATTAATATAATAGTTATTATAAGTATTGATAAAAATTTTAACTGTGTAAGCAGTGATAATTGACAAAGATATTTAAAAGTTTGGAGTTCAGATTACTCGGAAATTGGAAAATTGAAGAAAAATTCAAAAATTTAAAAAATTTTCCACCAAAATAAATTTAAAAAAAAGGAAATTCAAAAATTCATCAGTATCAATAAAGATGCGACGAAGTATGCAACATACTGCAAACAACAGTAAATGTTCAAGCAAGGTGCACTTCGCTGTCAACAACAATGATTGATATATTGCGTCACATCGAGCAACCACCATACATTCACTCACCATAAATAAAAAAACAAAAAGAAAACAAAAAAAGAAAAACAAAAAACAAAGAAAAACCCATTCCTATCAATTAAATCCTTTTTTTAATAGTCATAAATTTATGCAAATATTTCATAAATAGTCGTCGATTTATGCAAATTTAAAATCCTTTCAAAAAGGGTTCTTTCGATATATTTATATTATATAAATCACTAATAAATATATTTCTATATGTTTCCTGTTTTAAACGGCGCATATGGCAGAAAGATTTACGTTGTTCTTGTGCTACCAACGATCATAATCAATTCAATATGCAAATTTAATACATTCTTTTATGACTTTCATCCTCGTGATCTCTAATTTTTATCTTTTTTTCTTATTCTCATTTTTCAACACTAATAACAATATTTTCGTATCACTTTTTATGTATCAAAAATATTCTATTCTATTATATTTTCGCTGTTTTTTCTCTTACAGCGCCTTTTCATTGATTATTAAATGCTATTTTTTAGAGCATCTCTACTCTTTATGCACTCTTTTTTATACACACTCTTATGTATTTCCATCATTTATTTTACTATCATTATTTCTGTGAATATTTTCGTTGGAGAATTTTTCTTTTGTTTAGAAAAAATATCTTTCACCCATTAAAAATCGATATTAAATTCGCAACTTACTTATATCAGTTATCGATTTGCTTCTCAATGAAATAAGTCAATTCCTAGATTTTCTGCTCTCTTTTTCTAAATTGCCTCCTTTCCCCCTTCCCCCTTCCCCTCTTTGCATCCAGGATTCTTAGACCGTATGGTACTCCTTAAAAAGAAAGGGGAGAAGGGAATGTGGACTTTGAAGAACCTCTAGTTTTTCAATTATATTCACCATATTTTCATTGCATATTTTTGCAATTGCATAAAACGGAAATAAAACACAATCCCAACTAGCGATTGCTTTATTTTAGCTAAAAAACCTACTTTCAGGTTTAACCCCCCCCTCCCCTCCTTTAAACCTAGGTTTAAACCTTCAACCGATTCGTTGAGATGTTATTTTCCACAACGATCCATTTTAGTTACATCGATCGATAAATGAAAAATGCAACCCGTTTTATATCGGATCTTATTTTAAAGAATACCTCACGAAAGGCAAAAAAAAGAGATGAATAACTGAACGGAGTGGGCAGATGATTCGAAGCAAAAATAAAAAAATAAAAATTTCAGNTAAAAATTTCTTCAAAAGGAGTTAATTAAATTCGAATTCAAAAAAATTTTCGTTCTATTCAAATCATATTTGAATGAGCAATGAGAGAAATGAGAGAAATATTTCACAACGAATCGAATACTTTAGCAATAAAAATTCACTCAGTGATGTGGTGTTCGTTATGAATAACACGAATAAACCGGTTCAAACGAACAGAAAAAAAAACCGACAGAGAGAGAGAGAGGAAAGAGAGAGAGGAGAGGGAGAGAGAGGAAAGAGAGAGAGGAAAGGGGGAGAGAGGGGGAAGAGAGAGAGGAAAGAGAGAGAGAGGAGAGGGAGAGAGAAAGAGAAAGGGCACACAACCACGTATATATGGATGACTAGCTGTAAAAAAAAAAATTCCTTTTTCCACAATATTCACAATAATTACACAATTAAAAATCAATACTGAAAAAATACAACATGGATTATACGATAATTATTTATGATAAATGATAAGTGATAAAATAAATGATAATATTATATATGATAATAATATCATATATGGTAAAAAAATATGTATATTCTACGAAGATTTAGAAGTTTATAGATGGAGAAAAATTTAGCAAACGAGCGATTTTTTAATTTTTATTCATCAATTTTTTTTCTCAGATATGGAGAAGGAAATGAAAAAAGTCGGTAAAATTTTTGGGAAATTATAATTTTTTTTAAAGATCAAAATTGATTTCATGACGTATTAATCGTTTAGTTCGAAATTTTTCG
>QEWY01000086.1:45971-89878 GCA_006503575.1 Baylisascaris schroederi | reverse complement strand
TATATATATATAATGTTATAATTGCAAATCAATTGCATATACGATGACGTTCATTGTGTGGTTGCGTTCGAAGGGTTGCCACGTTAGCTGCATAGCAGTCGATGGGAGAGCACTAAAGCTTTTTCATCGTTCTCTTGCTGCCCTCTACTGTTTACTTACTCTCTCGTTTACTTTTCATACATTCTAAGTGTATTTTGCGATGTTGCAAATATATTCAGCTATCTGCTTTCACTTAGTAAAGTCTCTATTTTTGTATACTCTAAGCGTATGATGCGTTTATTTCATGTTTTATTTAAGTTTATTTTTTTATTATATTGTAATAAACTTTATACCCTAAATGAACTCTCTGTTATGGAATATTTACTGATTGTTATATGCACTCGTATTCGTTTAGTGGTGATAAATGCATCATTTGAGTGATTAGAGGAGGAGGTATTACTTATTTCATATAAAATGGGAAATAAGTAAAAAAGCACTTCCAATCCGTTATAAATGTGTGAACGCTCTTTAGGAGGATGACCGAGAAAATGGATATATTTTTATTTATTTATTTATTTATTCATTTATTTATTTAAATTTAAATTTAAATTTGGATATGTTCTTTTCTATTCATCGTCTAGTCTTCATTTAATTTGCATAATATTTAATTTATGCAAATGTCCGGCCCTATTTGATGAAATAAACAATTATCATTAATATTCGAAATATTTGTGATGAGTTTGAAACAATATGTAAGTGAATCGATAAGGTGATTGGTTGGTTGTAATGTTTACGTTGGTATCGTCGATTGCTACCTCCCAATGGATAAGTTGGCCTTTTTTTTAGAATCCATGAATTGTTGTTATTGACAACTATATACTCATTGATCGAATATAAGATTATAGACAGCTAGGTGGATGTAAGAAACACAGGTAAAAACCACCGGTAAAGTTTAGAAAATCTAAGAGGTCAAATTTCAGTACTTTCTGATGGTCAACGAGTTTAGTTCAACCATCACTGACCTGATATGGTTAAAGCGTTCTTTTAATGATCGGGCATCGTCTATACATAAGATCACTGAAGAAATCCCGCCTATCGATTTCTATGAATGGAAAGAAGAGATAAAAGCAATTATTGATGAGACACAAACAATTGTGTGATCCCGCCTCGATGATATCACCGGTGCAATGTGTTGGATGGATAGGAGTGGGGTGGTTTGTTGATAGTATTGTAAGGGGAGAGAGTGGAGGGCGACGGCTGGCGTTTAGCTGTGTCTCGAAGTTTTATGATGTGCCTTTAATCTTGAAGAAGTTATAAGCATTTCCATTTTACTTTCTTTGGTCAAGCATTTATTTACTATTTATGTAAGTGAAAAAAAATTCACGAATTGAATTTTCTATATTTATATATATTGCATTTTTTCCAAAAAAAAAGTCGATTTTATTCTCATAAATATTCCCCCATTTAATGAAGACCTTATAAAATTGAATTATTGTTTAATATGTTAAAGTTTCATAATATACATTAGCGTTAAGATTATAATTCCATCGTTGTTCAATATTTCATATTGCAATGATTATTTATAATTATTAATTGAAGTTATTTAGGGTATATTAGTGGTCGTGATAAGAACTCGCGAACTTCGAATAAAATGGTTTTCAAGGTCTGTTGGGTTTTTTTTCTTTTCTGATTTTTCTTTTTTTTTCCACATTTCAAGGGATGATCGCAATTTCCATTGAATTATTTGTTCGAGTTATTCGCACTATCCATTTATCATTATTTTTTATTGACAAGTGATATACCTATTGATCACACCTGTCGTGTATCGCTTGTATCTTCTTCTCTCGTAGCCTTTCTCTCTATGAGTTTTCCACATAAAAAATGGAGAAAAATCCTAATTTCCTACAAATTTGGGAATATTTAAAAATGTTTCTTTTCGCAGAACTTATTTTTGGGAAAAGTTTATCTGTTATGTCAGAATGGAAAATGCTAAGGTATGGAATAGAAAATAGAAGGCAAATAAAGATGAGAAACTATGAAATTGAAGGTTTATGGCTAATATTCGTTGATAATGTACGGTAGTTTATGATTTGAACGATCCATATGGTAATAATAAAGGTCACCTACTTTGCATATTTCATTTCATAAGGATGCCGAAAAACATCGAATTGAGATCAGTTGGTTTCAATGCTCCCAAATTTTACGTAGGAAATATATGTACCTATTTTTTTAAATAAAATGTAATTCAATAAAGTTCATCTTGACGATACTTTCATATAGGTAAGCACATGATGGAGGTAGCTTTTAAGGTTTTAAGTTAACTGCAATATTCTGGCTATCATTACGATAGATGCTCTTCCATCTAAACTCCAAGCCTGGGAACATCGTTTAAATTTTTTGCAATTCTTTGCCGGCATTATTAGGTGCTAGCAAGGAAAAGACTATTTCGGTCTTTTTGCGCTTCTAGGAAACGCCTTTTTTCATTTACCTCTTTTATACTTAATGGAAACTTATTATAAAATTTTAGAATTATGAATTTCTCAATGAAAAAAAAAAAAGTTTATATTTTTAGATTGGAATTATTGGTGGAACAGGTTTAGAAGATCCAAAAATTTTCGAAAATGCTCATGAAATCACTATGGATACACCGTATGGTGAACCATCGGATTGTCTTCTTGAGGGTGAAGTTGGTGGTATCACATGTGTCCTCCTATCAAGACATGGACGAAAACATGACAAATCACCTAGTAAAATCAATTTCCGAGCAAATCTTTGGGCACTTATGAAACAAGGTTTGTTTACTGTTTAATTGTAATTTTTATTTATCTTTATATCTTTATATATTTATGTTTACTTCTATATATTTACGTTGTTACTTTGTTTACATCGTACATAATTCATTTCGTGATGAATTCGGAAGATTATCTTTATATTTGAAAGCTGAAAGTGAAGTGAGCAACGCAAATTCGCCAATTTGCTTGTATTGATCATCGAGTTATTGCGAACGAATATGAGGTGTTTTTTTTTTTCTTATTTTATAGGAGTGAGCGTAATCTTAGCTACAGCAACTTCGGGAAGTCTTAAAGAAGAACTCACACCCGGTTCACTTGTATTTCTCGATTCAATTATCGACAGGTAAACTAATTTTTTACCTATGCGATTATAGGTTCGTTGATCAGGTGGTATCATTGATAATGAGTAGAAAATATAGTCAGAAAAATATATGCAAATTTTTTGACACTAGCAGAGTTATTTCAACGGAAAGTAGAAGGAAGCGTCGGTGGGGGGTGGGGGGGGGAGGGGACAGAACGAACTAACCTGCGTAGGAAATTATTTTTAGAGGTTGCTTTAATTAAATATAACTATTCACAGCTGCTAAAGCGGGTTTTTGGCACGCAAATATAATACAAATATATGTAATCTTCGGGAAGGACAGTTTGTTGCAATTCCCACCTCAGCGGGGAATATTCGGTGGTTCGGGGATCTTTTTTGGAGTTTTTTTTCGCGATTACTCTTATATTCCTAGTATTAACTGAACAGAAATATACAGGGGTTGTATTTGGAAGAAAGGTAAATCAGAATCACAACATTACCTCCGTTTATAAGATTCGATGAATGATTTTGTTTTCATCGTAATGATTTATACTCGCAAAATTTATTGATTGAGTATATCACTGATATGATGCTAACACATTTTTGTTTATAAGCCAAATTGCAGGACATTCAAACGTGAGGTGACATTTCATGATGGCCTTCCTGGACACCCGAAAGGTGTTTGCCATATTCCAATGCATCCGGCATACAATGAGAAACTTCGACAGGTAATGCCCATACTCTTCATATCGATCTAGATGAATACGGTGTTGATGTTTTTGTGGCGAGATTCAGCGCATTATTCTTTGCGAACTTAGCTAGAGCGGTCGGTCGACTGTATCGGTTCAACCCGACCGTTTCGGTAAAATTATTCCAGTTTGTACTCATTTGTACTTAAGCATGTTATTCCCTTCTAACGACCAAATAACGTTCGATACGATGAGATTTTATCGAGGTGGTTTTAGTCTTAACTTAACTATTGCCATTATTGTTTCCGGGAATATGCATCAGGAAGAAGGTTGATTTAGTTTCCGGTCAGGTTGTTTTTAATTTCCGGTCAGGTCTTTTTTAATTTCCGGTCAGGTTGTTTTTAATTTCCGGTCAGATAATTATATTAATTTCGTGTTGATGGCATTTTTTTGTGCAAATTTTATGAAAGAACACTTGAGATTCTGATATCATGTGCGGAGGATTTGAAATACAAATATTTCAAAACGGGTACTGCGGTTTGTATCGAAGGACCACGATATTCATCGAGAGCCGAGAGTGCCGTCTTTAGAAGTTGGAATGCCGATATAGTCAATATGACTGTTTGCCCTGAGGTAATGAAATTTTTTGATTTTTTATCAATGAAAGTATTTTTTATGGTTTTATTTTTTAAGTGAATTTTTCTTGTAAGGCTTATCTTATCGAATATTTATTTATGAATTAATGTTTCTACGATTTTATTTTTCTGAAATGAATTTTTGTAATAAAAGGTTGGAATTTCAGGTTTATCTAAAAAAATTGGGATTTCAGGTTCATCTAAAAAGGTTGGAATTTCAGGTTTATCTTGCTAAAGAGCTTGGTATTCCATATGCATCAACCGCTCTAATCACCGATTACGATTGTTGGAGAGATGCCAAAGACGATGAGCATGTGATTTCTTTCAATTTTTTATTTTTCTTTTTATTGCATTATTTTTTATCACCTTTATCTTTCTGTTAGAAAAATTTTCCCCTTATAGTGGAAGCGTTTCAGATATTCACTGAATTTGATGAATTTGTGAAATTAGTTGACGTCATCTTGATAATAAAAAAGACTAATGAAATTTTTCTTTAATTATATGGAAGTGTAAATGTACTTTGCCCATATTGGAAATGAAGGAATTGTAGTCAGTCTTTTTTCCTTGCCGGAATTTTAGTTCTTTAATTGACCTGTAATTGACTTCCTTGACCTCTCTTTTGTGTTCTCATTCATACCCTCTTCAGAACATCTTTTATAAAGGGAGCTGGAGGGGAGAAGATCACACTGAGAGTAGGCCAATTTTTAGCAGGAAACAGTTCCACTGCAATTATTTCTATGGAAACGGAACAATGAGAGGAAAATGGAAACACTATACATTTAGGTTTAATGCCCTATTTGATACTGCTTACGTATGGAATTTATCGTTGGCGCTATTCAATATTAGATTGGTTATCGATGAAATGAAATATTTCTTTTAAAGGTATCGGTGGAATTGGTCGATAAAAGAATGAAAGAAAATTGTGATAAGGCAAAGAATCTATTCTTGGCGGCTATTAAGAAAATCGGTGCTGAAAAATGGGACGACGAAATTCGCAACGCAAAGGTTTGTTTGGCTATTGATTGTTATAAATGTCGTGAATTGCCCGGGTATAAGATATCACCATTGGGAACATCGTAAAGTATGATAGTTTGACGTGACGAAGTACCTGAGGTACTCATCGATCACTGAGGTACCTGAGGTGTTCATAAATAATTAAAGTTCCCGAAGTATTCATAGGTTATTAGAGTACCTGAGGTACAACGCGAAATTTGCTGCAATGAACTGCACTAAGTTTATGGATAATCCAATTTTTATTTCACATTTAAATTTCTACCCATCACTAATAAAATATGCATAATATCGCCATATCATAATTCAATATTCGTTAAGGAATATACATAACGTTGTGTTTGTTGTTTGTATTTCTGAATAGATAATTTCATTTATCGATTGATTTTGATATGATTACGATATCGATTGATTTTGATTATAATAATGATTGGAAGGTGATAATTTTAGACGATCGCTCGTAGTTCAGTGATGATCGATGAGAACGAAGTGATTGAACATCTCAAATTTTGAATACGGCAAATGCACTTTTATTGTCTTCTCTTTTGCTTTGCGCTTGCTAATCGCAATTGTTGCAAGCATTATTGTTCTCTGAAGACAATTCCGCTTGATTGTTTGTTTTTTTTTTTTCTAATTGAAATAAATACGTTTTTAAAGATCCTGAAATGAAAAATCCTGAAATACAAGTTAGTGCAATAAAGGGTATGGGATTTGCTAACAAGTATTGCTTCTATAAATGTGTAACGATAAGTCGAATAGAGTATATCGTTCAAAATAAACTTAAGAAATTCGCAACATGCACAGACATTGGCACAGACACGGACACAGACAGACATACACACACAGACACAGACATTAGAATAAGTCCTTGCGTAAATTTTGCATATATGATTTTATCAATGATATTTTATGCTTTCCAAATCGATCTATTCAAATATGAACTCTTATTTCTAAATCTAAATTCTTTTTCTAAAGATTCACTCTTGGTAAAAAAAAAGCTCTCATATCTATGCTATTTGTCCAAGTTTTAAACAATTAAACTATATATAAAATTCGATCTTAAAACTCAAAATGTTTTTCTCTAGTTATTGTCGAATAGTTAAACATACGGAATAGTGGGCATATACGAGCAATTCAAACAAGAAGAACAAATAGAAATGATATAAGATTAGATAAGCTTTTCGATGAGAATTGAGTATCTAAGATATATTTTGAATGATTTCACTCATTTTGTGGGTGGAAATATTTCTACTTTTCCTTCAAGAATTTCGAATTCTTCTATAATTTTTAATTTTTATAATGATCATTTTATCTTCAAATCTCATCAACAGTATTGAAGTTAATTTTTTTTTTTTTTTTGTTTTCTAATAAAACAAGCAAAAAAAAAGTGTTCTCAATTTCACATATGATAGAACAATTTCAAGATCGAACCAGAAAGCATGAAATTTTGATCATTTTCTCTAACATCACCGTCGAATGATTTCTTTCATTGATGAAGCATTCAAAACTTATTTAAGCTTATGAATCAACTTTTCGAGCTTATTAAGCCTGTTTGCATACAAAAGACCCACACTTCTTAATTAATCTTCGCACTGATTATGTGTGTATTGTTATTATCGTCTGTTTGAAGTCTTCTAATTACACCAATTAGTAAAGTGTACAATTTTCAACTGAAATTTAGTTAAATTTAGACTAAAGAACAGAAATTGAGGAGCAAAAAAAAGCATTTCAACTAGCCATTGAAGTAGAGGTAAAAGAGAATGTACAGCTAAATCGTTGACACCTATGGAAGTCTTTCTTCTTGTGATACTCCAAATAAAGTTTCATATTTGAAAACATTTTCCAATGAATGATTTTCGATTTGCAACAAATTTTCGAACTTATTGCCAGCCTATATAATGAGGGACAGACCGAAGGTATATAATGAGGGATAGCCCGAAGGTATATAATGAGGGATAGCCCGAAGGTATATAATGAGGGACAGCCTGGAGGTATATAATGAGGGACAGCCCGGAGGTATATAATGAGGGACAGCCCGAAGGTATATAATGAGGGACAGCCCGAAGGTAGATAATGAGGGACAGACCGAAGGTATATAATGAGGGAGAGCCCAAAGGTATATAATGAGGGACAGCCCGAAGGTGTATAATGAGGGACAGCCCGAAGGTATATAACGAGGGACAGCCCGAAGGTATATAATGAGGGGGAGCCCAAAAGTATATAATGAGGGACAGCCCGAAGGTATACAATGAGGGACAGCCCGAAGGTATATAATGATGGACAGCCCGGAGGTGTATACTGAGGGACAGCCCAAAGGTATATAATGAGGGACAGCCCAAAGGTATATAATGAGGGACAGCCCGAAGGTATATAATGAGGGACAGCCCGAAGGTGTATACTGAGGGACAGCCCAAAGGTATATAATGAGGAACAGCCCGAAGGTATATAATGAGGGACAGCTCGAAGGTATATAATGAGGGACAGCCCGAAGATATATAATGAAGGACAGCCCGAAGGTATATAATGAGGGACAACCCGAAGGTATATAATGAGGGACAGCCCGAGGGTATATAATGAGGGACAGCCCGAAGGTATGTAATGAGGGACAGCCCGAAGGTATATACTAAGGGACAGCCCGAAGGTATATAATGAGGGAGAGCCCAAAGGTATATAATGAGGGACAGCCCAAAGGTATATAATGAGGTACAGCCCGAAGGTATATAATGAGGGACAGCACGAAGGTATATAATGAGGGACAGCCCGAAGCTATATAGTGAGGGAGAGCCCAAAGGTATATAATGAGGCACAGCCCGAAGGTATATAATGAGGGACAGCGCGAAGGTATATAATGAGGGACAGCCNAGATTCTTTGCAAAAACTCACAAACGAAATTAAAACATTCATCAATATTCTCCTCTCCTTAAACTGATTATGATTAATAGAAAGCAAGTTAGATGTGAAATTAATTCGGATTTATCAGCCCGAGAAAGCGAAAGAGGAATATTATTGATAATTTTCAGCATTGTGAAACGTTGTTTTTAATGTAACTGGAGTTCGTCATTGATGAGATAGCTCTATAAGGGCCAACTTGACGTGTGGTCGACGAATGTCTTCGTGATAATGGTGACACAACTGTAAGGGATTTCTGTAGATTATTACTATTGCTATTCTGTGGGAATGAATTAGGTTTCGATTGAGTAAATCTCTCGTGAATGGTGGAACCGTTTCTGGTTCCCGACTTATTCACGTTATGCACAATATAATCAGAATGATT
The DNA here is from genome assembly GCA_006503575.1 of Baylisascaris schroederi. NCBI lineage: Eukaryota > Metazoa > Nematoda > Chromadorea > Rhabditida > Ascarididae > Baylisascaris > Baylisascaris schroederi. Next base: position 81,197 of record QEWY01000086.1, on the reverse strand, counting down.
TCGACAAAAAAACCAAATAATTGCTTCACGATATGGTCGTACACAATATAGTGTAAGTAGTGCATCAACACATGGTGTAATTGAGACGAATGCGAAAATTAAATGTTCAACAATTGGCGCAAGTAGAACACCGATTTGCTGGCAGGAATAAACGAAAATTGGTGGGAAGATAAATACGATGGGTACTACTGCTTGAAGTGTTAGTGCCTGAAAATGCTTATCGTAGATAAAATTATGATTTCAACAGCATATTTTCGTAGAACTTCTTCGGTTAACGTTAATTCTTTATGGCGTCTCTTTTTTGCCTTTAGCTTCAAGTATAATATTTCGCTACTCAGGAAGCATACGAAGCAGAAATGTTTTCCAGCAGTTGAATTGCTTTTCAAATACCTTAATTTTGTAGGATGCCAATATGTAGCCATCTATTTGAGAAAGGTGAAGTTAGCAGAAATTACTGAAATCAATGTCATGGAAATCGATTGAAGGAATTTGGGAGAAGGTTAGTGGAGGTGAGGAGGAAGGAGGAAGGCAAAATAGGAGGCGATGTGCTATTGCCATTCGCATTTTAATGGATTGGCAAAAGCTTTTTTGCGCATTTGTAAATATGTCGTTGTCTGCCTATGTATTTGTGTATGTGTTTTTTTTTTCTTTCTATCAGACATTTCAAATCAGCAGCCAATCAAGCAATATGTAAATTAGATATTTGCAAAGCGTTAAATGCACTATTTCTATAATATACACCTTTTTCATCAAAACTTCAAGTTGATATCAACCTAGAAAGAAATGGTGGACCATTTATGCTTTACGCAGGTCGAATTTTCATTTCATACTGCCCAAATTTCCATTTTTATGGTCGTTAATTGCAGAAAAACAAGTCACTTGTAAACGTGTTATATTAGTGGTCAAACCTATTAAAATGAGTCATTATTTCTCGTATTTCATTATTTCCTAATGAGTGAGGAAAATTGTCGATCTGGTGAGCACCGTACCTCTTAAATACCCCCTTCTTTCCCTTTTATCTTTTAGACTTTGCCGATACCCCTGACCGAAAACTTCTAGTTTCGATGCATTAAGAGGCACTCAGAAAAAGGAGATACTGTAATTAATATTTCAAGCGCTAACTTCATAGATGATAAACTTCGTTGAGCTTTCATAGCTTTCAAAAATTCGAAATTTTTAAATCTAAACCAAAATTTAAAAATGTGCATGCTGGGAAAGACTGAACAATATTAAGTTTCCTATTGACTTTAAGGGATTGGCCTGCGTTTAATAATTGAAAAAGACCTTTGCAAAGAGGACAAAAAGACGTTTGAATGATGCAAATATATTAAAATCATTCCACAAAGAGAGCAACGACGATGAAGTTTTTTCGCCAGTTATCTGGTCCATGCTCATCGCCCGACCACCTAGGTCGATGCCCTTGTTAGCCACCGATCTTTCATCAGCAATATAAGCGTGAAGAGAAATGGAAAACAAAAATTATATTTGCAAACGTTCGATGATCTGCTTGATGATTCGACTTTTGATCTGTGATTGAGGGGACTCTGATCACTTTTATTCGTCAGTACTTCTTCTAATTTCATGATGATTTTCAAATAATAGCCAAAAATAATCAAAGATAATCTCTTTATATTCTCATACGTCTTTCATCGATATTTAGGATATAATAATAGTGATAAAAGGAAGTTTAATAACATTGAAAAAAAAAAGATCGCAATTAAAACTTACTTTCATTAAACGTCTATGCATTTCCTTAGTTGCATCACTCAGCATCAACATATCCGAATTCAATAAACGATAAACCTGAAAAAAAGAAAAAAAACTTTATTTCATCGATTATATTCATTTATGAGTGAATATGATAGATGAAGGGAATATAAATGAAATATCATTAGCCATAAAGAATCACTTAATACTAATAAAAATAGTCAATCAGCGATGAAAGGAATAAAACTAAATTAGTAAACGATGAGCGATGGTTTCCTATTTTCGAATAAAAAAATTCAGTATATAGAGAGGATAGAAATGCATAGACTTTTACATTCTAGTAATCATGTTTTAATAAATAAACAGATAAATCAACGAATCAACGAATAAATTAATTAATTAATAAACAAAAAGATAAATAATAAACAAACAAATAAACAGGCGACCATACAACTAACTAGATTTAAGCATTTTTGCAAATATTAGTTTATTTTATCGCATGATCGATGCCATATACGAATAACCCTTATTAGAGGAATAACCATACGAATAACTCATCAAACAAGGAAGCAGCCAAAAATATCTGAATGCTATATCCCTTAGTGCATGGGACTCGAATTGTTTTTATTCCTCTCAAAATTATTCAATGTTTTTTCGAATTTCGACGGAGAAGTAAATAATATTTCATATATAATGAAAAATAATACGCCAGTTGTTTTCAAGCGCCTTGTAATGATGTGATACAGAAATCTGACTGACAATAATAATAGTACTGCAATAGTATAAATGAATATTAAGTAAATAAGCAAAGGAATATGCAAATTTAATCAGTATAATGAGCCAAGGTAATTTTTAAAAAAATTCAAAGTGTACACACCTTCTGACGTATAATTATAATCACCGTATAGATAGGGAAAATTGGGACAACAGTAGTGAAAATAACGGCAAAAGTGAGTGAATTTTGGAGACTATCACATCCATAGATTATTTCATCGTTCCAATCATATTCTGGCCTATGTGCTTGTAAATAATCACGAATATAATCTGGATCGCTTTTTGATGCGAGTATAATCACCTGCAAAATATTCGATGAGCAATCATTGTTACCATTTAAATGTGTTAGACGTAACAGTAAGATGCATTATTATAACAGGGAAGTGTGTTAGAATAGCAGAAATTTTTATGTGGCTTATCAATGCCGTGAGGATGGGATTTCCTCACATTATCGTTTTAAAAGAATAAAAACTTCCCAAATAATACACTCCACATTCCGCTGAAGAATAATAAAACATATTGCTGCTAGAATCTCGAGTGCCTATAAAATATTAATAAGGGATCATAAATATATCTGATAGCTATCGAATATCCAGCTCCACTTCATAGACTATTGCATACAGATGGTCTAACTAATTTGCCGATAGATTTTTTTTCGATTATTTTGATGGTTTTCCATATTATTGCGCCGACCATATGAAAACGTTATATCGCTATTCTTTCGTTTTTCATTAACGCCTTTTGTATGTGTTTTCGAAGAATTCTCGATTACACGCAAATAAACTTACTAATTGAAAAGAAGCGATTGAATACGTAAGTAAACAAGCAATAAGCAATTGTTTCGTAGTGAGTGGGGATTTTTTCAATATATAATAACGATAACCAAAAGATAATAAAAAATATAAATATGAACAGAATGACATATTCAGAGAAATTGCGTGCATTACATATGAGAAGAAACTACCAATATATTTCGATGGACCATTTGCCACATAACCATGAACCCAACCGATGACTATAATCCTGTAAGTGATTAGTGGTTCAATGACTCTGATCAATCATAAGAATATATATTATTTTCAATAAAAAAATTTTTCAATAAAATATATTCGAATAGAGTATTTCTCTAGCAATGAAAAAATTACTCAATCGGCGATAGATTGGAAAATACGCTTAAATAAGTTGTAATATGTGAAACTCAGAAAACTTATGGGATCAAAATTTTAGAGATATGATTTCACTTTGGCACTAATAATAAACAACTCACACTAAAGTTTCTAAGTTTTTGATGAGTTGAGTTTACACTTTGATGCTGCATTTAATCAAAAAAACCACACCATCATTATAGAGCATTTTGAAAAAAATATTTTGGAAATGACTTTCTTGCATATATTTTTAGGAAAAAAAGCTGAAAATCCGAGAATTATTTTCCACCGTTTGATTGAGTTATTAATCGGTAAACGATAGTCAAAAGTTTTCTCAATTTCCGGCAAATCAATTCAAACTTTTATGGCGCATTAAGAGTTAAATTGTGCATTTTAAACAACTGGCAAACATCAATGATGATTCATGGAATGAATACAAGAAATCTTCCGCTGAAACATTAGCAATGGAAATGGTAAACAAGTGAGAGAAAAGTACATTTAAAGAATTTCAGTGATTTTTATGGTAATTTCTCAAAAATTAATAAAATTTTATGATTATTCAGCACTCTTGTTGACAAAGATTCAACGCTTATTATAGGATGTTGTCTTTGTTGAGCGGCTTTCAAATAATGTCAGATGGATAAAGAATGATTGCAAATTTTTCATCGAGGAATGTTCAGGATTAGAATTGTGTAAGAATAATTTAATACCTATTGAAAAGTTGAACTTTTAGTTTTGGAATAGATCAATGTGCTTGAAATTCAGTGCTAAATTTATCGTGTTACCATTCGAAGCATAGGTCGAATAAGTTGTCATTGGCATAATGGAATAGATCAAAATCTTACTCTTTAAAACTAGTATAACTTTGACAAATATTTTTGCATCACTTCCGCGTCAATCAAAAAAATGTCTTCAAAGTTTTAGATAATCCGCTATTATAAAAAGTCTTTAAGTGATTCTAATCCGATGATACAGCCACTAAATAGATCATTGAGCATTTGAAATACGGTATTTTAGAATACGGTAGGCTTCAATGTGATGACTGAAATTAATTTTGAACCTTAACTGATATTACTACATAAACGAGAACGAGAAAAGATAAAACAGCAGCTCATAAATTCTCAATATTACCTTTGCGGGGGATGTCATGAATGGATACCTATATAGAGTGGCAATTATGATTATGTACCTTGGTTGTACGAGCGTCAATCCTATAGATTTGATAAGATCAGTAATTGCATATGCAGCTAATAAAATACGATACTCTTTAATACGTGTTCCTTTCATTCTTATAACCATCGATAGCAAAGTGATATTCAATATAAAACTTAAGAAACCAGTAGAATAAAAGAATAAACGAAAAATCATACTGAATGAAGATATAGATTATTTTAGCATTTCGTCGCTTTATAAGTTGGAATAAATTAGTGCACTGCAATTGTAATAAATAAAATAAAACATTTTAAAAATACCAATAGTTAGCGAATATTTATAATTGATCATCGATAATGGAAATTGAATTTTATAATTTCGGTTGAAGCGAAATGGTGCAATATTTGGATGAAAAATTTTTCACCAACTAGTTTAGTAGATAATGAGCCTAATGAATAATGATTTCTTTTTTTTTTTGAAAAACACGATCAATTTTGGTGAAAATTTTGAAAAATTTGGAGGCAAGCTTATTTACACCATTTGAACGTAAGGCTTGAAAATATTTTTTCTGTGCAAAATATTGGCTTCCTAATTGCTAATCACTCATTATAGTTGTTGAAATATTAGGAAAAAGGCATTTCCATTTGTCACTGATATATGTAGGACGTGTAAATATAAGCAAATTATATAAGGGAACAGATTTTTTTTTAAAGGACAGATTTTTTTTCTTCTAATTATGCTTTTGCAAGCAACACATATCGCCAGTACATTTGAAAAATATTTTTAGTCCCACTGGAGTCTCATTGATTTGGGAGATTCGCTGACTTCCTCGTCTTCAATCTCCATTTACCACCTGATGTAAACTTCACTACTTAATAATTCCGTCCTTCTACCTCTTCCACCTTTCTTTCCAAGATTGACTTTCATTATGCAGAAACTTTGAGAACTTTTTCCCTTATGGCAAGCGAATTTTTTAGACCTTAGAGTGTCATGACAGTCATATGTGAAAAAAAGTGACATTTTATATGGTTACTGCAATTCCATTATGTCTATTATGTCTGCAGAATAACTCGATTGCGAGCTAAACAGATTTTTTTTCTTTGACTGGAAAGATTTTGATCTACGATCATTGTTTCTTAGCGCGAAGCTGAAAGCCGTCATCCGAGAGGATCAGAAATGAAAGAGGACGGACGAGTATGTGGGTTTCTTCAAGACGGGTAAGAAAGGAGGGGGGCTTTTGTACATAAAATAAATGGCTATCCGGAGCTAAACATGTTACTGCAAGTGAAGTGCTCTGTTGAAAATCGAAGTCTATTATCTGACAGTGAGAGTTAATAAAGTTGCATCCCACTATACGCCAGGCTACAAGACGACTTTAGTTCTGCATTTGAAAGAGTTTATCGGTGTATATTCCATTTGAAGATTTTATCGGAAAATATTGACGCTAATTTATGGAAATTTTCGAGAATAATATTCCTGTTATGACAAGGAAATAGAAGTTTGAAAGATATTTTGCGATAGAGATAAGATGATGAATGACGGGAAAGAGTGAATAATTAGAGCTCATCGTATGGAAATCTTTGAAACATGAACTGAAGAAAAAAGAAAGAAGAAAATTGGGAACTTTATTATCGTCATGTTTAATGAATAACGGAGAAGACGAATAAATGGTGGGGCTGGGTAATGCGAGAGAAATCCAATGAAAAGATAGAAAATATTGAATGAGCTTATATGGGCTACGCGAAAACCTCAAACGGTAACACGATTATTGCCGATGAACTGAGTAATTACTTCGCGAAAATCAAGCCTTGGTCTAATCAAATTAAGCTAAATTAAAATGAAAATACGACTCATGGCGATAGTTTGAAATATATCGTAAAGATCGAATGCAATCTATAAGTATTTGTAAAAAGAACTGAGCAAATAAAGGGTTCAAGTTTTGAAGAAGTCTACAAAAAAGCTGCAAGTTTCGTAAGCACAGGCTGATACGCCTTCGCTCACTTTTCAATTCTGATGATCGATTCAAGCTAGCTGCTTCAATCACGAAAATATGGAAAGATAAACGCAATAATAGAGAAAAATAGGAGCATTTCTGAGAGTTTAGAATACAAACCGATCACGCTACTATTCAATGTTTTGTTTCGCAAAATTAATATATCAATGATCAGATAGGTATTGCCGTGGACCTCAAACTCTCTCCATTGGAATACACCTCTCAAAGTGCTAATCGAAATCTAAACAGTAATGTATTCACAGAAACTAGCTTTTTTACAACAAATAGTTTCAGCCAAAGCAAATTACATAGTGAATCCGCATTTTGTGCTGCATAAAATATTTGACGACTTGAATCGGAAAAATAAAAATCTTTCAATTTGTTCGCGCAGTATTTCACAAAGGAGAAAATAAAGCTCTCGCAAAACGTCTACACAGTAGGTATATATATATATATATATATATATTTATATATATATATATATATATATATGAGACTAATGACCTACATATTATACGGTCGCTTATATTTTGCAAATATTTTATTGAGGCAGAAATCAGATTTTATTTCTACAGACGAGGAAAGGCTTAAATTGAGCCAGAATCCACGAAATAGTGAAGTACAAGGTTGGAAAATAAACTTTAATTAAGATCGGCGCTTAACAATCTAGCGATACCCTCAACAATATCCTCAGGAAAGCACATCACAATAGAACAAAGAACAATAATTAGGTGCTTATGAAAGCAACAAAACTATTATCGCAAATGAATGTTTTAAGCAAAAAACCGTAGAAGTTTCTAAGTTATATATTCAATTATACATATCAATCGTGTAATGTTGATGCCTATTGCGAGAATGAAAATTTTTCTATTTCATAAGATTTCGAAAAATGTATAAAAGATTTGCTTTGTTGCATCCCATGGTTGTAAATAGAAGTCGATTGAGGTGAAATAAATATGAATTTCTTCCACTTTTGGATAGCTAGATTATGCTTCAACATTGAATCATCAATATGAAATAGAGCACATGGGATCTCTCAACGGTATGCATTTTATCTATCAAATTTTGTAATTCCAAGCCTAATGATATCCGATTTGAAACTGGAATATTTGCGTGCAGTTGTGTAAGCACATGAATGGAAATTCACAAAAGAAAAAACGTTATTGCCAAAGCAATGAGTGCACGCAAAAATGAATTAATGGTCATTAAACGCAACAATTAAGCTTGAAATTTGCTTGGCACATATTTCCCGCAACCACAGAATGGAGAAGCGATTTGGATTCAGCGATGCGAATTTTAATATTGGAGGAATATTCTATTGCCTCTTTATGCGTAATCACCTCATCGGAGATGCGTTCGTCTTAAAGATGCTTAGATGCTAATGGCTTTCACCTTTAAAATATGATACCCTTTGGAATACACACTCTATCTTAAATAGAACTCCACCTGGAGCTTGCACACATTAAATATATTTGTTCTCTGTTCTCTGTTCCATTCCATGCTTTGCACGAATAAATGCCTAATTCACGAATGTGCGCTGCTTCTGAATCCTCTTTTCGAACTTCGAAAAGAGGATTCAGAAGTTTGTCCATTTCGAAATTTACGAAGCATTAAAATTTAGTGATATATGCTTTATTGTTAATTTTATTGTTTCAAACGAAAATTCATACTGAACTCTCTGAGAAGCAAGCGCAGCTATGAACTCATTTATTGACTGTCTCACCTATTCAAATATTTCTCTCCGTTTTAAAACTTGTCGATAATTCCCGCTTGGTGCATAATGAAAACGGAAGCCTTAGAGATTGTATAATATAAATACACATGAGGAATTTTTCGTAATTCTAGTTTGGTTTTTTTTTCACACCTTGTTTATCGAAATAATGTAAATCTGAATCCTGAAATACAAGCGTATATGACTATTAAAATACCAATGAGAATATCTAAATACCAATGCAAGAACTGCAATTAAATACGTGTGTACAAAGGAATAAGTAAATGAAGTAAAAACACTGGATATTAAGAAATGAGATAATAACTAATAAGGATGCATTTCACAATCAACGAATGACTAAGAAATTTCTTGTAAAAACCCGATGAAATTCTCGATGACATCTAAAGAATGACCACCTCCATGAACTTCTAGTCGACAACTAGAGAGTGACCACTCTCATTGATTTCTAGATGACATGTGGACAGTGACCATTATATGAGGGGTATGCATCGAGCATATATAGCTGCGCTTTAGAGAACGCTGAGAAGAAAATTTAAAGGTAGACAAATATAATAGAATGGAAACACTTATGATTTCATAAAACTGTCTACATTTCGATGGATTAATGAAGGTAATTAATTTTTATAGACATTTCAACGTAAATGTGACTCAATAAAAGAGTACCAAAAAAAATTAGTGATATTGTTGTAAAAGGAAATTGAAAATATTTTATATGACAGTTGAAAAAAAAAAAGAAGAATAAGATGAATGTCACGATATTATGATATGCTTATTGAACTCATCTTAGTTTTTTTCCTACATTCATTGTATTTATTGACATCAAAAATTTTCATTTCAATACTGTATCTGCAGTTGTTCTCGAAAAATGATACAATAATGCGCTCTTGCTAGTTGTTGGGAATTGGAGTGTACGGTAAGTATACTGTACCTGAGATCTCAAATTAAGCACAGTATTGTACCGAATGTTTTCCTCCAAAATGCACAATACTTACTTTTATAGTCTATAATTCGTATCTTTGGTGTTTTGATCTACAAAGATCAGAACAATTTATTTATTTAATGTAAAATCCGCGCCAATATTTTTATTTGTGCTGAAAATGAACATTGAACGACAAACATGAGAATTTGTTGAAAAATTGGGCTTTGAATAGCAATACCTTCAAAGGCAGTGAATATTTGTTTTTATGTGCAGTGCGAATTAATATGGCGTTTACCAAATGACCAAAAATAGAAATGAAAACATAAGGTTTAAAAAAATTTTTTTCTCAAAAAATAATTTAGAAATTTCCCCCTCGTTTTCCTCTCTATTTTATCTATTTATATCAAATTATTGTAAATTATGGAATGTCATCTATGGGGGATCTACAAAAAAAGGAGTAAAAGGATTTATATTCATGCTTGATGATTTGCACTGAAAAAACCACCATAAAAACTTATAAATTTGAGCAATAAAATTGCATCGACTTATTTCAAATTAGCCTATATACGAGCATTTTATGTTTAATTCCTATGCAATCATGCAGATAAAAAATTTCTGATCAAAACGTATCCATCCTCCTTTTTTTTTCAAATCAATGAAAATCCCTTCAGTAATGTTATATTCGAAGTTCGAAGTTTGTATGGCCGTTTGCTCAATCATCATGTTCAGTAGTCGTCTTTTTCGTTACCGTAATCGTCGTTTTCTTTACAATTTCTGAAAAAAAAATTCTTTTGTTAAGTGTCAATATTTTTCTCAAAAAAAAAACCTTACATTATTGTCGAAATTTCTTTTTTTCTGAATTGTTCCGTTAAATTTAAATCCAGATCGTTCCGGAATTTTCCAGCAGATATTATGAATATCTGAACTTTTTTTTTAAAAGAATCCTCCCTATATTTGATTTCTCAAACTCTATACACTATCAATAATGTAAAATGTGAGAGTAACAAAATATTTTTTGTTTATTGCACTTTTGAAATGATATGATGCAAAATTTTTTGGAAGTCATTAATAGAATATAATTCATTTCTCTAAAATTGAATCATAGATGGGTGAACGATTTAAAACTATATTAATGGTAGCGTCCTGATATCCTAAAAGCAAGCTAATATAGCAGTATGCTTACCCGTCTTTCGATTCAACAACTTTAACTTTGAGACCATCGAAGCGAGAAAATTTGCTTAATAATTTATATAACAAAATGATTTCCTATGTAAATTTCAAGGATTTTAAGGATAAGGATCAAATTCTAAAAGAATTACGGCAGTATTGCATCCAATTTTTCTATTGCTAGTTCGTCGGAATTAGCGGGTCTGGATAAAGGGGTTGCAAAAAACGCATTCCGCAAGCATCCAGGACATACTCTTCATCTGTTATGAAAGGAGTTGCTAGACATTATAAGCAGTTCGTTATTTAATGTAATGTCTGCTCCATTAATCTCCAGTCAAATTATTTAATATAAAATCTACTTTTTTAAAATCTCTCTTCCTAACGTAATTGCATTCGTGCTTTTGTCGCAGAAGTAAATTTTGCTTTCTGTTCAAACAATAAGCGGATTAGATCAACTAGTATGAAGAAATTGTGACAACAAACCACTATCTCCAATCTCAGCGGATGGCGCTAGAGAGCTTATACCAGCAGAAGTGCTGCTTACTCCAGCCGATTGACCAGTTGTGCCAATCACTGCTGACGAACGATATATTGATGAGATTACTTCACGAGTCGTATCCACTAATAAAATTCAATTAAATTTTTTTTTTCAGATTGCAAATTTTTTCACTCTAGTTCGATTAGTTAGGAAAAAGTCTGATATAGAGGAAGGAAGTTGAGCTGAGTTCGAGATGCAGTTGATATACCATGACGACTTCAGTCAAGAAAGGTGAAGAGAACTGATAAGATATTCTTATTCTGTACCTTCAATCTTGAAGCAAAAGCAGGGAAGCAATAATTTCGTTTTAATTTATGTTAAGCGTTAAAATACATATTAAATGTAGATTAAGTGCATTCATTTCGAACATTAAATCTATTTATATCAAATTTTTATAGTATAATTGAGCGTAAATTGCATTATTAAGTTAAAGCGTTCCGTATTAAGTTAATAAGTTAATTAATATTGCATTCATATGTCCACAACAAACGGTGAATGCATTCAAAAATGCATAACAATCTATACACATTTCAAGAACGTTGGCTGAAATTGGCTTGAGATCTTTAAATGACCAGCTAGAATAGAAAATAAATTAGTCTATGAATAGCAGCACGACTCAAATAAAATTATAGCTGTTCCTAAGCAATAGCTTGGAAGATCTAATGGGACTGCTTCGAAGTTCTAAAAATCTTCAAACGATCGACCAAGAGGAAGTGAAAAGAAGATAGAATGCTTACCAGGTTCATCTAATGAAATAACTGTAGAACCCCGTCGATAGGTATCGGTGATAGGCAACGATGAGTAGTGCGTCGTTGGCGCCGTAGAGAAATGAGACATCAATCTTGGGCTGCAATCAATCAGTTACCAAGTAGGTTGTACTTATTTTACTAGTTAAGTTTTTTATTCTAATCCTTACCATAACAATTTTCAAGCTTAAAATACCACTAATTTTAATAAATATTAAAGATTGAACAAAGTAAACCTTAGTCACTCAAAGCCTCAAGAAAAACATAATATTGAATAGTAGCTTGCAAAACTTTGGAATTTTTGAATGAAATCATTGAAAAATTTTGAAAAAAAAATTTGCTCCAGGTTAGCATTTTTAATCCTAATAAAGATAAATAAACAATACCTTCCAATAACATAATCGAAGCTATCTGTTTGTGGATAAATTGCAGCTCCAGCACTCATCATACCTGTGGTACCCATTCCGAATACACTACCACCAAGTTTACTAACACTACTTATATAGGCTCTATCGCTTGCATCGCGTCGTCGTAGTCGTTCATTGTTCAATTGTTCACGCATAACGTTCAATTGATTCTCCAATTGTTTAATACGATTAATTCGTGCACGATCACGATTTTCAACTATTCTTTCCACCTAGAAATTCATCGATTTTATATGCAAATTTTTTTTAAAGTTAAAAATAAATTCTGATATTATTTAGATAAGTAATTTTTGAAATTTTCAATCATTATTTACATTCTATACACATTATCAGCAAACTATTAATGCATCGATGTGTTTCTCTTTCCTATCTACAGTTGCTAATTTCATCTATGATTCATATTCAATAGATAAATAGATTTTAAAAGACTTTTGCATAGTTGAGCCACCCATCTAAAAAAAAGAGGAAGAAGAGAAGAAGAAGATTTTGGGGAAAAATAAAACACTTTTTGACTGCAAAGGAATGATGCAACGTTTTGAAGAACGGCCGATCCTCCATGCAACGGAAGAAGCAAGTAGTGGAAACTGATCTCGATGAAATTCTCGTCACAGCTTCTCAATCGCTCAATCAATTTTTTAGAAAGCACGAAATTTAAATAAAATCTTATGTGAAGTTATTAATAAGTAAATACCTGAGCTTTTTCCGCTTTCATCGACTGTACGAATCTCTCGTGTTCCTCTTTCTGCTTGTTAGTGATCATGATAAGACGGTTACCATTATCCAATTCAAGTTGAGCGATTTGTTGTTGCAATTGTGTACAATTACGTGCCAATTCCTGGAAATTGGTATCCTGAATACATTTTTGGGTAAGTATTCTTCCATTATATACGGCAATAGTATTGCAATACTGAGAAACTCTAGAAATGCTGTGTTTCGTTTGTCTTTGATTTTTGATGGCGGCTGGTAAGGCAGTAGTTATCGCATTCGCTTAAAAATTGGAAACTTTCTTTCAAACATTGGAACGTCACTAGCACAAAGTTGGGAATGAGTCACGATGAATATCTTATATATTATGAATTACCTTATTTTCACGCTCGAGTGCATTGAGTGACCGTTCAATTGCTTCACGTTGTGCAGCAGTCTCATTGATAATGCCCTCAGCATTTCGTTTCTCTGTTTCCAACTATTAAAAAAAACATTGAAAATTTTAAACTATAATAATTTATTCAGATATGAATAGACAATTCCTCTTATCCTATCCACAAATGTTGAATTTATCACCACGTTTATTCGTTATTCTCTAAATGAAAAAAAACTCAAATATTATCGTTGCATCACTAACCAGTTGGACTATAATTACTAAAAAGTCACTACTGTTGTGAAAAAGTAGCGTGAATGATAGATGGTTATGTTCTTAACCACTCATCGATAATAGATAGAATATTATCCTTTAATTTCTTGTAATACAGCCATGCAAGTTCTCCTTTTTTTTATTTAAATAAGAATTGATTTAAATAAGAGCTTATAAAGTAAAATCTCACAGTTATGTTTTCATTTTTTGCTTATTAAATTCGGAGATCATACATCAAAGTAAGCAGGAAATCGTATGCTTTAATTTCCGGATAAATCCCTATGCAATATGATTAAATGTTCGAATGTTTTTGACACTTTTATTAATGCAATTGTTTTATTAATCATTATCAATGTTTTTGTCTCAAAAATTCTTTCGAATAAAAATTCACTTAGGGTTAAATTAATTCCTAATAAATTCGAATTATTTTTGTAATAATTTAAAAACTAACGATATCGATCTTTTTAATAAGTGTAATTCGAATCTTCTTAAATTCTTCAATTTTTTCATACATTCCATGCTTATCGTGTTCCATTTGATCGATACGTCTACGCAATTCATCGAGTGCATTTTGAAGGGTTTTTTGTTCGTTGATTGATGAGGTTAGTTGATTGCGCAACTGATTTTCGACGTTGTGTTGCAAAGCGATCGTCTAAATCAATTTTACATATGAATAAATCTTTTTTTTTTCATTGCAAATTATTGCAATTTTTCGTGAAAACTGTTGTGGAAATTGCAAATTTTTTCTACAAATTTACCAATACGTAAAATTTTCAGAGAGAAATTTTCCATTGATGGAAGCAGATGTTTAGAAATATAATAGAATGAAGTATATACATATTTGCTTAATCAAGCACTTCCATATAAATAAAAATAGCTATTTTTCATGGAAGTTGCATATTCGACTGCATCCAAAAGGAATATATTTTTAAAAAAACCACTTAAACAATACATGAACATACCAAACTAATCAATTACGATACTAGTGAAAAAAGGTGACTGTAGCTGTATGGACGATTAGAGGCATAAGCACTGGAAGTGACGCAAAATGACGTCATGGACAGGGGGAATGACGTCATAAAGGCAATTAAAAACAGACGATACCCTCTCAAGATCGTGAACTTTCTCGGATAGACGATTCTTATTTGTGTTCGCGTCCTGAAGTTGTCGCTGTAGGTCAGCGATACGGCTGTTCGCATCATGAAGTTGCTGTTTTTGGTCGCGAAGTTCAGAGCGTACGTTCATAAGCTCATTCTCGAGTTGCTGTTTGCGGCTATTCGCATTTGCCAAATCACTTTGCGTAATCGTCAACTAAAATACATTTCAACTCAGAATCGCATGATTTCTACTTCAGTTTAATTATATTACCATCTACATTAAAAATTAGAATATTCTGCCTATTGTAGACATGTAAAAAATTGCAAAAATCTGTTAGTAAATAACTTGGTACCTGTGAAATTCAAAACAATTCATTTCTATGGATGAGGAAAAAGATTACTGTAATATACATTACTGTAACACAATTTCCAAAGAAATACGTTACTGTAATACAATCTTCCGCTACTTATGACTCATCGAATAAAAGATAAGAAGTAAAAACTTTGCAGTAATGCACTTATTCAATCAGCCTAACAAACAACTATTATTGGATTTCAGTGTGTTAACTCATACTTGTATCCCATTTAGCATACCGGATGGCGGTACAGTAAAAAAAAAAATGGCGCATAACTTCAGAAGCGATCGATGATCGATTTGATGATCGACTAATTTGATTATTGACCTCCTGCCATCTTCAACTTCAAATTTTTGGATATATCCGAGTAAATAGTAAAACTTTTTGTCTAATGAATGAAGAATTTTTAAACAACGAACAATATTCACATATTCAAATTAACGATCACCTGATCTTTGAGTTGTTGTCTGTCTTGTGTGAGTCTCGTTTGTTCATCGAGATTTCTTCGCAGTTCAATCTCAGCTCTTTCCGCTTTTGTAAGGTCTCTCCTCAATTTATCGGTGTCATCTTTCAAGTCTGCATTCTTACTCTCGCTGGCATGCAATTGAGAGGTCAGCTTTCTGATTGTATCATTCAGATTCTATAAAAAATTCCCACAGATAACTTCTTTCTTTAGGTATTGAATCTATTCGAATGATAAATTCTGAAGTATTTATGATCAACAAAAATGATAAACAAAGAAATTCCGTTTATCTGGTCGAATAATTTCATAAGTTATCGACAAAAATATAAAAAAAAAAACAACGCCTTCACGTCTTTAGCATCTCTACATATCACTTGCAAAAGATCCGCCGATCTATTACCCAAACCAGTGCAAAAATTCCATACGGGCAAATGGCCAGAAATTTTTTGACATCTTTAAATGGCAAATAGTTCTAATTTTTGGCATCATAACACAATTCTGTTAACTCCAGCTGCAATAGTTGCCTAGTTAAAACTATTCTCTAGACAGAGAGATATATACGGATAGGCAAGATATGCTTAAACGCTTATGAAGATTTATAGGTCTTTGTGGAGAAAACTTTTAAAATTCTATTTAAAAAAGTTCAAAAAAGTTCAAATTCTATTAAAAAAGTTTGATTGGCATACGATACAACAGAAAGAGTTTCAAGATTTTTGCGCATTTTATCTTAGAATAGAGTCTGCTTAAGAATAAGCGTATATTGGCTTTTTTCGTTGGCATAAAAGTATGTTACGAAGTACTCCAAAACTGGTGAATGCCAAATAAAATACTCAAAATTTTGAAATACCACAAATTTACGATATATTTTCTATAAAAATTATGGGATTTTTTCATAATGTCGCAAATCATTTACATAAGACTGGGAAGCAACTAACTACTCAAAATGGCATAAGTGAGAATAGTTTTTTTTTTTCCCCTTTATACAACGAAAACTTCTCAATTGCTAGATAGTCGTTTAATTCCGCGCAAATATTTACATTGGTACTCTAAAAAATTTTAAATTTGCAATTTTTCCTCCTTGAAAATCGTTTTAGCTTCTTTGCATTTCCCAACCGCTAGCAAACTTTCCACAATGAGATGCTCATCCCCAAACTAGAAAAATGCTTACCTGCCGTTCAGTTTCGAAAGTCGACATGAGTGTCTTAACACGAAGCTCGGCATCCTCCCCAGGCAACTTGCCTTCCAAATGTACCTTTTTCATATCCCATTGTTCCTCACGATCACGAAGTGCATGTACCTCACTCTGCGACGTCTCGAGGTCGGCCTTCAGCGTTTTCACGAGCTCCTAAACTCAACGACGTCACCATATGCAGATGCACTTTCAACCTGGGTTCTAGTCTAATATTGCATATTTGATCATATTCACTATTTCATGGTGCTGCGATGAAACTCTTAGATATCATTTGCAAATCTATACTCTGCTCATGCAAATTCAGTATAAACTATCATAACCTAATAGCAGTAAAACACAAAAAGATATAAAAACAGATAACATATAAGTTGGTTAGTAGAGACATTTGTAGATAAATAAAGAAGTGAAAGCGAACGTTGAGATGACGAATTTGAGCCTCTTTTCCACGAGTTTCCAACTCGTACGCAACAATCTTCGACTTCATTGTGCGTCGCTCATCATCGCGTTGCTTCAGTGCTTCTTCTTGAGACTTCAGTAACTCCTTCGCAGACGCCAACCTCATTTCGGCATTTCGCTTTCCTACAAACAAATATAGCCGGAAATGAATTTATATCTTCCGAACCACTTCCTCAGTTATATATATATTAATTGTCCGGATTAATTAGTGCTCAATATCTCTGTGATTGTAGATCAAATTTTTTAGTAGATCGATGCGATTGATGCTTCTCTGGTAATGCTCTACAGTGTGAAACAGTTGAATAAGTATGATAATCAAAACATTTAACCGCAGTAATAAATAAATCAAAGAATTTCGAAAATATTAATTGGTGTGGCTAGCACTGTTAATAAAGAACAGCTTTGGACCAGCTCTATTGTGAGGGAGAAGCATCTCTGCATTTTACTTGTTTCAATCCTCGTTTTATACATAAAATACTCTCTTATCTCAATTACCTTCTTCCACATCGGCGACTCTTTCCTCGATCGATCTATAGAGTGTTTCATGTTTATTGACCGTCAACGGAACATCAGTCGTCTTTCGTTTTAAGCGACCTAACGAATCTCGATAATCATTCTGCAAACTAGACAAGAACGTACTTACTTACTAGTGTTAGCGCTAAGCCAATAATAAACATTTATATGATTGTACACAAATTTGTAATAGAATAACAGTTGTTACCTTGATTAAACAACATTCAGATGCTAAATACAACAATCTAGCTGTGATTCTTTTAAATTATCTATACTCAGCATATAAACAAATGAATTTTTTGCTTTATCTCTTTCAACAAATTTCTTCAAAATAAACAAATATATGCCAGAAATCTTTTCTTAATGAAGGATTGTTAAAAGCACATTGCTAAACAAAACACATTCTAATCAGAAACTGGTTTCATCTCAAGGAATATCGATTGATATCTTCGAGTTATTCATTAGAAAATAATAGAACTTATGGAGTGGAAGAATTAGAAATATTTATACCCGTTCTCGTTCGAGTTTCTCAATATGTGTCATTAGTTTCTGTACGTGTACATCGATTGTTTGCATATCAATCGGACCTGAAATTAAACAATCTGGAAATAACCTTCTAAATTGTTTCATAATTATTTAAAATCAATGCCCCGAAATTTCTTGCAGAAGATAATTCTTTTTGAAATTGATTTTAATTTCCGTCTCATAAAATTAACTATACAATTTAATCGGCAATTGCATAATACTCAAATACTCCTAAATTTCAATTGTATCGATCACATATAATGCTGCACGAGTAATTTATCTGATATGGTACCTTTGTATTTGCATCAGTATTGTGAAGTTATTCTTAATCGGTGATTATTTAGCATGATTTGTAGTTAATTAATTAGTAATTAACTCGATCTGCATGTTCAAGTTTCGAACTAGCTTACCACTTTCCGGAATGACCGTCCGGCTAATAATGGATTGGAATCGACGCAACGAGTCACTCAAAACATCTCTTTCTTTATCGACTCTGATATATTCTTGTTGAAGTGTCGCCAATCGTTCTTCTGCATTCTCGAGACGTGACTAAATATGTGAATGGTTCATCTGTCTATCGGGCTAATAGAAAAATACACATATTTTTTAAGACTTATAACATCATGAAATATGAAGTGTCCCTTTATTCTATTATACTATTCACAAGAAGTATTATGGAAAAAAACTCATTTTTTATTATGGAAAAAAAACTCATTAATGCTCATTTTAATTAATCTCATATTATTTTTATTTTATTATTTCAGTAGTACTCAAAATGTCTAGCGCCACTGTCAACACTAAACATAAATTGGTATTTGCGATTAAATACTCATTGGTGTTGATTTACCTACATGTACAAAGGTTGACAACAAAATATGCCAAAAGCGAAAAGAATTTTATGCAAGCGTAGCATTGGTTCAATGGTTACAAAAATTGTAATGCAATTTTCGCATGCGATAGTAAAGAAAATATTGCATCTCATCTATTCTTGTGTTGCATTGATTTGATTTTCCAGTTGAGATTTTGAAAATTTGTTGCAAAGTTTTCTCTTTCAATCTAAATCCATCATTATTTTATAATAATCCTTCAGAAAAGTGCAACTATAATCTAGTTTCATTACCGGCTTATTTCCTTTAATCAATTTCAGTCTAATATATGACGCTACTTGGATTCAAAGGGATTCTACTCAACTAGAGAACGATACCTTGACATCACTGAGTTCGAACTTTCTTGTCTCGAGTTCTTGAAGTGCATTCACTCGACCATCTTCAGCAGCGCGATGAGCGTTAGCAAGATCGTCAAGTGCTGCATGAAATTCATCGGTCTTACGAAGCATTTGATCTTTCCCGAACTGCAGTTCTTGCTCCAATTTCCTCATCTCTGTACGCAGAATATTTCGTTCGTTTTCTGTTGCAGTTAGCTGCAAATAAGGAAGTGAGCTGAAATAAAATTAAAATATTTAAATAAAAGGCAAAATTGCTATATTTGAAAATCAAGTACAATAGAAATGCCATTATAAAGTCCCTAAAATTAATACCCTTTAAATAAGTATGGTTTGTTTTCCGGTTCTTGATTTTTAATTCCAGTTATTTAAGAAATCAACGAACTCTTAAACTCATCCAACCCAATGGAAACGTTCCTTGAAGTTGCTAATTTCATCCGGCTTTTTGACAGCTTTCCTTATTACATCGTTCAACTCTTTTCCTGTTGTATTTCCCGATAAACGAAATTCTAGCGTTTAATGACTGCAATCTATAGTAATGACTGTCGATAGTATTATGTTAATCAGGTGGTAGGAAATCTATAGTAATAAAGTTAGATGCATCACGATAAATTTTTTACTTGGAAAACGCAATAGCAACATTGAGTTCACATTGGTATTCAACTTTTGAACTCATTAAGCTCGAGCTCTTTAGGTTCGAGCTGATCAAGTTCGAGCTCATCTTTGTTATTCATTGTAAATATACATTAAATATACATATCTCTTCTTTCCGAATAGTATTTACCATATAGCAATACCTTATCGGAGAGGTCATGAAGTTGTTGCCGCATACGGTTCATCTTCATCTCTAAAGTTTTCACCATCTCGCTTAGCTGATCGACATTTTTTGCTTTCTCACGATATGCTTTATCCATTTGGTCACGCTATAAGAGATAAATAAAAGCTATACGAAATATCAATATCACCATCGAAGCTATTAATCTCGTTATTTTATATTTTATTGACAATCATTTTTCACCCTTTCTTTCTTCCCCTGAGGCGATTTCGTAGTCTATTCTGTGATTATCTATTGATTATTCCTTATCAGTTTCCGATTATCACCGTTTAACAAAATATTCGCAATATTACTTCCGGAATCAAAAGAACATTATCATTATACTGTTTTTTTTTTATTTTAAATAATTTATCAGCACTATAAAGAATATTCGTAGAATGCTATCGCTGAAAATGGATGACTAGTACTTATCATATAAAAAATTCCCAACTATCAGTTATCAATTAAGAATTATCAACATTCATGCATCACATACTTCGTTGCGAATTTTATCGAGCTCATTGGCTTGCTGCTTTGCGATATCACTTAATTGTAGCACCTTCTTTTTTAGACGTTCAATTTCACTCTCATTCGAGGCATTCGTCTTCTGAAAAAAAAAAAAAAAATCCCCATTTCAACAACTTCAATATGTGTATAGAGTGGAAATTATTGTTTTCATTTGGTTTTTGATGATAAGAGACTAAACTGAAATAAAGAAAACATCACATACAAAATATAGATATTGTTTAGTAAGTAATATAAATGTACTTAAGGTTTTTAACACTGTAACGATATCATAACAGCATACTTTGTTATACTTAACAAGTTGTATTTTTTCCACAATTACCACTATTTTTTTCAGTCAACAGTTAAGAACGCTTAAACTGAATGGCATCATCACATACCCAAATATCATATACAGCATTAAATTACTATATATGTTTATATATATTTATATTTACATTTATATTTATATCTATATTTATATTTATATTTATATTTATATTTATATTTATATCTACATTTACATTTATATTTATATTTATATCTATATTTATATTTATATTTATATTTACATTCATATGTGCAGGCATAGAATATTCCAAAATGTTATGCTTCTGTAATACAACGCTATTCTTGGTAGA
This sequence comes from Baylisascaris schroederi, assembly GCA_006503575.1. Taxonomy (NCBI): domain Eukaryota; kingdom Metazoa; phylum Nematoda; class Chromadorea; order Rhabditida; family Ascarididae; genus Baylisascaris; species Baylisascaris schroederi. Next base: position 59,765 of record QEWY01000086.1, on the reverse strand, counting down.
ATTCATCAATGAGTGTTTGAAATGAAACGGAATCTCAATTCATCTGAAATAAAAACCAAAAATTTAATCAGTAAAAAAAATAGACAAACCTTGAGTACATCAATTTGTCTATTCGATGTATCAATCTCGGCACGAAGTTTATTATTCTCGAGTTGTAAATTATTATATTGCTCTTCGATCGTATGCAAACGATTCTGTGCACTTTCAAGATCATTCTCCAACGATGATATCAATGCTTTTGAATCAACTAATTCCTCGTCCAAACGACGAATATTTGAATTCACTACAATACAATTGGATTTAATTTTCAACTTTTTTATTTAGATATTTTCATGAAACAATTTAAAAAGAAATCTGCTCATTCATATTATAAAACTACTACCCCTCCCTCCCCTCCCCCCTCCTATACCTATTTCCAAAGCTATGGCTTTCGCGGAATTTGCATTATCCACCCATTGAGATCTCAATAGCATTCCTACTTGTGAAACGACTGCAAGGAGACTTTCTTCCGTAATTTTCGATGCATTGTTATCATGAGAAAAGATGCTAAGAAAAATAGGGTGAAGAACAGTAAATGGTATCACACTTAATTTCTCCTAAAATATTATGAAAAGATGAAGAATATAAAAATTGCAGAAATAAATTTAGGAATAACCTCCTCTTCTCCCCCCCCCCCCTTTATAACAGTAATTAACCGTTTATTTTTGAAATAAAACTATAGCGATCTTATAATATGAATTCCAACATCTTCGTTGCATTTTATAGAGCAATTGTGGATTAGAAGATTGCTTTTTCACTTAAAATTTTCACGGCAATTGCTAAGAATTTCTCTATCTGTTGAGTTGTTTTTTTTTTTTGCCAAGTTGCCTAATCTCTTTGCCATTCTGCCACATCAATTTAAAGAACTTTAAAAAATAATGAGCTATTAAAAAATTTACGTTCTCTAATTTTTGCGGCTTGTTCGTTCGTTGTTTTATTCAATGAGTTGACACGTTCGTTTGCAGCGTTCAATTGTGCTTTTAGCGTTTCGTTAGCTGCTTCTAGATTTTTCATTTCTGTTTGAGCAATATATGCCTCTGTTTTCCATTTTTGAGCTTCCTGGAAATTTTTTTTTTTTGAAAAATTTTGAATGGAACGAAAAGACTTTGATTTGCTAAATAAAGGAACTGGCAGCCGTAAAAAAATAAGCATTTTAACATTCACTGATCTTTTTTATGGGAGGGAAATCAATTCTCACAGCCGCTAAATTTTTTTTGCATTATCCATATATCAAGGATTTAAGAACAGCCCGTAAATAAGCGTCGGATATAAGTGATCTTGAGGAATAAAGGGATATGATCCTCATATTTTTGCAATTTTTTAATATAAAAGAAGAAAATTCCAAAGGAAAATACTTATAAGACATGAAAAAAAATACTGGTTGCTTGACTAGTAAATAAAATTAATGTAAGGATGTTGAACGGAATTTCTTATAGTATAAAATAGAAACAATAAAATTGTAGTATGTATTCCATGATGACAATACAACAAATAATTGAAACAAGTAGAACATAAAATATCATTTGATTTTATCATCTCTAATCTTTTTTCTTTTCACATCACATAATAAAAAGAATAAATTATCGCTCTCTTTAGAAATAATGAAGAAAAATTAAAAAAAGGAACCTTTTCGGCATCGATACGGACGGCTTCAAGTTCATCGCGAACCTTCTCTAATTCTTTATTTAACCTATCATATTTTTCTTCCCATTCGGTGACATCGTTGTGTAGTATTTTCTCTCTATCAGTTGCCTCTTGAAGTTTCCTCTCGAGAAGTTCGATCTTTTCACGAAGTTCATCTTCTGATACTTTTAATAATTCAATATCCTACAAAATAAATCCAAGTGTTTTTTGCTTCCAATTCATGCCATAATTGAGTAATTAATGCATGCTTTTTGTGATAGAATAGCAACAGCAAGAGAGGGGTTACTGTAATGAAATTTACAGTAGAAAAGAGAGGAAACTTAAGGGGAAATGTCTCGATACGCCTATTGCAAAAATGAATGATTGTTAGCAGAGGAAAGGAATTAAGGAAGAAGTAAAATTACTTCATCCTTCCACCTTTCTCTCTAATTTCATAGATAGAATTTGTAATATTTCTAATCACTACTCAAACACTTGGAATAAACCAAATGAAAAATAGGGATTAAAAAACAGACCAGGCTAGAACTGCTAGTTTTTTATTCATAAGCAAAGAATATTCAATGGTTAAATTCGTTGAAAGATAATCTACGAATATGAATTCAAATCGCGCTCTTCACCTTCGTCTTTTTTCTCCTCCCTTCTCTTTATTAAACTCAAAAATGCANTGTATATATATATATATATATATATATATATATATATATGTATATGTATATATATATATAAAATATGATAAATATCTATAATCGGTTTCAGACTTACTCTTTCATTTTCGAGTCTCTCCACGTCCAATTTGTGTCTATCGCCCAACTCTTTCACTCTTATTTCAGTTATATGAGTTGACTCGTATGTGTCAGTCTTGTCTGAAAAGAAGTGAATTTTCGGTTCAGTTTATGTGGTACACATTGGGATATTGCGTCATTCAAAGGAATTGCTACTATCTATGTGTGATGAAGTGGTTCGATGTCATAGGTAATATCCGAACTTAGTAATACTGTATCGCTAGCGATAATCATAGAATACAGTATCTGAGGCGATGTATCGACATAGTTGGCCCCGATTATATACTCTAGTTAAAGGTTTCGACGGTCCCCTCTGTGATCGTATTCATGCCTTCATTCGCTGCAGTAAACTCGATGCTATTTTCATTTCACTTAACCGGCTATCTCTTAGTCATTGGAACCTCTAGATGTTACCAGCTGAAATACAAGTCTCTCCTTCCAGTGATTAGTGATAAAAGATCGTGCTGCCATATTCGTAGTTTAGAGTTCATGGCTCACAAGTGTCCTCATCGAGATAAGCAAAAATTGAAGAACCTAAGGAAACAGTAGAAGAATTTAAAAAAAAAGCAGTCTAGAACTTGATTGAATCAAAAAGATATATTAACTCTCATCCAAGAAAGGTTATTTATAGCTATTATGTGAGGTTGAACGATTAAATCTATAATGTCTAAGAGACGATTTTAATACATTTAAGTTAAGGCACTTAATAAAAAAAAAAAAACTGCAGAAAAAAAAACATAGAAAACAAACCGGCAGGGGTACGTAAACGTATCACGTTCTCCAATCGATTTTTATTCTCCTGATCGAGTTGCGTCAATTGCCCTAAACTTTTCCAATCATTAGTAATATCACTATATTCACCAATCACAAAAATGCAAAAAAAAAAACAACATATATACTATTAAATTGTTTCATAATTATAGATTTCATTAAATGTAAATAAATTCAAAATTCTATAATATTAGCCAAATTTGCATATATAACGTATGCGAATGCAAAATTCTGAGTGTTTAAGCAATGCCATATTGACTAACGTCGTAGTTCATCGATTTCAGCTTTTGCCTCTTGAAGTTCCCTCTCGAGAAGATGAACTCTATTCCCTTCTTCTTTATAGGCTATCTTTGCTGCCTCTTCACTCTCATTTAATGCTTTATTCTCTGTTCTTAGCTTCTCGATTTCTATTTCCATCTTACGTAGCTTCTCTTTAATTGTATCCAATTCAACTTCGGTACTTTGCTTCAGGCTGCAAATTATAATTATTATCATATTATCATATGATCATTTTATAATCTCAGAAATATCTTTGCAAAAAGCATCCATTGATTACTGTATTCTGTTACCGTATTCTAACAATAGCCAAATGACCGTAAGTGCAAACACATCAAGGTGCAAGAACATTTTAGAAAAAATCTGGAAATATTATGGTACTGCATGCCTCAGGCCTTGTTTGAAGAGAAAATTTTTCATGAATACTGTTGTTATTGCGAATGTATCCATTCCTAGTTTCATAGATCAACGTATAAAAAGCAAAGAAAGTAAAGGGAACAAAATTCGATTCCCCTAATTATCAACGATCCCACTTTCCTTTCCTTTGACCCATACCCCTCATCTTATAACAGATTGTGAAATAACGATTTTTAAACAGCTACCGATCAGAAAAGATCAATTTTCTTTAAAACAACAAAAGGCAAAATTTCAAAAATTTCATCAAAAATGAAAAACAAGAGATCGAAANCAATAAAGAATCTACAATTAAAAAAATAAATAAATAATTTATCGATGAACTTACGCAATGAAGTCTTCTCGATCTCTTCCCTCTTCTTGATTTCGATTTCCATTTTTTGGCTCAAATCACCCAATTGTCGAGTCAGATCATCTTTCTGCTTGCTAAAATTACACTCTATGCTTTTTTGGATTGCTAATCTTATATGTTGTACGGACAATATTTTCATAAATGCCAACAATAAAAACATAAAAGAGTTAAACTAACGATTTTAACCTAAAGAGAATCGGGAGAACATGAATGAATTATGTCATTAGAAAGATGAAGTAAATCTAGTAGGAGAGGTATTAATAGCCGAATGTTTCAAATTTTTGAAACCCTATCGATGAAGTTCAACTTTTTTAATATCTTCATGTAAGATATAACCTCTGCCGATGGTTAGGGCTTAGAATGAACCTACGAATTGAAGGACGGCTTTTCGCTAGTAAGTGTATTAGATATTTAAGTATCGGGTGAATCTGGAATACCATAACGATGATCAAGTCGCAATTCGCTTCAGAAATGATACGCTTTTCCACTAAAGATCTAATAGATTGAAATCCTGATTAAGGATCAAAATTAGGTAGCGTTCAGCCATTCTAAGGATTTAGATCAAAGGATCGAGTAAGGTATACATCGTTAAGAATCAATGCTCGAAGCTGAGCAATAAAAAGAGCGAATTGATATAGGCGTTCAAATGTAAGCTGATAATTGAGAAAATGATAGGATAGTACTATGTTTGAGTTTCTAATGCCACACCTCAAGAAATTATTTCAGCATTCAATGGTTCAATTTGTGGGAATAATACAGTAGTAGGGCAGTTGTTTGAGTGTACGGTATCTTTACTAATTGTACGGCATGTTTGCCAAAACTAGTTGTAGAACCTCAATATGCAGTTACCGTATCAACATAAAATTGCTAGGGTATTAATTATTGCCTATCACAATGCAACATAAACTTATGTCGCTCGTCCCAATATTAACGACTAGGATGCAAAAGCATGATTGCATTCGAATGTGACAATATCAGCCGATAAAAATGTGAAGTTATCTGGATTTTGGCTAGGTGCCAACCACCTTTTTCCCACCCATTTCAAATCATCTAAATGAGTCGTTTAAATAGCACTATACATATTCATCTCAATTAACAACAGACCTGATGTCGTCACGTTGTTGCTTGATCTCTTTGACGGTCATTTCAATAGCGACCGTATTCTTGGTGGTGGTACTATAGTTGGTTTGCAAGTTGTCTAATTCACTGGTTACCGCATCGAAACGGGCACGTTGATCCTCTAGATCTTTGAGAAGATCACGCTTCGAATCTTCGAGATTCTTCAGTGCGTAATCTGAATAGTAATTTCTTTTGCCAATTAGTGCTAGCAAAAGCTTTTTTATTAAAATCTTTTTCCCGAATTTTTCCCCGGGAAATTTTTTTCTCGGGAAAAAATTTGTTGCTATCTTTCCTGAAATATCAATCCGGGGTTTTCCAAATATCTGCCACTATGTTAGTGTCTGCTCGTTTATCCGGCGGTTTCAATTCTGGAATTGCACAAATGGCCATATCAGCCGAAATGTTTACACTGTACTTTACATACTTTATTAATTACATATTTTAATGTTTATACTGTACTTTACATATTCATTAATCGTGGGTATTTTATGAAACTGATTGATATGCTGGACGAAAATGGAAAACGCATATCCTGCCAGTTGGCTTAATATTTTCGACATATGCATTTAAACGATGATTCTCTAGGCAAATTATTCTAAATTTAGTATGAAGGAAACGAATTTCATAACTCTTAATATCTGGCGGTTTATTACCGCTTACAATTGGTTATGTTCTTAGCAAGCTGCAAATCTCACAATCAATTATTTTTAGTGGCTCTAATCATTAATCGAAAACGAGAAGACCACAGAAAGAGTAAGCATTTAAATTAATCTAATAGAATTGAATTTGATTAGAATTAAATCTTCAAATATCATCGCTCAATGGAAATCTTATCCTACCCAACATGGTTTTCACAAGTCATTTATGCATGGATTTCTGTGAAAAATTAATAACTACTAGAAGAATCGATAGACATTTCTTTTATGTAATTTATTTGATTACCTTTTTCATCGAGTTTTTGTATGGTGATATTGTATTGAATCTCGAGATTTCTATATTTGTCTTTCACACCGTTCAAATCGCCTTTTAATCGTTTGTTATCATCGATGAGACCCTCGATACGACGCGACAATTCCGTTATACTAAAGAAATACGAGTCATTTCTCATTCATTGCTGATAGTAGTGACAAGCGTTATCATTGTCACCATTCAATGCTATCAATTTTCGAAGACTATCAACAACCTATAGTCGATGAAGTTGGTGAATCTAGCAAATTTTTTAATAGATGCATATGTCATGCGTCAAATTTGGCAGATTTCCAATATCGAATTAATGGCGCTACTCATTGATAACATACCTGAAATTCATGAAAAAAAAAGGAAATTAGAAGGTTCTATGAAATTTCGATTCCAAAAGACATGTTGAATTTTGCATTGATTAAACAAAGTGGAAATAATTAGTGAGTCACATTGAGAGAGATGGCCAATGTAAAATCGAAAAGAAGAGCAATTCTTAATGTTATGAATACGTTGAATGCTAAAATATGCAAATTTTGCCTAAAATTAATAGAAAAATACCGTGTCTTATATTCCTCTTCGATAAGGCGATTTTGAGCTTCTGCATCCTCAAGTGCCTTCTTCACACCATCCGCATCACTCTGTTCGATTATACTAAAGTTTTTCTTTACTCTTTTTCGTGCAACGTTACAGTAGGGAAACATCGTTACAGTAGAGATATTTCCCTACTGTAACTATCGTTACAGTAGGGAAATATCTTGAAAACCATTGTCTTTAGCAGATAGAATTTCACTAATCTTCAAATATGAATTTTTTTGGCAAGAATTTTGCGCAAAATTTGAAGAGTGCAAATGTTTTCATATTCATTCTCTTTGATCAAATAGACTGGTGAATTAGGAGTTAATTAAAGGATATCTGCAAGATTTGACTATAAAGTGGAAAAGCATGTCATAAAAGTTGGCACAATATGAGCTTTTTTTCTTCCATTCGTTTGGCGAAATAGTTTAAAAAAACCAAGAGAAGTAAGATAATGCTTTCATATCTGAATCTTATTGACGATCCTCATAAATTAAAAAAAAAAAAAAACTTTATTTGCAATCTGATTTGGTTTAAAAAGAAAATTTGAGCGATTTAAGTTGACTACAAACTTTCTCCACCTTCGAATGTCTATAACTATTCTCGAGGATGGGGGATCAAGCTGAGATGAAAATAACAAACAAATACGCAAACATAGAAATACACATAATATACCCGCATACAGAACATTTCCGTCTCGTGCATTTACAAAGAAAATTTGCGAAAGCGTAGAATCACTGTCTAATTTTCAAGAACAAAGAATCAATCTTTGAGACAAGAGTGAATGCAAGAAAATGGAATCATAAAAAAGCAACTCATCTCAAAATCGAGATATTCTATCATAAGAGCGTTGAATGAACTTTATTGGTTTGAATTTTTCAAAAAATTTCTCTTTCAATAAATAAAAAAGTTCAAAAAATTCCTATTAAATGATAGAATGTTAAGGTGAGAAAATAAAAATTGAAAAAAAATTTTACATACTTTATTAATTACATATTTTAATGTTTATACTGTACTTTACATATTCATTAATCGTGGGTATTTTATGAAACTGATTGATATGCTGGACGAAAATGGAAAACGCATATCCTGCCAGTTGGCTTAATATTTTCGACATATGCATTTAAACGATGATTCTCTAGGCAAATTATTCTAAATTTAGTATGAAGGAAACGAATTTCATAACTCTTAATATCTGGCGGTTTATTACCGCTTACAATTGGTTATGTTCTTAGCAAGCTGCAAATCTCACAATCAATTATTTTTAGTGGCTCTAATCATTAATCGAAAACGAGAAGACCACAGAAAGAGTAAGCATTTAAATTAATCTAATAGAATTGAATTTGATTAGAATTAAATCTTCAAATATCATCGCTCAATGGAAATCTTATCCTACCCAACATGGTTTTCACAAGTCATTTATGCATGGATTTCTGTGAAAAATTAATAACTACTAGAAGAATCGATAGACATTTCTTTTATGTAATTTATTTGATTACCTTTTTCATCGAGTTTTTGTATGGTGATATTGTATTGAATCTCGAGATTTCTATATTTGTCTTTCACACCGTTCAAATCGCCTTTTAATCGTTTGTTATCATCGATGAGACCCTCGATACGACGCGACAATTCCGTTATACTAAAGAAATACGAGTCATTTCTCATTCATTGCTGATAGTAGTGACAAGCGTTATCATTGTCACCATTCAATGCTATCAATTTTCGAAGACTATCAACAACCTATAGTCGATGAAGTTGGTGAATCTAGCAAATTTTTTAATAGATGCATATGTCATGCGTCAAATTTGGCAGATTTCCAATATCGAATTAATGGCGCTACTCATTGATAACATACCTGAAATTCATGAAAAAAAAAGGAAATTAGAAGGTTCTATGAAATTTCGATTCCAAAAGACATGTTGAATTTTGCATTGATTAAACAAAGTGGAAATAATTAGTGAGTCACATTGAGAGAGATGGCCAATGTAAAATCGAAAAGAAGAGCAATTCTTAATGTTATGAATACGTTGAATGCTAAAATATGCAAATTTTGCCTAAAATTAATAGAAAAATACCGTGTCTTATATTCCTCTTCGATAAGGCGATTTTGAGCTTCTGCATCCTCAAGTGCCTTCTTCACACCATCCGCATCACTCTGTTCGATTATACTAAAGTTTTTCTTTATTCTTTTTCATGCAACGTTACAGTAGGGAAATATCGTTACAGTAGAGATATTTCCCTACTGTAACTATCGTCACAGTAGGGAAATATCTTGAAAACCATTCTCTTTAGCAGATAGAATTTCACTAATCTTCAAATATGAATTTTTTTGGCAAGAATTTTGAGCAAAATTTGAAGAGTGCAAATGTTTTCATATTCATTCTCTTTGATCAAATAGACTGGTGAATTAGGAGTTAATTAAAGGATATCTGCAAGATTTGACTATAAAGTGGAAAAGCATGTCATAAAAGTTGGCACAATATGAGCTTTTTTTCTTCCATTCGTTTGGCGAAATAGTTTAAAAAAACCAAGAGAAGTAAGATAATGCTTTCATATCTGAATCTTATTGACGATCCTCATAAATTAAAAAAAAAAAAAAACTTTATTTGCAATCTGATTTGGTTTAAAAAGAAAATTTGAGCGATTTAAGTTGACTACAAACTTTCTCCACCTTCGAATATCTATAACTATTCTCGAGGATGAGGGATCAAGCTGAGATGAAAATAACAAACAAATACGCAAACATAGAAATACACATAATATACCCGCATACAGAACATTTCCGTCTCGTGCATTTACAAAGAAAATTTGCGAAAGCGTAGAATCACTGTCTAATTTTCAAGAACAAAGAATCAATCTTTGAGACAAGAGTGAATGCAAGAAAATGGAATCATAAAAAAGCAACTCATCTCAAAATCGAGATATTCTATCATAAGAGCGTTGAATGAACTTTATTGGTTTGAATTTTTCAAAAAATTTCTCTTTCAATAAATAAAAAAGTTCAAAAAATTCCTATTAAATGATAGAATGTTAAGGTGAGAAAATAAAAATTGAAAAAAAAATTTTTTTTTTATTGGAAATACGAACGTTTTTAGTCGGCGCACTTCTTCTTCCAGCTTTCTGCGTGCATTCTCTGTAATTGTCTTCTCACTATCGGAGGCACGTAAACGTTCCTCAAGACGTTTCAACTCACGATTTGCATCCTCCATTGATTTCATTCTATAAACCACAAAACTACTAGGCCAACAATTTCATACTTGGCCAAATTATTAACTAAGAACAAAAAATATAGCAAGAGTAAAATTTTTTGGCTCCGTTAGCTCAATTAGGTCCTCACTGTTGTAGGGTTAAGTTTAACGCCAAATACTGTAACAGAGTCGATTATTATACTAGTATTCATGACGATATTACTGTACGCATTAAAAGATACAGTATATTCACATTAAAAATGTGTGAAATGTTTTTATTGCGGATTCATTGAAACTGTATGCAAATCCCCATTTTGCATTCCACAAAGTCACTTAGTTTAACCGCATATTTCAAAAGCGAAAATTTTAATGCAATTATAGAGAAATTCGAAGAAATGACTGAGTCAGAATCCATCCTTAAAAAACTGACTCAGAATCCACGTTTAAATGATTCACTCAGAATCTCTCTCTGAACGGCTGACTAAGAATCCATCTTCAAATGACTGACTCAGAATCGGTTTTTAAATGACTGACTCAGAATCCATCTTTGGAATGCTGCATCTATTCATCTACAATTATTCAAAAACGGTTTGTTGACCTTTTTTCATGACGTATGTCATATAACATTTGGTGCATGTTCAAGATTCTAATGAGATTAAAAAAAAATACTGTGTGCTGAGTTCTTTCTTCGCATCAGTAAGTTGCTTCTCGAGACGTTTACGTGCTTCTTCTGCCGTTTCGAAACGAGTTACGAGTTCGGTGATCTTTAAAAAAAACTTTCGAAGATTTTTACAATCAAATAAGAAAATAAAATAAACAAAAATGGAAACAAGATGAATATTTTACTATAGCAATAATCTCATAATATAATTGTGCTATTTGGAGAATATAATGGGGAATTTTGGGGAATTTTTTTTTGGTTTCAAAAAATTGTATATCGAAAAAAAAATTTTTCCTGGAATTTCTGTTTCACAAATTGATACAATTTGAAAAATTTATTTGTTTACATTGTTTATTTCTTTCGTTTCCTTTATCTCAAATTTTTTTCCTCGACTTATTTTCTTTGGCTTCGCTTGTTTGTTTGTTTGTTTGTTTGATCGGTTTGTTTGCATTGTTCGTATCCGTATGTCCATGTGTACTATGTATACATTTATGTTTTTACTTAAGAAACCAAAAGGCAGTGCTGAATGTGAACGTTCCGCATTCACTCTTTTTTTTAAATGATAATTCAACGTATCGGAAATACACGTAGCATTCATAAACAGCAAAAAATCATTGAAAAATAAACCTGAAGTTCGGCATTTTTCAACTTCCTTTGCAATTGTTGAAGTTCATTATCGCGCGTTCGTATCGCATAGCGGACACTGCGCAAAACTTCTGATGGTATAACATGTGTTCCTCCTCAAAAAAAAAAAGAAATCAACTTCAATCAATAATAGTTACCGTTTATAAAAACATACAGGTATATTCTAACTAGAAGTATATGAGAAAGAAATTTATGAATATATAAAATTTAAGTTAATCAATTAAAATATTGAATGACTTTTTCTCTAATTTATTTCGCATTTATTTATTTATTTTATTTTATTTATTTTAATGAATAGAGCACTCATTACGAATACATGTTTCTTCGTATCGCTTCCGCCTGCTCTAACCCAATGTCTCTCTGGTCACTTGGTTTCTGTGGTTTTTAGGTCGGCCTCTCTTGTTGCAGGCAAGTTAGGGCTTAGGCTCGTCTCCTGTCCATTGGATGCTGACGAGCCGATTCACCGTCGTTCCTTCTACAACTGTCGGGATTTGCTCCACCATTCTTGTCCCAATGAGGGAGCTGGGCCGGGTGGTACGGCTGAGTGGAGCCAACAATTCTGCTCGGAGCTTCACAACCGACCGCGCAGTAAACAAGACAAAACGATGAATCTATTTCACGGTGACAAAAATAAATAAATAAATAAAAACAGTGTGCTACTTGAACGATATAAATTAGAAATAAAACATAGTGAAACGAATAAATTAAATGGCGCAATAAAATGATAACCTGGTGAAAGAGATCGAGCTCTTTTAGTGATATCTTTACTCGATTCTTTAGTTAGATCGTATATCTTGCGAAGCACTTCCTAGAATAAACTCTAAATTGCAAAAAGAATTCAAAGAAGAAAAACTTTTTTGGTGAAGTGTAAAAATTTGTGAGTTTTTCCTTTCCAGATGCTTTTTTCGTATGTTTCATTATTTCACACAAGTTTGTTCCAGATCTCCCTCCCCCCCCCCCCCCCCTCCCCCCCCCCCCCCCCCCCCCCCCTCTGCTCCGTTTTTCTAGACCTGAAATGAGCCAGTATTACTACTATAAAACAGCGCCGATAGAAACATCTGCTGCAATTCTTAATTGCCACTACTTCAAAAATATTTACTAAGAAATATGATGTAATTCATTTTTTTATAACATTTTCATTACTAGGCTTGAAATTGTAGAAAAATTATACCTGGCATTCAGCGAGCTTGTCTTTGCCTCTTCTGAGTTGTGTTTCAAGCGTAGATAGCTTGCCGATACTACCATCTCCGCTTGATTCGAGCTCAACGATTCTCTCAATTGCCTCTTCATACCTGTTATATCAGCAATGATTCATTTCCTATCGGGAATCTTAAATAATAATAATAAAAATAATATTCGTGCTGCCCAACAAATTCTGTGCTATAAAGAAGGGATTATTATTGAGTTGAGAAATATTCATAATAAAAAAAATTCTATGTATAAAAGAATTATTCACGTTTCAAAAATTCTCTTAAACGAAATAAATAGCGAAATATTTCAATGTTTTTTTTTTGAATTTTATCTAAAAAATTTCCCTCAACGAATAATTTTCACAAGTTTTGTTCTTTTTTTTCATTTTTTTTCTTTTGAAAAAATAAAGTTGTGAATCTACTTCTTCATGAGTGCTTCATAATCCTCAGCGGATGCTCCCATAGGTGCCAACTGTTGCTCACGGAATCTTCTCACCGCATCCATTAATACGCCATCTTGGTTTATCATCGTTGTTTCTGTTCCCTAAAATTTCAGCGAATTTCCTCGACAATCACCATATAACTCCACTCCCTGACGGATATTGCCTGTGGCAATATAAAATCAAAGCACACAACTGGCAGAGCACTCCTTTCAAATTCAAACCGGTATTAAGCTGCTATTTGTCAGCATGCTATCCGCAAATCAACGAATATTAAAATAAATGGGTAAGTTCTAACTTCTTTTGGAGGTGGTCACCTTACTGTGTGTTTGTTCAGTGTGCTGCTGAAAGATAGTTCCGGCAAATGACGGAGAGGATCTCAAAGAAAAAAAATCAGAAGGGATATGTAACGTTGCGGAGGTCATTCTGCCGAAAAAGAGATAACTAGAGTGCTAGGAAGCGAATATGCAGTATCCTGCCGAAGAGGCGGTTTATGTGGGTCTAAAAGCGATTTAATTGTGGAGAGAAGGGAATAAAAGTTGGGGATTTACTTCTAATCGAAGAAGGAAGTCACATAGTACAATATTTCAACTTAAGCTTGCTGCAATCTCTAATAATAACAAACTCTATCGATATATAACTAAAATAGATGCAAACTTAACATAGTGCCTATCCAATAGTTTCGTAAAATTTCTGAAATATTCTAAATATCAATGCTAAATTTTAAATTTAAAAAAAAA
>QEWY01000086.1:18679-23593 GCA_006503575.1 Baylisascaris schroederi | reverse complement strand
AAAAAACATTTTCCACAAACTTTTGGAATATTTTTATAACCATTTACATCAATTTTATTTTTTTTTAACTAGTCAAAATGAAATATTTATTATTATTATTTTTTAAAAAATTTGCAGTATATTTATTTAGCCGTTGATCTAATCTGCTTGTGTACGTATTATTTTATGGTAATGACCACTCTTAACATATCTGCCTAAATAGTACCATACTCTTCGATGAGCTTAATAGCACATTCCTCGAGCTGGTGCACTAAAATTAATGGAACCATGGCTATCAATTTTTACGCACCACATCAAGTGGTATACTCAAATCCCCNCCCCCCCCCCCCCCCCCTCTCCCTAAACTGGTGACGGAACAACCTACATCTATTGTACCATCTCATATTTTAAATATATTATGTGAAGAGCTTATAGCCTCCAAATATGCAAATTTCTTTGCAAAGAATCTTCGTTATAGTAACTAATATTGCAATATAATCTCAATACTGCAACATTGCAAAATAATCTCACTATTGCAATATTGCAATACAATATTGCAATATGATTTCATATTTGCATAAAATAAAAACGAACCACTCGAAGTGCAGATGGAACACAAAAGATGATCATCATTGCATAAAAGAAAAGATGAGAATGCGATGGATGGAATACTGTAACCATAAAGATTACGATACAATGACTGAAGAGTGAATATCCCTAAAATGAATTATCCATTCAATATGCGTTAATTATCGAAAAACCATTAATCTCAACGACAGCAGTATGATTCAACTATGATATTAATCAAATCCCTTATCAAAATTAAAACTCAACAAATCTCCTATACAATCTTTCAGGTATATTCCAGCTACATTTCAAGTATATTCCAGGTTTATTTCAGGTATATTTCAGGTGTGTTTCAGGTATACTCCACGTATATTCCAGGCATGCTCCACGTATGTTTCAGATATCTTCCAGGTATTTTTCAGGTATTTTTCAGGTATATGTCCCTATCTATTAATCTAGTTATACCTGCATATTAGAACTGCATTGACTTTACCAAATCGCTTAAATCGTTGCCACACCAATCAAATATGCTATTGAATAAAACTTTAGGTGTGTGATCACTTATTTACTTTTATGAATAAAAGAGTGATACGATGATAATGACAATTAATAAAGTAGAAATATTAAATTAAAGTACTGACCACAAGGGAAAAGATGTGTACAGATGGGGCATCCGTGCTGAGAATATAGCATAGTGTCGAGATTGTCAATGATATAAAGAACCATGCACTGAAGCAGGTCAACATCGCCGTGCCCATTAATGTACCATCTTGCACTACATAACTAAATCAAATTAAAATAAATAAATAAATAAACAAATAAATAAATAAATAAATAAATAAATAAATAAATAAATAAATAATATATAAACTTTTAGAAGTTTTAAGGGAAATTTGCGATGGCTGAGTGAATTAAGAAAAGCACTTCCTCTAATTGGTTTACTATGTTTACCCCACCATAAGAAAATACTAATGAATATCGATGATACAATACAATCGGTGCCAAAGAATAAACGTAAAGAATCGCCTAAAGTAACGATAGAGATAAGGAGAAAGAAGGAAAGGGTATTCTCGTTTATGCTGTTAAATGAAACATCCAAAAAGCAAAATTAAAAATACTTCAAAAAGCATATTATGTGCATTCAAATGTAAATATGACCAACCCAGATGATTTCATCGAGAACAAAAGTAAAGCAACCAGTGTAAGCACTATCATTGATGGACCGTACATATCGCTCGAAACATTCATCTGTGAAGGTCGTCGCGGAATCAATGAATGAATCAAACGACTCCTTACTTGCCGTGGATCGACATCGAAATATGGCCGAAAAATATCAATACGGCCATATGAGCTGAATGTTTCCTTCATCTGCTTTCTACCAGCTTCCCACACCTAAAATCAACTTTCCGACCTCATTGAAGGTGAATATAGAGGTAAGGAACGTGAAGGGTAGGGCAGCGGAAAGGAGCGTGGACAGTAGAAGGTAGTGAAACTTGAATCACTGAGGAAAAATGGGGCAGAGAAGGGGGGGGGGGGACATGTTACCAAACCACAATAATAATTTTGACTCTCCGTGTGGTCGATAGCCATAAAATTTAGCCCATTCAGCGCAAAGCATATCTACAGCGCTCTGGGCAACTGTATGAGAAACAATTTTCTAACTTTGTTTAGGGGTGAAGAAAAAGGATAGAAAGATTGGATGAAAAACCTTTCACGGTTTTTCAAAGGTTAATGACTTTATGGAAGCATTTCCACCTAGATTTTTGATCATATTAAAAAAAAAACCGGAAAAGCAATAACCATTTCGGAAAGACGGCCTTCGAGGAAGCCTGTATCATGATTAGGCAATGTTTGATCACTCAACGAAGATCGCTGACGAGCTTCAAGAAATTCGGCATCGTTTCGTGGGTATTCCATTGCTTTTCGTAGATCATTCACCACTTTTCTTCAATAACACTCGTACAGAGTTCTTCTGTTTTTTCTAACCTAGAAAACCTANAAGCATAAGAGTAAGGGAATCCACAGTACTGCCACGCAACAATAAAATCGGTAACCTCGTCATATAAAAGTGGATTTATAACTCCATGCGTGTAGGTCACATCTCAATTACTGCTTGCAAACCGCTGAGCATCAAAAAGGCGCATTTGTCCTCGAAATAGAGTTCATGAAGGAGGTGTAAGCTTACCACCTTTGTTGTACTGTAATTTACCTGTGCAGAAAAAAAGCAACCTGCATGTATAGCACTAAGAAATACGAAGTCACATTATCATTACCTTTCACGGTTCAAAGGTCATGACATAATCAACCTTCAATCTGTCGACAATTTACGAGCGACGTTTCTCAGTCACAAGAAAAAAGATGTGGAAAGCATTTTCCAACCTCTGATTGTTGGGACGACGAGTTAGAGCTCAAGTTCAAGCACTAAGAAATACGAACGCATACAAGCTATTATCATAAAATCACAAGAAACTGACCGCCAACTGACCAACTGACCAACGAACAACTTGGCCAAATAAATGCGAGAAAAAAAGTCCCTAACCTAATATTTCAAATCGTCGGAGAGGTGAAAAATTTAAAATACTTTCGCTGAAAAAAAAAATATTGGAATATAATAAGAAAAATATGGGAATAACGGTCGAATACATTCGTTATAACATCTAGAACACCTGTATGTCTTACAAATCCTTTCAATGCCTAGTTGACCGGTGGTCTGGACTCTCCAATCTTCTCTCTGTATTCACTCTATCTCATTCATTCTGTCTCTCTCTCTTTCTCGTGCTATTTTCACATTACTCACATTACGAATCGCTATCGTTTTCGTTGTCATCCCATGTTGTAGTGCCGGCAAGTTTAATGCGCGATGAATTTATAAATTGATGATGGGTTTCCGGTGAATTTCCGATGAATTTATAAATCGTTAACGCTTTCAAATATATCGACATTTGCGCCGTTTATATTTCAAACCTATTTGCAACTTTTTTTTTTTTTTTGCAAATTTACAAATTCTTTTTCATGAACACATTATGTTGATTTATTTAGCAGGGATTTATTTTTTATATATGCATAATTTTGTTTGTTTAGTGATTTAATCTCGCTAGAAGCAATATTATTTCGATTGAACTTTAGTGTTTATACTATGAATTGGTTACTTGAAAACGGACGAAAATAGTCAACCATATATTAGAGATGAATCTTTAACTGAAAAGTTGGTGATAGATGAGGATATTTATTTCCCCCTTTTTTCTTGAATATTTATAAAACTTTTTTTTTTCTGGTCATTTCAACTAGGCAATGCGCTTATCGATCATTATCAAGCAGCTATATATTTTCTTATTCATTGTTTAGGTTATTGTGATCGCAAATAAAAGAAGGAATTCGATTTAAATATTGGGCAAAGATGAGCGGTGAAGGATCGCCGATGGACGCAAAACAGATAACCGAAACTGCGGTGATTGCACAACATGATTGGTTCAGTTGTATTAGGTACTTCGATCATATTTGTTTTGAATATATAGACTAAATAATGACATATAAATATTGATCTATTAATCAGTTTTTTTTTCCGGATAGTTCAGCTTTTGTTTCCGGTTTTCTTATATATGAAATCATATATGGACTTTCCCACTTCATTTTTCCGCCATTTGCTTCAAGTTTACACTCTTTATGCGACCTAAAATGAGTATCCTTTTTCCGGCACTCCGCAGCTTGACCTTTGACCTCCGTTCATGGAATTCCATTCCGCGTTGTCGGATTTTTTTATTGGACACAAATATGGTTCGCTTCCTTTAAAATCATTATTTTTGACGAATTAATGTGTTCCAAACTATATAATTACACAGTGGGATAGTAAAGCATTCAACAACGACGATACGAGATTTTTTTTTTCATAAAAACCGAAAAATACTTTTAATATTTTCGCTTGGATTTGTAGATTAATAGTGCTCAATTTAATGTGTTTCACCTAATTTTTGCAAGTTTCTTGTTTTATCCTCAATTTGATTTGTGAACTTTCAAGTAATATCCATGATTCGTTCACTATAATCGGCACTGCCTAGGTTTTGGGACAGGTCGGATTTCAGGTCTATTGGTTTATAAGAGAGTTGAGGGAGAGGGGAAGAGAATAAACGGAGGTTTAACTTATGACCCTTATAAATCTTCCGGTCGTTGGTCTTCTCGAATCCGTCTCGATGGTCACTACTGTTATCTCTTTCACTAATATTTTTGCCTTCTTAAGAAACTCTTGAATCCCAATGTAAAGTTATTGCTTTTGGTATTTCTATAAGGTTCCTATTCTTTATGAGTTTCCCCACGATCCTCTCCCTCTTGCTGTGCCTTATCGGATCTTGAACGAACTCTCTCAAAATTTAA
>QEWY01000086.1:3679-16179 GCA_006503575.1 Baylisascaris schroederi | reverse complement strand
GTGATCTTACTTTGGCTAGCTTATATTGAAACAGCCTCATAGTTTACTGAGATGATTCGATGAATTGAGATTATTGATTTTTTTTTCAGTTTCAAATATCTTTGGCGTTGCATGTGAGATGAAAGCAGCTAAAATCTACGATATTCGAAGCAGTGAGCCGGTATCTTTTATCTTTTATTTACTTACCTCTACTTTATAGTAAGGTCCTTGAAAAGTTTTTCTGCTTGAATTTTTTCAGGCGAGG
The DNA here is from genome assembly GCA_006503575.1 of Baylisascaris schroederi. Lineage (NCBI taxonomy): Eukaryota > Metazoa > Nematoda > Chromadorea > Rhabditida > Ascarididae > Baylisascaris > Baylisascaris schroederi. The sequence goes on along the minus strand of QEWY01000086.1, from coordinate 15,935 downwards.
ATCAAATAAAGGTTTGGTATTAGATGAGTACACTTAGTGCATTCTTTAGTCGGTGTTAGTACGACTGTAGACTCCCACCGTAGCGATCACGCTCAACACCCATGGGGCATTAATACGATTTGTACTGTTGAAATCAACTAGCACATAACCAGTATATGTGTGAAATAGAACCATTGAAATAAATGGTAAATAAAAAATAAATAAAATTGAATAATTTGAATTTCAGGGAATCACTATCGGTATTGATAGAGAAGAAGGAACAGCAATCTCATTCGGAAGCAATTCAGAGGGCGATAGTTTATATATCGGAACAGCTGAAGGATCTATTCTATCATACGATTTAAAAGCGGGGTTAATTCTTTGTATAATAAAATACAAAGGCGCCTCTTTTAAAAGGAATTTCCGGTCCACTGCCACGTTTATTCAATTATTTGTCGTTTTTCCTCTATTACTATACTGCTGCCTTAAAGTCGTTGTTGTGAGATGGTGAAGTTTGAAGATTTTCCGCTTTATCTAAGAGTCGATTCATAATAAGTTAAAATAAAAAAAAAAGGTTTTGTGGTTTTGTGGTTTATTTGTATGGCTTTGTAATTTCTTTATTAGTTTATTTTCGAAAATTTGAGATGAAAAAAGTTATAAATTCAATAGAGATGAGATGAGTTATTTTTACGAATGTGGATTAAAAAATTCTGCCTTGAATATTGGTTTGAAGAAAGGTTTTTTTTTTTTGCAGGAAAATGCTTGCAAAATTGAAGACTTCACGTGGAGCTGTAACAAGATTATGTGTGCAAGATTCACTTGGCTTGATTGCCTCATTTCGTATGTCGATTTTTATCACTTTATCGTATTTTGCATGTTTAGAAGCCCAGGGTTTTTAATTTGTTTTCCTATGAAATTTATTTAGTGATTTTCTAAAAAATAAGTATGCAACCACAGCAATGATCAGCCCTTCGAAGATGATTTAATTTTTTTAAAAAAATTTTTTTATTCAGTTATTTCGCATTTTTGGCACTCATTTTTATTTGTTTTTTTTATTATTTTTAATATTTTCAGATGATGGAACAGTATGTTGTTATGAGGTACCATTGAATTCAAAAACAGCAAAGATTGAATTCTCAGGGGCCGATTGCGATCCCATATATGATGTATCGCCGATCGCCGAAGGACAACTCTATACAGCATGCAGAGATCGTATTGTTAGAAGATACACACTCGAATAATTATGCTATTATTATTCAGTGGTGATTATTTGCGATCTCTTTATAAGAGTTTTGCAGTTAGTTGTCGTGTTGTTTTTATGGTGCAAAATATTGCTCAATGCTTTAAAGTTTTTTTTTTTTTTTTTGTTGAAGAAGAGCTTCGAGGTGTATATCTGTTTCTCTTTTATTCTTATAGAAATTCCCCTACAATCAAATAGATTTTAAAAAAAATTCGCATTTTTAAATAAACAACCGAAATTCGCTGAACTTGATTTTATTTGCTTATATAGTCTTAAAAGTTTAGTTAATGGCGCAAATGTCGCATTTTTAGGAAAAGCGCTAAAAGCCACCGTGACGATTGCCTAGACTATATGGCCTTCTATTTATTGAGCCCAACCTTAATATGCTTAAATTTTTAATAGTGGTTTATTTCGAATTTCTCAAAAAAATGATGAATTATTCGAATGGAATTTAATGATGTTTAGATATATAGCTTTGGTAGTTTGATCTTTGATCCTCATTTCTTTCAAAATCCCTCCTCCTTCCCCCAACTTGCCTCGCCTCCCCAATTTCCATAATTTCCTGTCTTCATCACGCTATTCTATTCCACCAATCATTTTCATCTTTGGATGTAAAGGGTATTTTCACATCTTGCTTGTTTGTTTATTATAAAAATTCACTTAGTAGATTCCTTCTTCATTGTAAAGAATAAACTTCTTGCCGGATGCTATTATTGATTTTTTGCATTTTTAGCTTTTTATTATTATAACCCATAATTTTTTGATTTACTTTTTTTATTATTTTTTAAAAAAATATTTATCGAAATATAATTCTACAATAAATTCAAAATTAAATGATGCTTAATATTTTTGCCTGAATTTTTTATTTTTTTTTTCTGCAGATATTTATTCTTATCTTCTAAATTATGTTAATTTTTATTTAATTCATGATAGAAATAGAAAATTTAAAAAAATCAATAAAATGTTGTCTGCATATTGTATCTCATATTATTTAATTATGAGTTTTACATCTCAACTATAAGTTTCCTTATGCTGTCTTCTTTAGTTTTTTACTCATAAATCTATTCTTTAACCATTATTTTTGTTGTTTCTAATTATTTATGATAGAGAATTCAAACAGAATTGATTCGGATGGATTCGTTTATGAAAATGTTTTGAGAAAATTTCTTCAGCAATCATTTTATTAATACGACTAATCTAAATAAACTATAGAATAAAGAACTAAGCTAATATTTCCCCTATATGTTTCTCTTGGTAATTAATCTGGGTAAATTCGTTCACCTTGATGATATGATTCCATCATCAGCACTGAAAAAAAAATCAATTTGTTAATTAAGTCATGAATTTCGGGAATTTATGATCGTTGTATTGGGAGGGGATCAACGAAAGGGAGTGATGATATTAGTAAAGATGAAGATAATGGGCAACTACATTTCCCAAGATGGTAAATTATGAACTCTGCAGTTGTTTTTTTGTTTTTTTTTGTTTTTCTTTTTTTTGTTTTTTTAATACTTAGAGGGAATTAGATAGCTGAATAAATGATTTAATTGAGTGTGGAATATGCGCTTTCTGTAGTTGTTATCCGATGGGTATCGTCGCTTTGTTGATATAAATTCCAATGGATTTAATTTCATTTCGTAAAAAAAGAGAATTAAAATAAGTATATAATATTTCCGTTTTTTTTTCATTTGTTCTGAAACAATAGATATAATGTTTCAATTTTGATGAGTAAATAAAGATATTTTGGTGATGGTACCGAAGGTGGTCATCCACCAGCAACACTTAATAAGGGGGATGGGGTACGTTATTGACAGTCGGTTGCGTCAACACCCGTAGTATGCGAGCATGCTTCTATTGCTTTGTTGATTGTTTGAGTGCAAGAATATAGGCAGAAAATTCTCGAGATCTTCGCCTATTTACATCCTTATCTTCTCACAAAGTTTGGATAGTCGGAAGCGCTGACAGACACTACTTCCGGGTCCCCCCGATCCTCCCTGCATCTGCAAACCGGATCCGGATCCTTCTGCTTGAATTGTTGCCGGAGGCTTTGTTTACAAATGCTAGTATAGGTCAATTTGTAGATGTTACGACGGATTTGTATTAGCTGCAGCTCTACAAACAGCCTCTTGTGTAGCCCACCGAGGCTTTGCAAAGAGGGTCAACGTTATAAGAGGTCAAAGTTCAAGCCGAAGGTGGCTCGTATACGACCGCTGAAAACACCGAGCATACTTGCAATGGAACATTTTGATTTCTACTATGGACCAATGTATGGAAAGCGATGGCCTTCAATTCGACTTGGTCTTTTAACGCCTAACAAATATTTTGCTGTTGTCAACACTTTTTCGAAGTCAATTCTTATCCTTTTTATTTTTATTAAATTTTTTTTGTTTTGTTTTGATTTCTTTGCATATTTTTACTTCCATTTTATTTTTTATTCTTTTTTTCTCGCGGTTTCCAAGCTAAAAATTCCGGTTTTTATGCACCATACATATTTATAGATTTATAGTTGCGTAGTGCACCTTTTTCGTAGCAGGTCCGCGCGTGCGTATGTCTGTTGGTGTCTGTCTGTGGGACAGCTTCAGCTTGCCAACTACCAAAAAGTAGAGCTACGATATTTGGTGGATATACCGTTTGGTCACCTTTGTCATAGGTTAATCTTTTATAGCAAAGATCGAATTGATCTGTCAACCATGTCTTAAGAATGCGAAAAATTTGCAATCGATCGGACTTTCATTCTATGCCGATTGAATAATATCGATTTCTCTAAACAATAAATCAATAAATTGAATGAATATACCTTTAAAAGATGTCTTATTTAATTTAATTTCTTTGAATGTTTATTTAATTTCTTATATAATTAAAATATTTTATCGAATTAATATTTCTAAAAAAAATTATTTGAGAGTGAAATTTTTTATTAAAGCATAAAGCAATAATACAGAGAAATCATTTATCACTTGTAAAGAAGTTATACCTAGATCTTAAATAATACTTGAAATGTTGTTTAGAAAAGATAACATGAAAATCTTTGTTTTGTTTTTTTTGTTTTTTTTTGTGGAAACGGATTTTGTTAGACTCTAGTTGGATCCTAATTTCATAAAAGTGTATGAATTCGTTCCGCCTTCTTCCCTCCTTCGTTCTCTTTCCCTTCCTTTTTCCATTTCCCTTCTTGCTTCCTCAACATTCCAGCTGTCATCTTCATTTTCGAGATTAATCTATACCTAGACGTGTCTTGGATTATTATCGTTTTTATAATATTCATATATTAATTACTGCAGATTAACGTCTATACAATATATAATTCTTTAAAGTACTACCTTGGAAACTTAATAATCTCCTACCTCTATCTGTAAAGAAAGAGTCCCCTATTTATAAAATATATCGCCCTATCTGTAAGGTGTTCCCAAATGAAGCAAATTTCGAAGAGGTAATAAACGTGAAATGAATAAGGTGGGATCGTTGTAGAGAATGGGAGACGAATGAGTATATTTTACAAGAGATGGGTGCAGTGGATTTAATAAAGAAATTATCGGGAACAACGGCTCTCGAAAGGATCGAAAAAAAGCGCAAATTGACTGAAGCGAAAGGTATTCGAATGCCTGAACCCGAGAAGGAAAGCATCGAAGAAGAGGTAAATTCTAGTGTTACTCTTCGTCTTTAATATTTAAAGAAATAAATAGTGTTATGAAGGATGTTGAGGATCTTTGACAGGAAGGGAATATCGATGTATCGAAGCCGGGAAGGGACGGGAAGGATAGGTACTCTCACTTCATGGAGGACAACTATGTGATGTAAGTCTTTCTCCCTCTCCCCTCCCGTGTGGGTAAGGGGAAATTTTTTTGCAATTCGTTTTTGTTATTAAATATAAAGACAGTTATCTTCGCTACCTCGTCACTACTCAACCTCTAACAATTTCCTATTTTGCGATTATTTAACCTATATCGATAAAATTTGCATAGTCACTTCAAAAAGCAGATTCTCTCAGAGAGTTTCGAATGGGTCGTTACCGTCATATACAAATTATAACCCCTCCCCTCCAACGTACTGCGAACTCTAAACGCTTCTTTTGGTCGTGGAATAAGCGGGGGATGTGCCTTTGTTTCTTTGAGGAGCCTGTGGAAGTCGAAGAGGATCTATCGATGCGGGGTGAGGCTGGCTTAAGTGAATTCCGGCCATCGAGTCAGACACTTACAAGGGCAGATTTGCAATTGGGAAGGAAACCCGGTGATAACGATGACCACGATATCACGTATGTTTGTGTGTTTATAAATTGGAGACTTTTTTTTTTGAAATTACAAATTGGTATCGATTATTTATTTTTATTTTGTATATTTATCCAAACCTACAATTCTTTAAATATGGGCAAGTGAAAAGAGAGTTTATGGGAATGAAAAATTCGGCTCGAAATATACCAATAATAGCATCGTTAGCTCTTCTCAAAATTGTCACTGCTAGAATGGATGTGGAGCTTTCATTTCTGAAAAACAAAAATGCGATAAGTTAAGCTATAGGTCACTGAGAGCAAAGGCAAAATAAACCAAGAAATATAAGAGTCACATCCCAATAATTAGTGTGAATTATCGATATTTTTATATTTATTTGCGAACGAAAAGATTGATTATACTAATTAGACACTAATTCTTTAGATGTGATTCGGTTGATATTTACTTTTTTCTTAAAATTCTTCTTTTCATTTTTAATGTTTTTTTTTCTTCAAATTTTTATCTGCAATAATCGTTTCGTAATTCATTAAAGTTTCTCAATTAATGCAATATTTATCTCTCAGGATAACATTTCAGGTTGGTGGCTTCTAGATGGTGGCTCAGTGATTCCCATCTTGGCATTGGATCTTACCGATGGAGAAACATTATTAGATATGTGTGCAGCTCCGGGGGGTAAAAGCTTATTGGCTATTCAAACTGGACTTCCAGGTTTTTAAAAAAAAATCCACTTTATTAAATGCCATATTTTCTAATAAACAAATCGCCTGTGGATTTTGCCTCATCACTTAACATTCGGTCTCACTAATTCTTTTCATTGATTCAGAACTCTGTTTTTTTGGGATGTAAGTAGCAGCGCTTCACGTCCGATATAGGTGAGTAACTAACTGTTTGGTGGGAAATTAACTTACCACCCCTTACGAGTACCTACCCCTCCTGTTTTTTTGAGTTGAAATTATGCGATTTTCCGTCTGAAAGAGATTGACATAGGAGGGATTTCCAGAAAAAAAATAAAAAAAAAAAAATGAAAATAAAAGTAAAGAAACCTAAAAATATTCTCCAGTCAATATTATTTCTGTTAAAGGAATGATATTTGACTGCAAAAGTTTCTACTTGTAAAGGGGATTGAAATTTTTCGATTCGAATTTCATTCTAAATATATGTTGTAATATATCACCATAATCTTTTTAATATATGCTTTATAAAATTAGGCTCGATTAAATATTCAGTTTATTTCTTGGTCAATCGTATTTTTAGTACGAGTTTGTTGTTTAGAAAAAGTCGTATGCAACGACTACAAATTGAGTCGACTTGGTCAACTAAGAAGGGCACTCTCGACGTTTGTACCGTTGGATTCAGATGCGGCTGATCGAGTGATCCTTAAACGGAAGGATGCTTCTGATCTTCAACGATGGGATGAAATGGCCGTCTATGATAAGGTTTATTTATATTCTCATAATCGGATACACGAAAATATTTGTTGTAGGTTTAGATCTTAGAAAGTGCAGATTAATGTGCCACTACTTAACCAGCTAAACCATTTGGAAATTCAAAAAAAAAAAACACTTTACAAAAACAATTTTCGAAAAGTTTTTTCTTTCGAATTCATATATTTCGAACTGCAAAATCTTTTTGCGCATTTTCATTCTCAAATCATTGGAATATTGCCACGTTGAATCAAATCTAATATTGTTTTTCAATGTTGTTAATCGATACTCGGATATTGCATTTAATTCGATGTTCTCTTATCCTGATCGACATAGCTGTCACGAACTCTCAGCTGTCAATTATGTTCATTAGTCTCAAACTTTAATTTCGTTTATAATTCCTTTCCTTTTCATGTCTGAATTTCTTGTTGATGCTGTTTTAATGCCTAATGTCATTCTGTTCACCAATATTTTAAGGCATTTCAACTTTGGGAAAATCTATGAGTTGATGTTTAGTTGATGATAGCTTTTTAATCATTATGGTTGCGTCTTTTTTTTAACATTTTTTTTTTTGCTTTTTTCCCTCAACTTTTTTTTTCTTTTTTTATTCCCTTATTTTGCTATTATAATAAACATTTTAAAACAACAACAATACTTATATGAAATCATTGTATCGATGAGTTTTGATCTTATTATGCGGGTTGTTTTTATCTATATTGATTTCTTGTAGTGTTCATGTTTCTGAAAAAATTCAGGTATGAAGAAAAATACTGAAAAAAAATTGAGAAAAAAAAAGCAGAATGAGAATATTTCTACGAGGAAGATTTTAGCACTGCAATTGATCGAAACTCGAAAGTGAATTAATTAGATTGAATTTGAAATGTTTTAAGTTGTATTTGGAAAGGTTGATTTCTAAGTTTATACTTTTTATCTTTTAGTTTTAAGAAAGGAGGTGTTGCGCATTTGAATTCGATAGAGGTTTGCTCTATAAAGTAAATCCAGCATAACACGATGGGATTTTGATCATCTTTGCATTCAGCAGAATCTTATATTTGTTACTATCCTTAAAATATTTCTTTGAATCCTCTAGATGAACCACTTTTCTGTCTTTGTTATTTTTCCCTTTCCTATCTGATAGTTCAATTTTAAAATTAATTTCAGGTGTTGGTAGATGCGCCATGTTCAACTGATCGTCTTGCGGCGAATCAAGATGAAGGGAATATGTTCGCTTTATCGATGACTACTGAGAGACTGAACTTACCGCAATTACAGACAAAACTTTTAATGTATGTTCGTTGTTTAATCATAATTTTTAAGCAATTTCCCCATTGGATATTACCTCCCAGAATCTTTTTTTTTAAAGGATGAATGGACACTAAAAGCATGAGATCTAAAAAATCGACCTCAGGTAGAGTTCTAGGTTCAGTTCCAGCTTTTACCTCAGGTTTTTTAAAGGCGCTAATGGTGAAGAGGGAGGGAAGGGTGCAATGTTTGAGGGTAACCGATGCTTATATTGTTATTACGACAGTAGATGGGCATTCATTTGAAAGCTTTGCTCTTCAGTAATGCACTACGATCGGTTCGTGTGGGAGGTTCAGTGGTCTATTCGACCTGTACGCTTTCACCAGTACAAAACGAGACGGTAGTGGAAAATGCGGTTGCAATAGCTAGTGAACGATTCGGTTTGAAGGTAAGTTGTTTAGCTGCTTATTTATTTACATTATTTATTTATTTATTTATTTATTTACTTCTTTATTTATTTACTCGTTTTTATTTGTAGAAAAGTATTTCTTTATTTCTATGTTTTTTTATTAAGTGTTTGTTTTTGTTCATTTATTTCTATATTTTCCTGAATTAAAATGTTGAAGTCATTAAGACTGATGCTATTGGGCAACGGAATGTTACTGAAATTTAACAGGTATTTCGTATTTCCTCTCTTATAATTATCGAGGTAGCTGAGTGAGGAGGGGAGAGGAGGCCAGAGTTCCTTGAATGATTGAGGAAATTCATCGATGGATTTATTTATTTCTAGATAGTGGAGCAAACTCTAGAACAATTGGAGCGTCATCTCACATCAACTGGATTATTCCGATTTGGAGACAATTGTCGTCGTGGATCTTTAGTGGTTCCATTTTTGCCATCAAATTTTGGTCCAATGTATGTATGCAAATTACAAAGAATTCAATAGGTGGAATTGTTTGTTATTTTGTTGTTATGTTTCTTTTATGTTTTTTTTTTATTATTATTGAAATGAAAGCTGAAAGTAATATGAAGGTAACATTGTCCACAATATAGATATAAAAATAATAATTAAGTCTGGCATCATTGAGTTACAAGAGGGCGTTAATCTTCCATTAGGGGAATCACTTGTGACGAAGACTGCCGTCATTGGAAACTGAAGTAGAAGGAAGCGGCTAAAAATATGGATCTGATCACTCGTTGATCTTTTAACCTTTCTTTCAATTTTCCGAGCATATTTATTACAATTTATATTTCTGGAAATGAACAAATACTATGCATATCATTATTGATTGATCGATTTCAATCAAAATTGGCATTGAGCCTAAATTTTTATGAAAATATTCAACAAATCGAATTTACATATTTTATTAGGATATATTTAGAGATCACCATTAATATTGGCATTATTCTCGAGATAATCACGGAAACAGTCACGAATTTGATCGAAATTCCCAAGGCAAATCAAATATTTGGAATAGTCGATTGGTACACCATTTGTCGTTTCACAATAGGCCATACAAGCCGGCATAACACCTCTTGCACGACAACATGCCGTATGATCTTTACGTGTCGATGCACAATCCCACATTTGACCAACTGTTGGACCTCTTGATTGACATGTGGTCAAATATAATAAAACCTGAAAAAAAATGATAGAGGATTTGTTATCTTATCATCTGCTTTGGCATTGTTATCTTTTCAGAAGATAACGATCAAATGTTGTCTTGTCTTTCACCCAGTATATCTATGAAAATTCTTTAGAGAGAGCTGGAGTGGAAAAGAGAATGTGGGAAGGAAGTGATTTTTTTTTTTGATTGGCAATTTCAAAAGATGCAGACGGAAATGGAATACGGGAATGGATCTGATATGAATTAGTAATGGAATTTAAATCAATGATTCAATATGCTTAACCAACACATTTGAAGCGGATAATGAGGCAGCTAGCCTCTATATCTTCATCGACCGATCTGTTTTGTTTGCGGGGTTGAAGGAGGGGGGTGGAGGTGGAAAAAATTGGGAAATTTAGGTGAAACATTTTTTTAGAGGGGATCGTGATAGAGGGAATAAAATTTCAAGTGGAGTAACACACCGAACAAATTGCCCCGCTAATGTCTCGCATTTTTCTTGGCTAATAATGAGTACCACTAAGTGTCCTAACCCTGGCAGTGGTACAAATATTGAAATGGTCATACATGCAAGGAAATACTTGAATGATTACTCTTCTATTTGTCTTATACCTAGAAATATCACCTATTGTCTACTAGATTTTATCACTATTTGCAAATTTCCTTCACGACAGCATTTTGTATCCAGTCTAATCACCGTTCTATTTCCATTAAGTAATTTCAACTCCAAGTATCCCTAATTGATCAATATCGATTGATCAATTGTGAAATGATATATAGACTTAAAGGTGTTGACAAATTTCCACACATTTTATGTCGGATGTATTTTCATGTTACAGTATTCAATCCATAGAAAAACAAATCTTTTATAAAAAAAATTTATATAACCGATCAAATAGAACCAATTAAACTATGAGGGCATTTTATATTTGCATATTTTTAATTTTTGTTAGTAAGTTATAGAAGTGATTGAATAGAGGAGCAGCTAAGGGTAACACGAAACTCTTCTGAAATGTTTTCATTCTTTCTCCCTTCCTTCACTGTTTTTCTTTTTTTTTTCTTTTTTTTCCACACGTTTAGCTCAGAAACAATTCCACAGGCGTTAGGAGGACTAATAATTTTAGAAAATTGAATCGGGAATATAAAGTAAATTCGATGATCTCTCAATAGGTGGCATTTTTTTCAACGATGTGGGTGGCATTTTAATGAGTCAATCGTACCTTAGCACTATACTATTAAACTGGACGGATGATGATTATCGAAGTTGTCCAATTTAAGTTAGCAAATAGTGATTTGACCACTATTCTTTTATTTATGAAAAATTAGAAGTGAAAATCGACTTACATTTCGTGAGCTAAGTGCATCGAATCCACAATATCGATTTTTACAATCTTGATCGGCTTGATCAAGTTTTGCACAACATTTCTTCAATCGAAGTTCCGCATTTGAGGTTTGTGGTGGTGATGGTGGTGGTGGTGTTTGAAATTGAGGTATTACAACTGGTGCTCGTTGAAAGAATGCCGAAAATAGTGGAAAAAGTTGATCAACTTGTGGATTTGCATCGATTTTTATTATTGTTATATAGGCGAATAATGCCAATAATATAAAAGTCATTTTTTTTTCTCTCTTAGATTTATTAATATTATTGTTGATAATATCGTCGATTTCCACCACTATTGTCACTGAAAAATTAATAATAATTATTATTTTTACAATAATATGGCTATATTCGTTTAGTCGACTATTTTTAATTTTTTTTTAATTTTTATATTTATTTTTTGTTTTTTATTTATTTATTTATTTTATTTTCTATTTTTTTGATTAAACAAATTATCTACTCTCTGCCAAAATGGTATCCGATAGCATTTGATCAGTGGAACTAGTTCAGTCGATTTATATTTCATTCATCACTTCATTGAACTGATTGATGATTGTTTACTGAAAAAATTCCATCAATTAATAACTAATGCAGGGACTGATCAATATGTTCATTGGTGAAGTTAGTGGAACAAATTAAATGTTATGGATTGCTGAAATTTGTGCAAACTATATTTCCCTCTATAAGTATAAAAATTGGGAAAAAATTTCCCCAGGAGGAGGGGAATTATTTTCCCATTTCTGATAAATCTAATTTCTTTTGCTTTTTCTTCTATGTTACTCACCTGATTTTACTGTGTCTGCAATCTACAAAGAAAACATACGTTTCCATTGTTTTATAAACATTTTGGTTTATCGACATCTATTGTAATTGAATCTGATAATTGAGTATTTTGTTTTAATTAGTGAGTGGTATGGATCTGGTTTTGATTTTCATCGAAGTTCATTTTAGCATATTAAAATCCTGTAGGAGGGTCACCTGTACAGGTAATAATACGGGTAAATAATGACTAATATGCAGGCAAAAACAGGTTTCCACATTAAGGGGTGATCAGTTTCAGTGAAAGAACGAGAAATACAATTTTCCTGCACAGTTTCTTCAATGATACGATCAGAAATGACGGCGTACTAAAACAATTATATATA
>QEWY01000079.1:305809-557285 GCA_006503575.1 Baylisascaris schroederi | reverse complement strand
GGGGGGGGGGGGGGAAAGTGGATTTGTGTAATTCACACCAATACATCTTCGCAACCAAGAGAAGAACACTGACAACAACGCTCTGGTGCTTTATTAATATCGAAGTGAACAAAATATAACAGTAGGTGAAGCAAGTAGACCTATTTCAAGTTTTTATTCGCACGCCTAAGAATTTAAATGTATGATTCCTCATATGAGCCTATTTTTATAACAGCTAGACGGTGACTGCATTCAGGCGCAAGCGTCTTTTCTCGCCTTCCGGTTCCACTATAGTTTCTCATTTCCGCTGAATTTTAAAACTCGTCTTTTTTTGATACATTCCTATCGATAATACACATTAGTTCTTGAGAGGTCCTTTATTTGTTTCGTATTTGCTTTTCGCAATACTTATTTTCATGGAATTTTCATATGCTGTTTATTCGAAAGATGAGGACGTTATTCGATGTACCTTTTTTTTGCATCGAAAAACTCCATCAAAATAGATTACTTTGATTGATAAGCATCGTGCTGAGCAGTTGCGTTGAGTTTTTCAAGCTGACCGGAAACTGTGAACTGCTTTAGAAGCAAGTTGGAATATTCCGAGAAAACGAATAATCCTTCTATTATGAACGCACGAATGAAGGCCACTCAATGCAATTCCACCTGACCCCAGTTTCCCACCTCGTCGGAAGTTAGCACGACGTTCCTCTCTGCTTCGGATTCACTATCCCCAACCCTCCCCCAAAACCTCCCCTCCCAACCTTATATTCACTTTTACTGTTTAGGTTTAGTCCTTCGTTGTTGGGGAATTTCACGTTACAGTTGTTGGTTGCTGAACTCAAAGTCTTACGTCGTAGTTTTTTTGCTTTTCTATAACATTTTTCATTCGTTATCTTTCATTATATTGCGTAAATTTCATATCATCTCTTGTTATTGAAAATGTAAAATAAAAGTGCTGCATGCGCAATCTTTTTCTCAGCGATACAATGTTTGCGCTTTTTTTGTTCAAAGGAAAAAGTTCTGAATTATAGAGGTTCCGAATTTTTTTTTTCGTATTCTTTGACTTCTACTCTATAACTCTTTATCGGTTTATAGCCATTGAGGCGAATTGATTGTTGACGATATTGCTGTACGTTTAAAAAAACACATATCTTGATTTATTAATTTTATACAATAGGACGTTGTTGTGAATATTGTTGTGGGGTATTTTTCAGAATTCCTATAAATTCATTAATTGTTTCAAAGATGTACTCCTTATAATCACTACAGCTTATTTCTAAAATATTTTAACTTTTCTTTGCGTTAAATCTTTCCTCTAACAACTTTCACTTGAAGTTTTTTTTCATGCGCAAATTATGTCATATTTATTCCATTTTCAATAGTATTTCCCATTTAAGAAGTATGATTTGAACAGTACAGCTACTGTTACTTATCGCTATATAAAAACTATCAACAGAAATGTTTGCAAGTATTATTTTCTTCTAAAATGTTTCATTGGGGAATTTATCTAATAGACAATAAAAATTGCCACAAAAAACTTAAAAATTTCCATAAATGCTACTTAATTTCATTCATTTTGCAATGAGGAAAACTATTGTTGTTGCGTCGAATTGATAAGCAACAGAAACGTGATTGTCTACCACAAAAAAAAATTGAAAATGGGCAAAAAACAAGAATACTTGCTGCGCGTTGCGAATGGTTTTTTTTTTCTTCGTTTCAGCACCATCACCTTTACATTATACATCTATTGCTGCTGTGATGTTCACGATTAAATTGGCATCTATTAGGTTAGCAAGAGAATTGTAGGAGAGAATGAGAGCTGTACTTCGATAAAAATAAGTTTACGGCCCTTTTTTCGGCTGCATAATTGATGCGCGCATTCTCATAAACTTCAAGGTGCGCACTCGTATGTCATATTCAGATGGCATTTTCAATTAATATTGTTAAGTTTTTTTTTTTGTTTCTAGTAACATTTTCCAAGTTTTTGATGCATTTTATCACCCTTTCCTCACAATTCATCCTTGCAATTCAAATTCCACATATATACCAGCCACTACCCGCGGCGCAAATGACAACTGTAGTTGGTGAATTTGTTTGCAATGCTGCTTGTGCAATTTTGTGTTCATATTGCTATTAAAAGTGAAAAATAGTTCATTAATTTTGCTTCATTTATTTATTCTATTGTTTAGCATAGCAAAAGATGTCTCTTTGAAAAAGTTATTCAGAGGATAGCCTTCGTATTATATAAAAAAACTATAATTTTGAAGAGAAAAAAAGTGTACAGATATATTCGAAAATTTTTTTTTCGAATAAAAAGAGTAATCAAATTTTCCATTCGTCATTAGCAAAATCCATTTAGTAACTGTTGTTTTGTAATGAATTAAGTTATCGTTATTCTAGAATATATGTAAATCTATTTATGTGGCATTTTTGAAAAATTCGATCATTTTTGAGGGACGAAATAATTTTAAGAGTTCTCTATGCCTCATCAGTTCAAAAAATTGTTCTTAAAGAGGAGGGGATGGGGGGAGGGGAGGCGGTTAGTGGAGAAATGTAGCAAATAATGGATGTCGTTATAGTTAGAAGATAATGCTGTGATTTTTCCTCTAATTAAAAAAATTTTCTTGCATAAATAAGCAATATTTATCTTCTCAATAAGTTAGCAACAAACAATGGAGATAAAGTTTGCACAAATTTAAATCCGTTGTGGAGCGTTTATCCAGCATTGTTGCTCATGACATAATTCAGTGCGTTGGTTGAAAGTGAATGAAATTCTCTTTTTCATCCTTTTTTAATAGAATATTTTTGAATCGAAATTTTTTGATGTAGTTTTTTGACGATATAAACGACTAAACTACAATGGGCAATATTAGCTTTACAAGAGCAAACCGCTGACATCAATGTTTTGCAATATTGCAAAATTTCATGTGCAACATTGCAAGATACGAGTAAATACTTTCATTCTTTTCAGTTCTATTCATTAATTAATTCTAGTAATGACATTCATGTTTTGATTTAATTTATTTTAATGTTTAAATGATTCCAGTTCACAGTTTCACATCTTCTATACAGTGACGAATTCGATGAATGTTAATTTCATCACGTGGTGTGCAAATATGTACGTCACGCTTTATATGACTTGTTTTGAGTTGAATTGCTTTGTTGGCTTCTATTCTTTTTTTGCTTCTCAGAATGTCACGAAACAGACGACCAAATGCCGACGATGATAGCTGCTGTGGACTTCGCTTTCTCAAAATAATCATTTATTTTTTCAACTTTTTGTTCTATGTAAGTTTTTTTCCCAACTTTTTTCCATTTTTTATATTTGTGAATCTTCATATAGTTTATAGAAAAAAAGGATATTTAAAAGTGGAGAAAAATATGGGAGATATTATAAAAGATTTTAGCTAATCGGAAAGTTCTCAAAGAAAAAACGGAACGACTGATAGAAATTAATGATTAGATAAACAATTAATTGATAATATTTATTCAGAGGTTAGATAAACAATTAATTGATAATATTTATTCAGAGGGAAAAAAATGCAAACATGCGAGGACGAAGTATCATTTTTTTTTTTGCATTTTATCTTATGTTCTTCTCTTTAATGAAAAATTCGAGCGTCATCGTTTCCATTCAATGAACGTTAGTTGTCTTTTCGTTTATTTTATATAACGTTGATGTGCTTATATTATTATCGATTGGGAATTCAATCGATCAATCAATCAATCAATCAATAATCCGTTGTAATTTTAATCTTTAAATTTCATTATTCTTTCGAATTGATTTTATAGCAATAATGGTAGCCGATTGCAATTTTATTCGTTGTTTTATTCAGATATCCGGATTGACTTTAATTGGGATTGGCGTATGGACAATGTTCTATAGATGGGACTATATGGCATTATTGACGAGTAATAATTATAAAGTGACGACTTATTTAGCGATTTGCATTGGTTTCTTAATAATAGCAGTTGCAACGTTTGGATGCATCTATGTTGCCAACGATAGAACTATGTTCGTTCTAGTGGTGAGCGTTTTTTTTTTCTATGATGAAAATTGTTTGTTGCTGTTAGTTACATAAATGAATATTAAAGAGGTAACACTAATATAAAAATAAAAGAAATATTAGTGTAGAGCGCAAAAGATGAAGTATAATATGCGGTTTATTTCTCATATAGATAGAATATAAGCAGAGAATGTCAGCCTCCATTGCATATTCAGTGTTGATGAGTAAAGGTCAGCGATGAACGAAAATCCAATATTTTATAATTAAAGAATTCATTGTTTATTTTTTTCAAGTTGGACGCTGTAAACTGACACCGATTTCCTTTAGACTCTGCTTATAGAACAAGTTCACGGTGTTACTTTATGAGGTGGGACTGCTTTTGGTACAAAATATTAAAATATCTGAGGGATTAATAAGTCTTCTTTGATATTTTTTGGGATCAACGAAAATGGTGTCACATATGTGCATAAAGATATTGCAAACAGTATTTTTCAAAACATTTTTAACCACTTCGTATTTCGAAAATTTCTTTATATTTCAACTGTGGTGAAATATGTTTAATTTCATCATAGAAACTTCACTCTTTAACTATGTTGGGAGATATTTGAATGGAAAGTTTTATTTCTATCAAATGAGAGAAATTCGTGGAGATTTCTTTTTTGTGTTGATAGTTGATCTTTTATTCAGTTTCTTTATTTCTTTGGTAAACAGGCTCCAGTAAAGTTTAAAATTCAGTATATACTCCTGCTATTGTTGGCCCTGATAATGGAAGGCGTGTTGTGTGTTTTTGCCTACTCCTACTGCGAGCAAATTGGCGCCGAGCTAAGCTCT
Organism: Baylisascaris schroederi; assembly: GCA_006503575.1. Classification (NCBI taxonomy): domain Eukaryota; kingdom Metazoa; phylum Nematoda; class Chromadorea; order Rhabditida; family Ascarididae; genus Baylisascaris; species Baylisascaris schroederi. Next base: position 552,468 of record QEWY01000079.1, on the reverse strand, counting down.
TCACTTATCACCAATCTTATAAGAGACCATTCGGTGGACGTCGAAATCAGCAAGGCACTCGAAGCACTACACATAGAGGTTGGCCGTAAATTTTGGTTATAAAGCAGGTTTATTTATTGAGATGACCTTTCCAATTGCTACTCATTGAAGATACCTCTGATAGGTTGGGCTTTGCGGCTTTCAGAAGATTTATACGTGTGCTGCGCATAGTTCGCTCGGGAATATCAGAAATTCCACACCTATGTGGGTTGATTCGATGATGGTTTGAGCAGAAGCTTTAGTTCATCATCAAGCCGAAAAATTGTGGGTATGACTAGGTAAATGACAGGTTGTAGGGTTGAACATGAGCAACCGTCAGTCCATCTGTGTTCCCGACATCTCAGCCCTGGGCAACTTGCGCCTCTGTCATTTGCTGCCCGGTTGCTTGCGCGCTCTTTCATCAACATGTTGAAAGGTTTCCGGTGGAGAGTGCTGTGTCTTGGAAGACTTGCAAGTCACTTGCAAAAATTCTATTGAGCTTAATATATAGGAAGTTTTTGTTTTCATTTTGCTAGGTAGCATGGTTCCCGCTGAGAGACTGCGTTTCTTGAACACAAAGGAACTGAATGCCTATAAAATTCCTTGCTTATTCATGTGTTTTCCGCGTTTATGGTAAATAAAATTGCTGGTAAAACTTTAAAAGTTCGGCCTGTGAAACTGACAGGACTTCTTTACAGGATGGTGGTTCTAGTTCACCTCCACAACAGGGAGATTTGTTACTGCTGCAAACGAAAGATTTGCACGAAAAGGTTTTAGTGATGACTTTAAATATGTGTAGCCATGAATGTAGATGCCAATCGGCTAAATAAGTGCATTGCATCTTTTTACTGTCATAAGACTTAATTGCATTTGTATTGCTGAGAGGCTATCATAAGACCGTAACTTGCAGTAAAAATTTATTCGCCATCTCCGATGGTCCTTCGGTTGGTTGAAACCTTTCAAACAAGGAGAGTTGCTCCGTTAATTCAACCGGTTGACCGGTCTTAAACGGCTGTAGGCGTATAAATTCAAATAGACAGATTATGCCTAAAAAGCATTTTGGAAAAGTGTGTTGAGCAACCTGACTAGTAAGCTTGCTTGCGATCATCACTATAGAGTAGAGCACTCGAGATGCCGCGTGCATAAATGAATTTATGGCAGGTGACATATGATCCGGCCACTTGATCTAAGGTCAACAAGTTTACTATTGCTATTCTGTAGCTTCTCGTTAGCTTTGTTTTAGTTAGCCATGTTGATGCTTGCAAATATATCCATCATAAGATTTTCATTTCCAACAACTTTAATGCGCCCATACAAAACTGCTTCAAAAATTGATAATAAAATGTTCAAACGAAGGTCATTCTTTTAAAGTTGAAATTATTACTGTTTGTTGATTGCAAATGCCTACGCATCTTTTCCACGTTGAAAAACTGGGTGGCTCCTCATTAATAACAATTCAGACAGAATTTAAAGCACGTACATTTACAAATTTTTCAGTTCTGTTCTCCGATCATTGTGCCTATGGGTACCCTATTGTACTGGCCGATATTAGCGAGTGCGTATATTGTTCCTACGAGGAATATGAACACTAAGCACATTAATTGCCAAATCACATATCTTATCGTCGTCTGCATAATCGCAGCTGCGTTGCCCATAGTGGGCGTGTAATAAAACTCGGGTTTCTCGAGACTTTTGAGAGGTCTCGTTTTTGGATACGATGAGCCTCCAAGTCGCCCAGACCTTCCGAAAGCACTTCTAGGATTCCTGCGACAATGGGAGTGTGGGCTTTCAAAAAAAAGAAAAAAGAATACTAAAGCATCAATAATCGTACATTTTGAGGTATCCCATAAAAACGACACAGAACATGTATTCTGACGACGTTCTACACTCATTGTTTACTTTTCTATTCTCATGGTTAACGGTTCTTGACGTCTTCAAAAACTCAGATGCTTACAAGTGTTTCGATGCACCCAACATTCAAAATATGTGGAAATTCCTGAAATTTCTGTTTAACCTCCCATATTCGGAGCCTATCCCCATAAAAAATCCGTTCGAGTTTCAGGGAAAATGCTGTGGTGCACTTTCTTTCGAAGATTGGCGTAATTCTGTTTGGTGGCAAAATGTGAACACAGCGGCACTTTCGGAGAGTCGAGGTTTCGATTTGGCGGTGCCAGATTTTTGCTGTCGGACACTCACAAATGAATGCGGACGTCGAGATCATCCATCCAATATTTACTACGATGTAAGCAGCACACTCATACTTCATTTTCAGCAAACTAAACTCGTTGTACATTAAGGCATTTAGTTGTGTTTTGAAGTTGTTGTCAGGTGAATAATTATTTACTCAAAAGGTGTTGTTCATTTAAAAAAAAGGTATTATTATCGATGATTACGCATATAAATATGATATTTATGTCAGCAGTGAATATGAAACGATATATGACACGTGGAATATGATCTGTGCTTAGCACAATCAATCAACTCACCACTCAGCGTTGTCAGATGTTGTGCGCTACAATAGATTATTATGAAGCTACGTTATATTGTCGTTCATTCAAATGCCTATTTATAAAAAGTTGCTGCAATTTTACGCTCTCAGTCATAAATGAAATAAGTCTATAATCCGTTGATGCCAGATTTGGCGAATTTTTTACGAAGAGAGCTGATGAATTTAAAAGAAAAATCTTTAACTGTTGAAAAGGTACGATGGGTTTTTAAGGAAATTAGGCAAGTAATTTACACTATGCGATGAATTTTCTCGTAAATGCGTGAACATTTTGAATGATACGATGAGCTTACTGCTCGAAATTCCTGAACGTTTTAAAAAACACATTTTAAATGCTTTATTTAAGAGCAATGCCAAAAAATGATCTCCAAAAGTAGACATTCCTCTAGAGAGTTGTTCTATTTATCAACTCATTCCATTCAATACGATAAATCGATGAAATACACAAAGGGCAATTAGAAAGTTTTTCTTGTTTCAAATTTTTTCCAAATATTTCAAACATATAGCAAGTTTTCACTAAGATTGATCAAAGCAGTAAAAAATGTCGCTTATTCAGTTCACTCAATTCATTGCTAAGGAATGATTCTTCCAGAAGTATTTTGCGGCATCATTTGAATAATTGCTTCTATGAGCGCTCATTAATATTATTTATTTTATTGCAAGGAATAGGCACTCCAAAAATTACTCGAAACAAATCATTGTACTATGTGAAAATTGTAGATAATAATAATGAATGTCTAATTCTTAATAATGAATTGTTTTATTTGGATGACATCTAATGGGGGTGGTTTATATGTGCGATAGCTTATATCTTGACTTCTCCATGTACTGGTCGGATAGATAGCGACGTTTTCAATTGAAATATTGACTCATATAAAAGAAATTCTTCATTGTTAATTACATAAAACGAAATGACGTTTATTTCCAGGGTTGCCTAAGATATCTTTCGTCTTTTATGAAGGAACAGTTGGTAATTATTAGTGGATCGGCATTCGCAATCGCGATTACCCAGGTATATTCTTTGACACTCAGTGATATGTGTGGTTGTTTCATGGTTTTATAGTAGCAAAGTGTATATGGTGCGCGATGCATCAATTTGGTGGTTGTTTTCATTCTGTGGTAACACAGGTCTACCTATCCAAGGTAAAAACTCATTTTTGGCCCTTTGAAAACCTAAGATTGCATTTCCTCATAGCTGCTGTATTTTTAGATATATGTAATTCTTGTCGTTTGGACGCTTACTTAAATGCTGAAAGGCATTGTTCCGATATTATTTAAACGACGTTAAACTGGAGCTTATAGTATTGTTAAGTTCTCTTTTAAAATTTAGCACATTGGTGTGCGACTTTTGTGCTAGCGTTCAGGGTGGTGGGAGAGGGGATGGGGTGGGTATGGGAGGTAAAAGTGAGAGTCTATGATTCATCAGCTTAAAGATTCAGCGAGATCTAAAAAGTGTATTTTTTTTTTTTCAGCTAGTAGGAACAAGTTTTGCGACATGTCTTTTTGTGAAGCTAAGAGATTTCTCTGAGCCGAAACTTCACAATATGCGATCTCGCGACTACAGCTACAACTGAATTCTTATCTCATCATTCGATTGTAATTATTCGTGGCTGTTTTTTGCCTTTTCTGATATAATTACTGCTAAAAGATAATGAAAGGTACTCTTTCTTTTCCTTATTTCCTATTCTGGTCTATCGTAATGTAAATACTTCTTAACAACATATTTCCCAATCCTTCTGCCATTTAGCAGAAAGAATGAACTAGCTATACTTTTACAATCATCATCAAAATATAACGGTATTCATAACCCATCTGATATTAACAGCTGCTATAGCCATGATGTGTTTTCAATTTCGTGTTTTTTGTTTCACCTTTTTAAAAAAATATTATGTTATGACATTTGAACGATGCCTGATATGCTCCATTTAGCGTTTGAAAGCTAAGTTCAATGAAAAGTGCCCAACTTTGGTTTGAAAGCTGAATTCAGTGAAAAGTGCCTAATGTGAACGAATTGGCAACTTTGAATATATTAGCTTTTCAGCTTTAATTTTCCGTTCCTAGGAAGCACAATCGTTATATGCTTTATGATTCACTCATTTTTTTTCTACTCATAGTGTTCGTCTTCATGACGGCAAAAAGCGTCGGCACGGTAAGGAACCACTCAAATAATACAAACAACAAATTTTTTTCCTAAAGCTGACACACATTACGTTGATTAAACCATTTCTGGAAAACTGGCCGATAATGAGTAAGGGGGTTCACTTTAAAATAGTTCTTTGTAATTTTTGATGGGTTCTGGAGCAGAATGAGCAAAAGATAATGAAGAGTTGATTAGGGAATGGGATTTTTTGTTTAAAGTGGAAGCAGATGGTATTGTGGAATGAAGAACATATGGTGATGCGGTTTAACGATATGAGATTGCGACATATGAGTGTGCAATGGTGAGATGCTTTTGTAAACGAATAAGAGTCATGTAACATAAGCTTCCATTTTGCTTCTGAGTAGTGTGCAATAACATCCTTATTTTTGGTCAGTTTTACTCCTGGTCAGTACGAAATAGAGGTAGTAGTGAACATTACAATCAGCACAAGAAGTGGCACATGTAACCATTTCGACCACTTATAAAAAGAGGATTTGCAAAAAAAGGACTTTTTATGCCAATAGTTTTAAAATGACAGCCATTGTAGATAATTCTACTTTAAGAGACGTAAGATGGCCTACTAGTTAGCACAAGCTGAAGATACTACGATGGACTTGCTTATCAGTAAATAAGTAAATGAACAATAAGTAAATATTGTTCGTAAGTTTGAATTTTGTTCTTTAAAAAAATAATTTCCGCAGAACTTAAAAAAAGAGGTTTTCAACCCCTTCAGGAATTTTCACAGAAGATGTATCAACAATTTAGGATGAGTACATCGTAACGCTCTTTCTCGATTTCAGGTGCATTTCATCATCGATAAATTTGCATACGTCTATTCTTTTTCCAGCGTTTTATGTCATCGCTAAGTACATAGTTCTCTCGTTATTTGCATAATATTTCGTGGTTGTGCAGTTTTTGTGCTAAAATGTTAGGGATTTTATTTCTTATTTTTTCACTAAATGATTATCGAATATGTTTGGGCAAATGTTTATCACTTTTTATTTTGTGTGTTCATATGTGGAGGTTGTTTCGATATATAATTGATGCAAATTTATTCACTCGTTCATGGCATCATCTAGTACGGAAAAAATATTTTGGTAGAGGGAGGGAAGAAGGTGCCGTCATTACCCTACTGTAGGGTAGAGAAGGAAGGATTCACTTGTTATGCTTGGAACGCCCTACCCTCTGTTCTCTGGATGTGACTGAAAAGGAAACTCCCAGTGGTAGTTCGATTCAGAGTTATGTTTAAGTCATAAGGATGCAAAAAACTTGCATTTGGTGAAATCTGACACTGTCAGCATATTTTCCATTTTTCTCAAAACTGAAAATTTTCTAGCACCTTATCTCTTCAATACGTCTTAGAAGATAGTAATCCCCTTCCCTCTTCCTATTCTGATCCATTCGAACGTCCTGGGCTCATTAGTGCGTATTGACTTTAGCAGCGATGTCGATTGCTAGCAAAACGATAAAATAATGCGGCAAATAATAAATTGCTCAAATAATTGAGTACAACGGTTCGATCAATCCTATGTATAGGGTGTAGAGCTTCTCGTTTCCTTTTTTTCGACTCCATCTTCACTTACTGCGGTAATTAACTGCCCGACAAAAGCGCAGCATTTTTTTTTTTTGCAAACAAATAGCTTATATGGTTATGAGAACCTGCGTTGATAATCAAGGTGTTCACATTTCACGTTCGATAATATCAAGAAAGTAGCAACTTTTTGCTTTCCTTCATCTAACTGAACATTTTTTGGAGTCAAATTTGCACACTAACCGAAAATATCTGAACTTTTGAAAGTTTCATCCTCTACTTGTAAAAACTGATGGCCGTATTGTGAAACCGCCGTTTGGCATCTAAAAAATACAGGAAAAAAGTTACCCGTTTTATCATCAAATTCAAATGCAATGGTCGCGAACGTTCGTTCAGCCCCTGGTAGCGTTTTGTCCATCCATGCAGTTTGTTCCTCGTTGTATTAATAATCCATAATGTCGGAATTGACATTATGCCACATCAAACGGGTGGCTAATTTTCTTTTCGTTTGCAGCAGTAAGATCGCATGATTGATTCAATAAAAAGTACAATTCCTTATTGCCTATGTCATTTTTAGCCGTATTTATCGTAGACGCGCTAATTCTTCATAGATTTTTTCGTTCCTCTTTTATGTGATAAATCCCACATTTAAATCTTGATGGAAATGAAGAATGAATTTTTTTCAGCTTTTCTCGACATGATAAATAGCTGGAATCGTTTTTGAATTTTGGCATCATCGAATTTGATGATTTACGGCTTTAAAAGGTCTCACAACTGATTCCTTGATAGAATTCCTTGATAGCATTCATTCTCTGAGAACGCAATAGTGGGCAATAAATTGAGCTAGTCACTCATATGAACTCATTGATATATTTTATGTTAGTATGGTCAATTGGGCCTTTTTATTTGTTTAAACGTCGAAAAAGATCTTCTATTGGTGTGTAATGTATTTCGTAGGCTTACTATCAAACAGCAGAATCGATAAACGTTGTGGTTGAGAATGTCCATTAAAAGAGGATATCATGCTCATGGATACGCGGCAGAATATACAGCTGGTGTTCTACGAATGTTTTTTAATGAAATTTTGAGAAATTTCATCGATGAGATTTTAAGAGATTTGTTATTGAATGCGTTTTGTTTCTCGAAACGCAGCAGTATTCGGCTTCACAGCATAATTAATTCGGCCAGAAGTCCATCCTATCTATCATCTTAAAATGAAATATTTATTGGGTTTTTGTGGCATTTTGCTTGAGGCATCTCATCTCTAAGGCAGACGGACTAGAGCTACTATTGTGTTTGAAATAACGCCGAAAGAGAAGACTAAAAATTGGTTTCAACGAATTTTCTTTCCATTTTCTGGCATTCATACTAATGCAAGTATCAGCAGGAAATTTGTTTCATTCGACAAACTACAAGCATATTTAAACGAGGTTGGTGAATGTATGCAACCAAAGACCCACATTGTGCTATCCGAAGTTTTTCACCTTTCAGGCTATAAAGTTTTTTCTTGTATGAATGAGACTGCTGAAATTTTGCAGACATAAGTGTATTATTACCAAAAAGTTAGAAGTTTACTTGAAATGACGTGGCATAGAGAAAAGCTGTTGCCTATCGTCCTGTGTCGATGAAATGAAATGAATACTTCTGTTTACTATACATATTTCGTTATATCCTTACCAACTCTGTCCATTGATTAGAACATAAAAGTCACGCATCCCAGCTGATAGTATCTTTCTTATCAGTGTTGAAAAACTCATCAATGAAGTGACTTTCTCAGCCTTATCAGTTTGCTGTTATCACTGAAACAATAAAATAAAATTGCAAAAAACTGAGGCGTATTAACGAAGTGACGCAAAGTTGGCGACATATTTGAGTCCTCCGGACTTTGATTTCTAACTGCAAATATTTCTCTGGAGTGATGACATTTGAGCGTTACCATCACCAACTTCCTCTTTCTTTCTTCATTTTATTTCTAACCTACTTTCCTAGGGATTACTTGGTGCATTGGTTCGAGACAAATGGTTTGCAAATCTCAAAATGCAGTTTTCGTTTTTTCTCATTTATGATAGATTATGACTGCATATCTCATACTCAGACAAAGAGCACTCAAATCGAACAGTTACTGTTGCTTCTCTGCTTGAAATTGTCGATGAAAACCTTGCTGGTGCTGAAGCTTTTATATGAGAGTCCATTATTATGCCCATCGCCTGAAAGAAGCATTTACTCGTTTACTCAAGATGATGTTTGCTGAGCTGTATCATCGAAAACTACCAACAAATGGGCAATTGATATGAAAGTTCTGATGAAGGACCTCAACTTGAGGAACTAATAAACTTATTCGTCAATTTTATTCTAACCAGTCGACGCCATTCAGAAGTGTTGTACGTAGATTTTTCTACGCCTTAAATTTGCAACGTCTATCATAAGTAAATAAATAAATAAAATACAATCATAAAAACGCATGTGTAACATAAAATCAATCTGTCCATCGAGGAGGATATACGAATAACGTTTCCAATATCGTTATCTGATGCATATGCTTTCGAGTTTGCATCCTCACCATCACTTTCTATAACGCTGCCATGCTTCAGAATATTTGATTAGTAATTTTTTCTAAAATATTAATGTAATCCCATTCTTTGTATTCCCTAGTTCCTTGAATGGAAAACTCTTCTTAACTAGAATAGTCTATCTCAGAGCCTTGAAACAGTGGCGGACTCTACATTTTCAGGAGGGATGCTAAAAGAATGGCTAATATATTTTTATTGCTTTTCATCCGAAATCATGAAGCACATCTTCGTTGATTCGGTCTGTGAATACAACATTGAGTTCGCCGACTGATTTGAGTGCCCGATTGAGCTTTCGAGGTTCCAGTTCAATTTTTCAGGAAGGTGACATCAGAGTCTGCTGCGGAGGTCAAGCCTGAATTTCACAAAAAATTTATGAAGTGCGGCTTAGCAGCTTGCTAGGCATTTTTTCCGGCAGGCGGATGGACCAGAAGGAAATTTTGTTGTGAACTTCAGAGAGGCGCCGATAACTCAATTCTTCAATCTTGCAAAAGTTATAGTATATTGTAGTGTGCGGCTGTTTTGCACCGTTATTAAGCAAATTGTCGAACTTGAATCGGTCGCAAAAACGGAATTTTTGAAAAATGTAACTCGCAGTGAAAATTTTACCGCGCATCGCTGAAAAATCGGACAAAACGATGTGTCGAATGCCATCATCACCAATGGTTCATCACAACGAAAGATCTTAGAGGAACTGGATATGCAATATTTAAGCTCTTAATATATAATTGTTTTTCGTTTTTGCCAGAATTTTCCGAAGGTCTCGAATACACATCTGAAGATTGGTTTTATGCTTTCAACCATTTTTTCTAGAAATACGGTTTACTTTTAAGTGTGCTTAAGATATTGTAAGTGCATATGTCTTGCTTAAGATATTGTAAGTGAATATATCTAAATTATTTTATATTTTAAATCAGAACATTCACATGAGCCAAAATGAAACAACAACATTTTCGCATACGAAAAGCCAGCGTCCAATTTACTGCTTAAACATGTGAGAAAATGTCGTATTGAATGCGGGATTGCGAAAGCCATCAAGTCGAGCAATTTGCTCCACGAAGGAGAATGCGCATTCGGAATTGCATTGATGAAAACAGGATCCTCGAAATTCACGCAGAAACGGAAGCCGCAAGGTTGTTCATTGCTCATCCCAAGAGACACTCGTTGTGAAGATGAGGCAAGCCTTGAACCGCTCTTGATCACAGCATGCTTATCGTTGTGCCTGATTGATTGCAATACGTTCAGCTTTGGGTTCCTTCCAAACAACTCCCCATCCCTTTCACTTGCAATCAAAATCCATGAAATTTATGCACGAACTTGCTTGCCAAATTATAGTGGTTAACATTTGTGTAAGTTATGCACAGATGAATAAAACACATCTATGAGAACGTATTAAGTTGAGAAATGTGGCCATAAAGTCTCAGAACATAGATATACCTCTGTTCCGATTTTGTTTCGACTATTTATATTTTCAGTTAGTTAAATACCTCCATCAAATTGTTTTCAATCATACCATAAGAAACAATGAATTGCTCCTATTTTATGAAACGACAGAGAAAGGCAGCTTACTATGAAACGACCTTACTACTAAAAAATTGCAGATTCGTTGAGAGTAGGAGAAGAGGGAGGGATACAATATTTGTTGCGTCGAGTAAAGAATGAACTAGCGCATGTCATGGTGCACAACGACCGAAACAAAAAATATTGCAATGAATGTTTATTTATGAGAGAGTAAAAATCGTACTGATAATGGAAATGTTAAACGCTCTCTATACGCTTCATTACGCGCGATAAGCGTGCACTTTGGAAGAAAAATGTAAACAGTAAACAAAAAAGGCGAACCACCCATCTGTCATTTATAAAGAATGAGACTCATATGAACATCTCTTCTTTCGCTCCATTCTTCAATATTCTAAATAATGGAAAATTATAAGTGAGTTTTATTTTGCAATAAAAAGAATCACTCATATGAAACATGGAAATGAAGCGTATGAGTGAAATATTATGCAGAAATAAGCAAGGAAGAACAAAAGAAAAATATTTTCTATATATGAGGCGTACAATTTTCTAAAGGATATTTCGTTATTCTTTCATCATATTGACAAATTCAATAAAAGTGATCCGTCCATCACCATTTGTATCGGTTGCATGAAACATTTCGGCGATCGCATTTCGATCATTGAGACTAGCTGTTTCGGATAATATTTTCTCCAACTCCTCTGAAATTTTAATGCGTTAGAAAGTTAGTAATGATTCGATGCGGTGAAATATTGATAAACTTGATTATTGAACAGATTCAAGGAAACATTCTTAATATTTTAGATATCTTTAAGAGCAGATATTTTCGATATGGTTGAATTTCTTCTAGACATGAAAAAATTACAAAAATTAAGGAACAAATTCATATTTTATTTGTTTTAAAGTTTCTTAGAGATATGACCTATGTAAAAAGTTTTACGAAAAAATTCAAGAAGATTTCACTTTTCAAGATGAAACATTTTAGAGCGAAACGAAGAAGAAACATAGAAAAAGAAGACATTCCTAAATCCCATGAGAAGCAAAAAAGCTATTTGAAGGCGCTTTTTTTCACTCTTATCTCAGAACTGAATTATTTTCAAGCGCTCCTCTATATAATGAAAAACCCTCAAGGAATCATTCGCAAAGGATCGATGCACAGCATTGTTTTGCGAGTATTTCGTTTAATAATGTCGAAAAATCAACGTGAGTATTAGGAATTTATTTATTGTATAGTTGATAATTTTAATACGAAACACATTTAGCTTTTTATTGATGAAAGTAAAATTATTTGCACTTTTCAAGATGAATCAACAAATAGCTGTATAAACAAGAAATGTGATATTTGCATAAATAGTTGTACAAAAATTGTATAAATCAATAAATAATTGTGTAAAAGATAAGCAATCAGGGGCACAAATGACTTTCATTGATACATCATTTCATCTAAATGTAAGAACTTCCCAATTTTTAAACGATTAATGCCGATTGTTCCAATTATCTAGAATTGAAAAAAAAAGAAACTTTGTATTTTTCCCACATTGCACGTTGTTCCACTCATGTAAGAAGGTGCCATTTTTGACAAAAGAAAAAACACTTCGAAAGCACTCGACATCATTTGGCAGTAAATTTTGCTATTTATGATGATAATAAAAGAATATTGCATAGAAGTAGGGTAATAAAAAGTTCGGCAAAGTTTAATGCAGCTTGAAAGCAATATTGTGCTAATTGATTTTATTCCATTCGACGAAACGAAATTAAAAGTTGATATAAGAGGGAGCGCATGCAGCTGGTGCAAAATTGAAAGTGCTATTTTTTCAAGCGCCAGCTGTTCGATGAAATTCACATTAATGAAAGCATAATGAAAACAAAAGATGCAGCTGAGACTCGTCAAACACGATGAGTATCCCGAAAAGGGTCCATGTCGAAAACCGAATACGAATATTTTCCATGAGTATGTATGTATGTCTAAATCTTTTTGTCTCTATTTCCTCATATGATAACGGAACCAAGCAAGCAATATTTCAGGTTTAATATTTTAGGTTGAGTTTTCTTGCTAATTTCTAAAAGAAAAGTCTGAATATTAACATAATGAAGAAATTTTTTACTCAGGTATCGCCCTTCTCAGTTAGCAAATGATTGATCTTTCATAATGCATGCCAGTAATGATTGATGATCCCCACTGCTTTGAGGAAAAATGAGAAAAACAATTTCGTATCTAATGTTCACATTATTTCTTTCACTCTTTTATGAGCATTTTTTACTTTGCCGCTTGCAAAAAAATCGGCATTTTTCATTTCACTAATTTTTTTGCCATGTAAAACTTTGAGTTGTTCAAAAATAGCTCTGCAACATCTCCATAGTGGAGTAATTTTCATTTGCTTCAGGGAATTTGTAAAAGCCTAGGCATATGCTTAACGTTAGCATAGCCAACGAATAGGTTGTCGCTGTCGTTTGTTAAAATTAACACCGCCCTCTAATCAACGATTCTTTAAAACTTCGTCCAATACGAACATTTTGGTATCAAAAACACCAAATTTATAGCTGAGACGAGATGAAATTAAAATCAACAAAATCTCTCTAACTTATCAGTATTCAAATTGAAAATGAATTTAGAAAAGAGTGATGCAAGCTTTCGGCAAATGGATAGTTGCAATCGCTTATACTGGTTGCAATAGAAATTAAACTAAAAGATACTATTGAGGGCGGTTGAGTTGCGTTAATTCGACTGTTAGGCTTCACGATACAACAGCACACTTAAATGCAATTGCTTCTCCCCCAAAACGCATAGAGTTGAGTGCAAAAGATTTGTGCGTAAGTTGACGCACATTATCGAGTCCGGATCGAAGGCAAAAGAACATTTAGGCTATGCACAAATAAGCTGGCCGTTGAGAGACCAACCAAATGCACAGCGGACCACCATTTGGATCTCTTTCTTCGTGGGCCGTTTGCACTCTAACTGCAAACAATTCAACTTAAACTTTGTGCTGCTTTGAGGACAATCAATTTCGACAGATCGCCAAAATGAAAATGCTGATGATTTCGCATTTCTCTATATTCAATTCCGATTCATTCTTCATTATGCTTACGGCAATAGCCATATAATGATAGTAGTTTAGTTGTTGCGTGATACTGAAATTTCTTTAATGTGAATGATGCGAGGGTTTATGATGCATTTGGAAAATGACAGAAGAGATCTTATGAAGACAAATGGCATGAATTGAGCAAAAAGAGAATTTTATCGTGTTTTCTCTTTTTGAGAGAGAGAAAGAGAGAGAGAGAGAGAGAGAGTGAGAGAGAGAGAGAGAGAAGTTGGCTAGCTCTCTGAGCAGGATAAATGAAGAACTTGTTCCTAACTATTCTTCTCAAACTATATCGTTCTATGTTATGCTATGTTTTAGTAAAAACAGTCATATTTTCCTAACTAAACTATATGTAAACTTTTCTTCTGGTTTAGCACAGGTGCCCACAATATTCCCTGCAGCATTTTTGGTTTGCCAAGAAAGTATGTGAGTGTAAGAAATTTCATCCTTCCTCAAAATTATTTATATTTCTCGCCATTACCTACAGAGAAAATACGATGAAAATGAAAATAATGAGACCATGCAATCCGCTACCCAAGGATTTATAAAGGATTTTTCTGCGTTACTTGTACAGAAGCTTTTCAAATGAGTGGTTTTCAGTTTGTGCTGCTAGTACAGAAGAAAAAGACTATGGAGGGAAATTAGGAATATTTGGCTCCTTTGGAAAACGACTAAACAAATAGAAAAACGAAAAAACAAAAATGTTGGCCGGATCCCTCACTTCGTTTTTGCTGCCGCCCCTTCGCTCTCTGGCCTATTAGATAAATTTTAGTTATCATCCATGTATTTGGTCTCATTATTGGCGAGAATTGACTCACCATCATAAATTTCACACAATCAACTCAATTTGTAGTGAAGAGAATTGCAAAATGAAAAAAAAGAGACAAATGAACTAATGGTAAGAATTTTAGTTTACTGCCTCACAAATTAGATTAATAACGAAAGTATGTCCGATGCGTCGACGAAAACAAGGAAGTACTAACAAAACGACTTGAGGTGCTTCTTTACTTCATCATCATTTATTCATTCATTCAAACGTATTCCATTGTGCGCTGAACCCTTTAGCAAATTTAATTCAATTGTAATCATTTGCCGAAGTAAAACGAGTGGAGGAATATTTCGTTCTGAGAAAATGTCATCGTGCCTCGTAGAGAATATTTTCGGTCTGAAATACTAAGCTCTTTATATATTGTGGAGTTGATTATGAAAGGATGAATTCTAGCTGAAAAATAACTTGAAGGCGAACTTCTTACTCAACCAACATCGGAACAAATACGCGCTTATCGGAGTCAATTTAATAACCGAAATATACGCAACACAATAAATTAGATCACTCATGCATAGCATAAACTCACAATTTAGCGGGTCTGGAGAAGCGAAAAACTAAAAATTCCATAAAAAAAATAAGACAACAAAAACATGCAAATGAAATAAAAGAACTAAAGAAAGTGCAAATATAGTCCGAACTTAATAACAAATCAACAAAACAACAGCAACATACGTTTACGCTGTGATTTGCGTATGCATATAAATCATTTGCATGCAGTCAACAGCAGTTGCCTACCTTTTACAAATCGGCGAAATTGCAGCTAAAAATCACTGTTTATTTGATTGTCTAAATTCTCTTATTTCATCGAATCGCTATATCACGATTACCATCGGAAATAGACGAATAACAACTGTTCATTTGATCTGTTGATCAATGGGTTATTTCATCGTTGTTCATGCATAAATAACTGCTCCTTTGATTCAGATCAGCAATGAGGCTCTCTTATCGACCGTAAAAGAATCCAGCGAAAATTTAGAGATCTTTAATAGTTTTTCAGGTTGCTTTCTCTCTCTCTTCTCTCTCTCTCTCTCTCTCTCTCTCTCTCTGGTAACTGCCATATGATTTAGATGACTTCATTTGAAATCGCGCAGTACTCACCTTATAATAAAGTAAAGTGTTATGAAAAATTCGCTGGGAACGAGAGCAAATTTCAACTTTCTGAGGGACATTACTTTTAGTCTTGAAGAGAACCGTACATATTTGCATCACCAATGTCTAACTGAGGATGTGCTGATCGTATTTTAGAATAATTTCAAACACAAAATAATTATTAACTAGAACTTAGAGCATGGTTTGCAACGTTCGATGTATGACGACACTACTGGTTTTGTCGATATTTTTATACCTCAAAGAGCTCAATCGGGAAGGAGGGGGATTTTTGTATCGCTTATCTTATATCGCAAAGAATTTTTACAAGATATAGCTACGATTATATCTGTTTGTACGAGCATAATTACTTCGCCTATTAACTAGGACAAGCTCAACTGAAGCGATTAGATCCTACTGTATTTGCATGAGGAATTACTTTCTTATTTAACATTTTGTAGTCTGTGATCGATAAGTGCAGTGCGTTGAAAAGTTACCGTAATCGTCAGATCGATCAAAATATAGAGTCCAACTTAGTGCCTAACGCAATGAATGTCACAACAGCTGAATGATGAGGAGTTCGATGCAACGATATGATCTTTGCTCGAAGTTCTAAGTGGATTTTATGCTGAAATCGAGGAGAGCATTTTGCATCCTATAAGGCCATCAATAAAATTCACTAATCCCATGGGAAATCACACAATGAGAATCTCTAAATGGCGACAAAGTACATAAAGCAAAGATTAAACTTCTCTATAATAGATGAATTTTTATAAATCTGCTACTTCCATAAGAATTTCTCTACGCGTCGCAAAATCCCATCGAAATTTTACTTTGCTACCCCTTTTACCCCATTTAACTTAGAGAGTGTGCCACATTTTATGAGGGAAAAAAGTGAATGCGAAGCTCAAGTGTCATCGTTCTCGCATTTTTCTTTACATTATTCGCTAATACAACTTGTATTTTAAAAAAGATTTCCTAGAAATGTTAAACTCATATTCAGGCTTTTATGCTTGTGATAGCGTTTTATTTTTTTGCTAATAGGCAAATTGGCATGTGAACCTGTGAAGTAGTATGCACATTAACGTTGAAAATTTTTTTGCAGAAAACCGCCTGAATGTTTGAAATTCAGCTTTTTCCTTCGAAAAAGATTTTCTTTATTATCTTCGAAGTGTCAAAAATTAAGAAACCTTATTTGCGATAGTTGGTCAATAATTTTATGAAATTGCATTCTACTAATATATCTTCACATAAAAGAGTCTTTTTACAAGATGAGGATGGGTAGGAGGAAATGAATTGGTTGATTTCAAATCCTTAGCAAAAAATGCAATAATGCTATTACATGCGCATATATCTCAGTGCATATGGTGCGCTGTAGGAATCAAGGCAACAAAAAGTATGTGTATACTGCAAAATGACCGCAAAAGTGAAGAGTATAAAAAGAAAAGAGCAACCGACTGAAGAGGAAATTGCACAAATAAATGAGGTTACTTTGCACAGGTATCAATCAGCTTTCTGTTGCTACCTGTCTAAAGTAATCACACGATCCCTTTATCAGCTAAGCATTAATTCTTGTGTTAAATATGCAGCTGAAATTATTCATCTTGAGAAGTTTGGTGTAGTTTGAATTAAAAAGAATTTACCAGCCTAAAGAAATTCCACTAAAGTTATATCAAACGAAAAAAAAAACTCATTGAAAACGCATATGGATGAAAATTATTTTGAAAAGAGGGAAATAAAGTATCAGAACGAAATTAAAGACCTTGCGTAATTGCGCCATCACCATCGTGATCGAATTGTCGAAATTGCTTTTCAAGTTCACCGATTGTTGTACGATGTTTTGGCGGTGCACTCATATACCTTACGAACTCTTCCTTTTTTATTTTACCAGTTTCTGCAAGAAAAAAAATGTCTTTCTTTGAAAGTCCACGTCATAGGGCTATTTATGAGGCGTTATAGGTACAATACCGCCCGTAGAATTGCATCTTCATAATAAAGTAGCATTGAAACGATCCTTATTAATGACAAAGGATCTTAATCGATGACTTGCTCTCAATTTATCGTTAAGCTACTCATTAACGGATTGGTAACATTTCCGATGGAAAAGGAAGATGAAGGCGTAGAGGCAATGCAACGTAGCAGTATTTTCAGCTGCACGAAGTTGTCCGTTGCGAGCAATGTTTTGAAGATTTTTTGAAACTCGTGAACGATGATTAATAATTTTCATTATTTTTCTTTGTAAATAAAGCTGGGTGAAGAACCATTTTTTCATTTGTAAAGCCATTGTCGTGAAAGCGATCGAAAAGATGTCATATTCAGGGCACTATGAAGGGCATGTGATAAATCGTAAGTTCGTTCTACTCAGAACGATCTCATGCCATCTTCACTATTTGCTTTCAAAGTAGGCACCTTTTGAAGCGTAAAAAATACGCTACTGCACTCTGAATCTCCAAAATCTAAACGAAGGTGATCGAATCGTTCACCTTCAAGAATCAAAGTTCTCTGTCAAAAGATGCTGACTTTATATGAGAAGTAGAAAGTGATTTTATTCATAAACACTTTCTCATATTTTAAAAGGCTAGTTCAATATCTGAAGTTATAATAATATATTACTGATTGTTTAATAATATCAGCCATTTTGCATAATATGTTGTTAGTTAACCAAATTTGTTGCGCTTATTGTTTATAGGATCGCAATCGCAATACGCACACACGTATAAAGAATGAGTCTATCATCTTAGACAAATTTGGCAATAGTACTTCCGCCAGCTGTGACTTTGACTCCATTCGCGGACTTTGTCTTAACATCAAGCGTTCGTGACCCTTCATCATCACCAACTGTATTTATACACAGCGTAATAAAACCTCTATCTAACTCTCCGTCGTGTACTGCGTCACTTCAGTGAGCCCCACAGTTTCCTCGTTAATAATAAAGGAACAAATTATGTCAAGGTGGAGGCTTATTACTCGGTTGTTGATTTTGCCGTAAGAATGCTAAGATCGCTAGCAATGTTCACAGATGGAAATCTTCGAATATTAGGAAGCCAAACATGATGTTTTCAACAAGTTTAAGGATCTGCTTGTTCTCGTAGCAGAGTCGGACGCAGAGAAAGAAGCTAAGCACAAGAGTGCGTAATTGTGAAAGTTCACACCGATCTGAATATATTTGGGCCCGATCGTTCAACGGCGATAAAAGCCCTCTACTATGCTTTCGTTTCATGAGAAACGCCACATTCAACATATTATATATATAAAATGTATAATATTCATAAAATGAAAGTGTTGATTTATATATACGAAGGCCTCAAATTGCACAATTTGATGGTGACGTGAGCTCCTTTAAGGCCGCATTGAGCTCTAAATGCACCGCTCTTTTCATGATTGCTTCTGGGACTATAAAACACCTCAATGCACAGTGTTTTCCATCAGAATATGCAGAAGTTTAAGAGGGAGGGTACAGGATGGTGTACTTATATAAGAAGGATAGTATGAAGTATAGATGTAACGTCGCTGTCAAATTGGGCAATCGTCTACGGATGTGCTCGAATATGACACGTGGTATGTGATGTCAATTTATCACATGTCCTGTAAAAAAATTAATTCGTCCCAAACCAAGAAGCTATATGCTGAAAGTGTTGGTTCATTTCACCAAAAATGCCAAGGAATATGGGTGCACACGCTGCCAGAAGTCCTCTAAAATCCAACTGACAACATCACACCTAGCTCATTCTCATTGAGAACTTCTAATGCAACAAAAAATGAACATTCTGAAATAGGTGCATTATTCTTGACACCTTTATTGCTATATAGCGAATAATCAAGCTCATTCGATTTCTCTAAGAAACTGACTCGTTCGTAAATTATCGCCAAAGAGTAATCGATCGCTTGAATAAATAATCCAAAAACTTCAACCAACCCAAAAAAAGGCCACGGTGAAACAATTAACTCTTTCCAAAGAGTAGCTTAACGAGGAAGTTTTGTTAAATTCGAATAAAGAGCTTCTATATTTCTGTGGTCAGCCAGCGCTAATGTCGCATCAGCCTGTGCAATATTGCAATTTCTATATAATGCTCGAAGAGGCTATTATATTTAAAGTGTTCAAATAGTAGAAACGACGCAAAATGAAGAAGGGAATTGAAATAAACTAACTGTCGGCATCCATCTCTTTGAAGATGAAATCAAGTTCGATACGTGTTGGCTCCACATTGATTGCCCTTAGAAGTGCAGCGATTTCACCACGGCTTAGTCGTCCATCATGATCCACGTCGAGCAAATCAAATGTCTCCGACAGCTCTGAAATTAAATCTTATAAACCAAAGAGATTATTGCAAATGTTGTTTCGCTTTTATCAAATGAGATTTATTGGCGATATGATCTGATAAAAATCCACAGAATTTCTGTTGTTTTAGCACTACGGGATCTTATGTGAACGAGTGATTTCAGATTGAAATGTTTCACATATCTGCCATTTGCTGAGGTCTTCGATGATGTTCTATGCAAATAAAGCAAATGTTCCGGACATATTTGACCATTGTAATTACCATCGCATATTGGAGTAATTCTCGTCTTCTACATGAACGACACTTTACGATATGCATTACGAGATTGCTTTGCCAACTTACGCCGAACTCTTTTCAATTTTATTCCACTCTCCAAGGAGTGTCTAGCTAAATGTGTTTATTCCGCCGATATTCAACAATAATTCAGAGCATTTGGCTCGAAGTACATATCGCACAATTGGATTATCGGTATTATACGCAAAAATACTTGAAGCACTCGTATATTCTAGTCGGGTATTACATTCACTTTCCGACTACTTCATCCCAGGGTGACAGGTAGGTGAAGGTTAGCTCTCAAAGTCCACAACCATGGTGACCTTAGGTAATGTATAACAAACAGTGAATTTGTGTTAATAGATGCAGAACTCTGAGCTAGAATTGTGAGAGAACAGTAAGGAGTTGCAAGGCCTGTTTGTGGGCAGAGGAAGGAAAGTTGGGAGACTCAAACTATATTACTTGTTTAGGAAGCCAGTTTGACGAAACGCCAAATCGCCGTTTGTACTGCTAAGGGAACATAGAAACGTCAAATCCCAGCATTAAAAAAAAAAACATTAGGCTAGAGCAAAATTCACGCATTGAGCACACAAAGAGAGCAATATTGCTTTCCGCTTGACGTGCATATACTTACGATTTCCTCATTGATGAACCAGCAATATATGTTCCGACACTTTTCTCTCGTTTAACTCGCAATCCATGGATTTAAGTGCAGCAAATAAGCATTTCATCCAACTCTATCAAAATATCGTCTGAATTTTAGCTGCAATTTTGCACCGCACTTTCATACTTCTTATCTCACTGCAAACGCAAAGGAAACCAGTATGGAAGCGATTGATGAAGTCGTCAAATGTGACATCAGTATAGACCGACCACTCGAAGAGTTCTGATAAGATCGAACAGCGATGCTTGGCTCATCGACATCGAACGTGTCTAATATGAGGATATTTAAGGCGAAAGCGATGCTGCTTATGGGCGCAATATTGTGAGCTCAGCTAGGCGTCATTAGACAATAACAAAAAAAAGAAAAAAAAAGAATATGGCAACTGGATCACAACTCAGCGCCTCGAATCCAATTAAAATACACATTGGCTATTCCGTTCTACAAAATGGCATGTGGAAACCATTCAGCTCTGTTCGATAGTACCGCAAAAGGAAAGTTAGCACTTTTTCATATCTTATGAGTGTCGAAAGTCTCGGAATCAAAGCAATGGCACAGCTGCCGCTTTTTGAGTAAGTTGTTCAGCCTAGATATATTGAGCTTCTCGAAAAATACAAAGAGTAACTGCTCAAATGACACAACTTTTTTCGATACATCCATCAGTTTCTCAGGAGACAAAATGATTAAACAAGCAGACACCATCCTTTTAAAATATTCTCTACTTGCCTGAAGAAAGCAATGCGTAAACTTAATTAGTGAAACTGTTTGAAAGTTGAATGCGAGCACCTGCCATGCCTTGTGTTCTTTAGCGAAAACAACGCTGCATTTCATCAAATGTTGCAACATATAGCAAAAAAAGGAATAATGCTAAGTCTTAAGACCAAAAAAAAACAAGACTCCAACGTTCAACAGATGCATCAGAAAAGATAGCAACACTAAACGAAAGACATTGAAGAAGCTGAAATTATGTTTGCTTATGACAAACAAGTCAACATAAGTAACGACATTGCCGGAGAAATTAGTAGAAAGCAAACAGCAGGCTAGTTAAGCTTCAACAGGGAAAAGAAAGTGCTGCAAGAAACTCTCGAAGAGTGAAAACGCGCAGGCTTCCCTGGCACGGCAGTCTTGTCTGCAATCTTGTACAAAAGAAAAGCTTGTTGTTCAAAAACAGTGAAGTCTCATGAAGGCAGCACATCTTAAAAGAGAAGAATCCGAAGGAGAAGCAACATTCGATAGAGGGTAAAAGAAAGCAGAAGGAAGAAAGTGGAATGCACAGAACACAGACGCAAAGTACAGAACTGTCGGTAGACAGTAAACACATTCAAACAGCTCGCATGAGAAGTTAGACGCTCTCTAAGAAGACTATTAAAAATAGGAGGGCTCCATTAAAGAAACCTCAGACAAAAGATGGAGGAAGATGGCAAACGACAAAAATAAGCGGTTCAAATTTTGTGGGAGATTGCGGGACTTAGCCGAGGGCATCGATGGATGATCGCCACAAATGTCACAGAAACACGTGACGCACCATAGCTTTAAGTAGTGCTTTCTTTGAGGGAAAAAGAAAAGAAATAACATTGAAAAAATTACGCTTGTCGGTGAGTATGAAACACATTGCGCGTTAAGTTTTGCCAGTCGCCGAGGAAGACTGATTAAGGAGAGTATGCGCTAGTGCGTAAAGGCTGAATCAGAAGTGGGGGCGGGGTCATGCCTCGATAGGGACTGGTCTCTTTGTCCAATATAGCACTAAAACGAGCGATTTTCGCACCTCGCTTCTTCACCTGGATGCATTCGTTTACATTGCAAAAGCCACACTGAAATTGTAGGAAAACAATAATGAGCGATCTGTTAGGAATGCTGCCTTCATTCGCTTTCACGGTCACTTTTCCCTTGCACATCAGCACTTTTTGAAGCAGGCGTTCAAAAATCAAACAAGTTGAAATCGAAGTGTCTTTAAGAGCTGCGATGGAATAGTAAATTGATTACAGTTATATGAAAATGAATACTTCTGTTTTAAAAATGTTTTTACAAACTCGATTAGTTGTTTATCCAACGCTTGGGAAGGGAAAAACACAGTGAACTAATAACTAGGCAATTGAATTGCTTCGTTTTATATTCACCTTTATAGGTATATAGACATAAATGAGGGCGATTCAAGCTCGATCCAACGACCACAATAAGTGAATTATTTCAGTATCATAACTGTTCTATTAAATAAAAAATAACACTTCAGCCGATATACATACAAACTATCAAAGCTTCACCAATCATCTTCTGCCGATAGTGAAGCTCATTTTCACTCATTTTCGTGTAAAATTTTTCAAAAATATTTCCTCTCTGCTGAGCATGATTGCATTAGGATTCTTTAGCAAATGAAATAAAATATGGAAGAGTGCAATATCGACATTAGCAAAATTCAACGAATCGCATAAAGCATAATAATGCTAAAGAAATGCCGAACAATAAAACGATGCAACTTTATTGTCGTTTGGCACTTTTCAAACGACAGCAAATGACCATTTAGCATTTAGAAATAGCGCTCTTCATTTTTTTTTTTCTCAAAGCTGCACTTTCAAGCACAGAGGAACTTTGAAGTTTTTTTCTTCATCTTTTTTTGTTCTTCAATAGCAATACAGCACTGCATAAAAGAGATCACACAGAGTGCATATTCATTTAAAGATGAAATCTTCAAACATCTTTCCTTATTCTATTCATGTGTCTAGTGGATTATCTTTTGATGAGAAGTAGAATGACAAGGATCAGAGCTTCAAATTGAGGAGTTTCTCTTAGAAGAGAGCCTGGATGATATTATCATTCTATTTGGAAAATCATTAAATCTGCCAAGTGCAAATTATTTGAACTCATCATTAGTCAACGCTCATCGATCACATAAGAACTGTTTTAACACCAGAAAATATCTATTAATTTCATAGTTGATATGATAAACATATGAATTTGCAATATCACAACGTTTACTATAATATTTAATAATCAATTAATAGATGGGTAAACTCCTCTCCCACCAAGAAAACTTTGTAGTTTCGCGATTCACTTTCATAGCCAAATCTCTTCACTCATTAATTTTGACCAATATTTGTAGTAAATTGATTTTAGCATAATAGGATGCCGAAAGTGCCAAACATTAAGTGCTTTTGAGCGAACTTTTAATATAAAGAAATGCCTATGCTTTCCGACGCTTGTTTAGCACCTGAATATACGGGCAAATTTCTCTCGCGAAGTTTTGCGATCTATTTTTGTGATCGAATACAAATTAAAAAAAGGTAAACATCAACTCTTCAATTTAACGAATGAATATGAATTGATTCTCGGAAAGCTAAGAATTAGCGAGTCAAACTGATTCCGCTGAAGGGGATTTATCTATGTCTAACGCAATCACAATTGATGAGAAGATCTGGCAGATGTTTTTACGCATTTATCATAAAATATTCCGCTCATAACTTATAACTACAGTGAGCAACTTTTCGGCCCCACTCTAAACATCAAAACAGCTAATGCTCGAAGTGATCACTAAAATGGTAAAACGATCTCTTTGATGAGTTGAATAGATGCGCAATAAATAAGAATGAGATTTCCGCTGAGTTTTTAATTTGTGGATAACCGCATCACAGACTTGAGTAGACGATAAAAACAAGCAAAAATATTTTCAACCTCTATATATGGATATGCTAAATAATTTCAAGATTTGGAGCATTTCAACTTAAATATTTAAGATTCCACAAGTTGTAGAGCTGAAATTACCTGTAGCGATAAAAACCATTATGAAAGCAAATACCAACAATAAAACAAGTGAAGAAGCATGCTAGAGGAACAAGCATATGATATGCGCAATTGCACATTACATTTTCTTAGATACCCAACGAAAATTTGAAAAATCCAGGATGAATTCGTATCCCAATGAATCGACCGCTGCATCAATCTTCTTCAGAGATGTTTTTTGAGTGAATCGACCTGTACGGAATCAAATCGTTAGGTGCAAAATGCATGCTAATTTTTGGCACAATTTAATGTTCACAATTTCTTGTTAACTTGATGTACTGAGGTGAACATAATTCTGTAGAGTAGTCACCAACTTTCGTAGTTCTAGCTTCAGTGGTTATCTGGTTGGAACTACCAGATAAACAGACACACATATCGGCCTGTGCACATAGACACGCACACATACACGTATACATACGAACACACGGACATAAATCGCCATAATACGCCACTGCAACGCAAATTTGCGAAAGTGCATCAAAAGCACTTAGCATCATTTTTATCGTTTCGGCTTTAATGCACTTGAATTTGAACCCATATGAAAATTTATCGGAGCCTTTGAAATGTTCCCCAATTATACTTCTACCGCATGTAATTTTCATAATTCGTTACATCCGTAGCCTTCCCACGAAAATTTGTATATAATAATATACAAACGAATTAACCAGAATGTGGCGCAGTAAAGAGAATTTAGCTGAGTCAAAGAAACTGAATCAAATTGAATCAAATTGGATGAAACTGAATCAATCAGAGTCGAAAATGAATTTTGAAAATATTTACAAACACCCTGAATGAAAACGAAAATATGATTCGTTTCACTTTCATATATTTCACCATTTTTCGTAAATCAACTCACTTAGACAATTATGTAGAAGAAAAGACATGACATTTTATTGCATTCAGACAACACAGTTAAGAACGATGAGCGCTATCAAAAGAATTTTTTAACTCCATCAAAAATATGACACTCTAAAGAAACGCTCAATATTTGACATATTTGACAGCAAACGAGGTGAGCATAGAACAGCACAATTTTGTTGTCTGCTTCGATCGGTTACTTTCATCATCAACATTGCTATATAACTGAAGTGTAGAATGATTAAGTTATTATGAGTGAAGGATTCGTTAATTATACGAGACATTTAAGACGGAATATGCTTCTCGGCAATGAATATGGTGATTGAATTCGCTCATAATAAACAAGAGAAAAGACATCGAATGAATCGCGAATGTAACGAAGAGAAAGTTTTGTGCATTGAAATGGTCTATCTTTCTTCATCTTGCCATCTTCAGAATGGTATATCTGCCACCATATAAAAAAGAAAAATAAAGTAAAACACAATTATTAGCGTTTATTCGGAGAAAACTAATTTGGCAAAATGACACTAGTTGAATTCGACACACACTTAGAAGTTCATAGGCATCATTTTTTTGCCATTTTTAAAAATTATTTTTGTGGACAAAAGTACCACTTGACGAATTTCTGTTATGCAGGAAGTGAGGGAATATGAAAAATGAAAGAATATGAAGCAGAGTTTTCGCATTTTTAGTCGGGTTAGTTGATAATCAATAAAAAATTTCACACAATAATTATTGATAACAGTGATTAAGAGAAAATTTTCAGCAGAGGAGATTTTAGGAATGTGATTACAGGGAACTCATTTCTTCTTAAGTTATATTAGAAGGATAAAATTTTGTGAATAAAAAAAAAATGCCTTCGGACATGTCGTTTTGAGTGCGAAAAAGGCAAATATGTTACGCCACGATAAAGATGTATAATGTTGACTGTATTACAAAATATTCATCCGATCTTTTCAACTTCAAAACTGCACTGCTCGTTTGCTTACGCTCGAATTGTAAAGGCTGCTATTTGAATAGGTGCGGCAGTAACTTTGGGCGAAACTCAACCGCTTTACTCGCCGTATTGTTTCAATTCTGCACCAATATCTATGACGATTCATTCAATAACGCTCATATAGGAGATGCAAAACCACCATAAGTTGTTGACCACAAATTATTTGCAGACACGTAAACTGTTAACAGACTGAAATCCAAATATGAATTGCTGGGAATTATTTAGAGACTGATGAGTCTGAATCTAAAAAACTAACTACGTGGAATTAGAAAATCGCCTGGAATAAATAATGCAATGGTGTACCGTCGCTGAAACCCTGCACGACACTTCATAGATTCATCATTGGTTTCATTCACTATATCACTTTAACGAATGGTTCACTTCCGTTGCTAAACTTTATAAAGGTTTTCTTCAATTGTTCATAGTGAAATTAATACATACTTCGTAATTTTTAGATCATCTGAGATTAGAGCACCGTGAAACCCATCTCTGGTCTCTTGAAAGGTAAAGGCGCCACAAAAAATAATAGATTTTAGATAGGCTGGTATCACATACTCACTATGGCAAGAACGACATTACATTACAAATTTACAAATGTTGACTGATATATTCATTAAAATCACACATAGATGTGTAAAATTACATATACATCAATTCAAATCTTGTCTAGACTTTCCGTATCAATATCGTTGAAGTGTTCAGTTTTGCCTGTTTTAAGTAACTAGAAATTTTATCCAATCGAAATTTCGTAATTAAAGAGTGATGGGCCAAACGCATACCAACTGCAAAATATGCAAATGAAAAAGTTTGGAACAAGAGATTTAAATAAGTAATCACCGATGTTACCTTTAGGGGTGAAATTGATTGCCATGTCGAGCGCCGTTGGTGAACTCGTTGTGTGTACTGTTGTTGCCGTTATAGCACCGTTCTATTTGAAGATAAAAACGTGCGGTGCGTTGCGAGGAATAAGCAACGCTGTTTCACCGCAAACACCAACAGTGCGCGATCGGTGGCGAATCGTCCGCAAAGTACCGTCAGTGCACAGGTGACAGTGTGCCCTGATGAGGAGAGCGCCCTTATTTGAAACTACTATCAAACGTTTTATTCGCAACTTTCGTGTACTCTCTACTAGTCAGCACAGATAATTCATTTTAGGAGTGGGAAATTTAGACATTTTGCGCATATGCGCTGTGAGTGGCTGGTACGAATCAAAGAATGCATGTTTTCCTTTGAGCAAATGATGCTTTATAAATGCAGAGAAAAAATTTAGCACAACTGCGAAGATAACATTGCGGCATTCGGCACTAAGTTTTAATGGCTGAAATAGTTGAAAGCCACTGGTACTACTTACTAGGTTTGGAATTAAACTGCATAACTAAGTATCTCCCAACTGCATTCATAAGTGATAAATAGATGCGTCAGAGTCAAGAAGCTTGCTTTACTCTTGTAATAAAGTTCGACAAGTCAACATGAAATTGGGTTTAGTTTCTATAAAAACGATGAAAAACCGGCGCATAAAGAGCTCAACTGCTGTTTGACAGCAACAATATGGAATGCGTATGATATATATGCTAACTAACTGGCACAATCCTGCACGTCATGGATGCGCATGTCTATTTTGCTTTATAATTGAGCCGCTTAAATGTCGCTGGAATTGAGTTGTTGCAAGCATTTTTTTCCCATTCCTTAAAGCTGAAAGAGCATATCCTTATAGCATTAAAATATGCCTCACGTTTCAAATGCAAATGCATGTCATTCTTGTGTTGATATAGGGACGAATTATTCCAAGGAGTATTTCGTCTTGATAGAACAAACAAATAAACTGAATAGTTTTTATGGGCGGTCACAATGCTTCAAAAGCAAATGCATCATGATATTCCCCTAGCAAACATTAACCTAAAACGCTGATTAATCCTACAACTTCTTCATATACGGCCCATAGATTTGAAGAGCGAAAAAAGGGTTATTTCTGGTTCCGGACTTAAAAACAAACAAGTACATATGCAAGAAAACGATAAATTATATATAAATAGCAAGTTTTACGAACCGATTTTAGTCCTTAGTGATGAGACATTCAGCAAGGCTACGCTTGACTTAATACGGCGTGGACTTTAGATTGGTTTGATCAGCTAAAGGCAGATTGTATGAGTAAAGGCTTTGCATGTTTTTTGTGAGGTCACTTCTCGTAGCTTTTATCTAGTTGCAATCACAGGTTTCCTAGAATTGCTACCTTTGAGGTTATTTGGAGAGCTCGAAGCAAGGAATCAACGCTGGTGATTTTCAACCAAATTAGTACTGCTACACTACCTTCACAGACTTATTTTAAAAGAAGCCACTTATATGTCAAAACTTGCTTGGCCAACTCATCATATCTCATAGCTATTCAATATATTATTACTTTTTGCTTCTACAAACAACCGCAATGAAAGACAGGAAAATGGGAGAGGTAGCGAATCAAAGAAGAGTTAGTAAATTAACCACGTATCTGGGCGCAGATGAATTGAACATTTCGAGAAAATATTTTTGTTCTTAAGCAGATCAAAAGAGGTTAATGAAAGGCTAAGAAGCAGGGCATTTTTTTTTTCAAATAAGAAAAATGTGCATCGAAATCGTCGTTGATCAGTTTCTTTCAACAGTTCTAATAAGTGCTGTAATTGAACGTTGTTGCTTATAAACCAAAACTGAAAGATTGATGAATGGTCGCGGACTGTGGTATTTTTATTTGCACAATATCACACAGCTTCGAACGAATCGCTAATTGCGGTGGTATTCGTCATATATTTGCTCCAATATATAGCTGCAAACGATTACGTCAACCAAATATCACATGCAGTTCATCAAGACTATCAGGTTTTGCATGGCAAAAATATTTCCCACAATCATCATCGTATATACATTCGCATTTGAGATAAACTGCTTATACCAGTGGAATGAAAGTGAAAAACGATTAGTTGAAAGTGAAACTCCACTGTGAAATAGCTGATGGCAAGCTGAACGGAAACGAATTCAACTACGCAGTTCAACTTCAACTTCACTTTAAAAATTCTAAAACCGGAACAGTGTTTTCCGAGCCATGCAGTTATTTGCAAAAACAGTCGACAATTTTTTTACGGGGAAAGTTCTATCGGTCTATGGGTTCGTATGTATAATGGAAACATCGTTGAAAATTTGTCTTCCTCTTAAAATGCAGGCTCTTTAGAAATTGAAAATCACTGCAAGGATCTATAGCGACAAATTTTGACTAAATCCAACTTTATATTTTAAATTACTCAAATCTTTTCTTGCTCCTCTTAAACTGCAATAATATACATCATTAATTAATATCGCTTTTAAGCACATTAACTGAAAACCTTGAGTAACAAATGCCAATGAAAATGACTTCACATTAAATAGTTTTTTATTCACTGATTAAGGATCAAATTGCCGTTTGAACTTTTTGACAGTAAATAATGGAATACATAAACGTGCAGTACTCTGAAATTACAGTATCCCAAAATAAGATGTAAAATGTGAAGTTTTGACGGCAGTATGTCATTATTCTACTTAGGCATTTAATCCCTGGATTTTGTTCGCGCTTCTGAGAAGGCAAGTAGGTCACCTTTAGATTTTACCTGTGTTTTGAGCGTGAGGATACCAAAGATGACCTTTATGGAGAAATGGAAATCTAGGCTCACAGCTTTTAATCCCCAGTGCATCCGTGGAATGAGAAATTTGAAAATTTCAAAGCATGCCTCAATTTTATGTTCAAGAATTCCTACTGACGTAATTTAGCAACCAAATGAGCGCCTTGGCGACTCTCTTAAACATTTTCCTCATGTCATATTTCCAGCAGAACACTACAGTTATTCGCAACTTAAGAAATAGAACTTAAAGAAAACTAAAATTAAGGGAAATAGAGTCTGCTCGTCAATAAAAAACAACAAGTATATTTAAATAATACTGCAAGGTGCAGGCAGGCTACTGGAAAAACTTCAAGTCTGCTCTTCACCAACAAGGTGTTAATCACCCTACTGGTTGCCAATGAATTGGAAACAGTGAGGAAACGCAAAATTTGGTAGTCTTAGGGTTCTCAGTTCACCAATCTTGAAATTTGGAAGTGTTCCAAAAATCCTCTCCTAATAGAGTGACAAATGCCGCGAATACGTGTTTGCTCGCATATTCATAATGGTTTTGTGACGTAAATCATATGGCAAATTGTTGGTCAACATAACCAAGAAGAAACAGTTATGAAACGGAAAGATCGTTTTGCTGGTACTGGATTGCTTTTGTTTGATCTTTATTATGCAGTACACCTTTCTCTTTCTCAGATAACGAAGACCGATATTGGCATTTACATTGTCATGTTTAGAGTCATTCATAAAACACCGGATAACGCGAGTAGTACTGTTGGTTTGTGGATGATGAAAAAAGTCTTTTTAATATTTGAATAACTCTGCAATTATGGGGGGAGAGAGAAAGAGCGTAAATTGCAGTTGAAATCATTTGTCCAGAAAAAAAAATAGAAAAAAGGGGATTAAGGGGCACATATCCAACTCAGCGACGATTTGAAATGAATCATTGAAAGTAAAATGTTAGATGATCACTTTTAATAATTTCTTCTCGAAATTCGATCAATAAATGAATGATGAAATAGAGAAATTGATCGTGAACTTTGATCGATCAATTGTGGGTGCGATGAATGAATTTATTCATTAGCACTTCTCATGTCCTTACTTACTGCTTACCAAGTTGCTTAAATATAAATGCGAGGCATCGAGTAATGGTGAGAATGGCAGTTGGGAATCCTTTTTTTATTGCTCACTCATCAAAAAAAAAAAAACTCGGCAACGCTTATGAGCCTTCCTTTTGCAAAAAAAGCAAGAGTTATTTTGTAACACTTCTGAGCAGTTCAGTTGCCGGTTCGGCCATTTATCTCGCCCCCACTCCATCTCACATTTACTTTTCTCTTTTCTTCGGTTTTCGGGACATTATGTCGTTGTGACAGCTTGTTCGATAACGGTTAGGTTTATATCCAAATGTGCACACAGCATTTGGGAATTACTGCAGAAGTGCGCAATAATGTGTTCGCAAAATAAATCCCCTCTGATACAACTTTAATAGAGCTTCTCTATATGTACAGAACATGTTCTGTCCTCAACGCTTCGATGATTTGTTAACAATCAGTGCGAACAATTTTTGCACAATTGAACAATGCCATCCTGTCAATGCACACAATTCACTCTTTTGTTTACCACTGTAAACTACTCATTTACCGCTAAGCAATCGAAACTGTCCAAATATTTAATTAGTTTTTCGACGGATGCCTTTCAAGGAATTGCATTGTTCATATAACCAGAAAAGGAATATGGAAACAAGCAGAAACAACGACCGCGGATAGCATATCACACCCTGACGACACAACAACGTCGGCAACGAGAAATTTCATCACAATTCAAACACCATCCCACACACACAACAACATTGTAATAATTTATACCGTTGCTTTTCCTCCATAAAATAAACGTCAACATTCTAAACGATCTTCACTAAGCATATTGTTTTCATTTTATACAACTGATTGCCTGCCAACAGTCACTAATATTTTCGCCATGCACCCGCATACTCGTGATAATTGCTATTGTATTTTCACATTGATGACTCAATTCTTCACTTCCGTTGCATTAGCTAACGCCACATCTGGAAAGTTTTAAATAAGCAATCCGCAATTTTCAGTCGATGGCGTCTATCTGATCGGTGCCGAGCGAAATGCACTCATGTTTCGAAGTACGCTAGCAGTCCCGCCCGATTAAGTGACCCGACGCGCCGTGTCAGGTGAAGGTGATCCTATTTCTTAGCGTATGAACTGCATGTGCGATAGTCACTACCAACCAAACGAGTTTTGCCCACTGAAGCTGCAGCTTTTTCCCACTGAACTCCTTCTAACAAAGACGCCAGATCTCGCTCGCCAAAAGCGTTCAATGACGGCGCAACTTTGCCAGGTGTCATGAGCATCCATAAAACGCCGACATCCCAACTTTTCTTCCATGAACGCCGACACAACATGCAGAAGGGAGTATACGAAAAAAACAATGGCAACGACGATCTACGTTCATACTGAAGGACTAAAACGATACAAAACAACAATAGAAATCAGTGGCAAACCCGAATCTTAAATACAACACAAAAAGGAGAATGAAATTAAACGTTTAATATATGACGCCTTAGTTCAACGCATATTATAGGACAGGAAAATCATGAAAAAATCTATTCAAAAAAAGTTCCGGCGTCAAACAGTAAGTTAAAATCTTAGTGAGTCAGGGGTAGCGAGATGAAGCAAAGGATGAGATCGCGCAAAACATACGACCTAAACAATGTGCTGTGCAAAAACTTATATAAAGTGAAAAACGTCTCTCTGAAGCGAAAAAACCCGCGCGCAGATCACCCACAATTCAATTCGCATGACCAACCCATGTATCATTAGGAAACTTCAAAATAACGAGTGCAACACATTCTAATACATTCGTAATAGTTATAAAAAGTTACAGAGTTTATATATATATATATATATATATATATATATATATATATATATATATATATATATATATAAACCCTCTATAAACATATATGTAAAATCTTATACGCCTCTATAGCAAAAACTCCATGTGAAAAATTGTGTTACGAAGGTAAATTTTTCTCAAAAATATGAAGACGCAGCAATTAAAACCGAAATTCTAAAAAACAGCAAACTGGCGAGAAAGACGTAACAGCTCATATCAATAAAACTGAAAAATCTCAGGCCGTAGCAAGCTTTGGTCTTAAAAAGAAAACTGAAAGAATGAAGAAAAGTCAGTGCGCGCAAATGCACAAGAATATCTTACGAACAAGTAGAGAGAAGAGATGAGCGATACAGTCGTCAAAAAATCGAAACATCGACCGTTTTGCTAGGTCATCGTGGTTTTTTACTAACAGTTAGATTGGCGGAGTTCGGCGCTATCAGAAGTCAAATATACTGACATAAAATAAATTCTCAAGCTTGTTATCTATAAAATAAGAAAGCAGCAGTTGCGTTTCTCAAGACATGTATCATTGAAGGACCGCTGTTCTGATCTTTCGACCGACTCTCTTTGCTTCTCTCTCTCCATGAGAAAATTTTGCATGCTACGCGCACATGATAATGCATAAACGCATAATAAACTCTTCTATTATGATCAGCGTTTGCTACGGCCTCGATTCGTTGAAAAAACCCTGCTTTACTACTTCACGAATCCTTTATGAGGTAATTGTGGAAAAATTAAAGATCTAGGGATTTCACTGCTCACCAGAGTCGAAATATTTGAGAAATGAAGTAGCAATCCGATTTGTCGTATCCTCGCCGATGCGACAATAACGACAGCAAAGTGAGTGGACGATGAAAAAAAATGATTCTACTGTTTCCGATAATTCAGGTAGTATTCCTGAATTCCTACAACTCCTGCTATGCTTTAAAAATGATAGCAAATTAGCTTGGTCACAACTTCTATGTGTTTTCGCTTCATTGATTCCACATGACTATTTCCCTGAATTAAAAAAAAAAAAAAAAATTGGTGGTTTATTGACCTTTATGGCGTATAAGCTTATAACGTTTCATGAATGTCCATGAAAAATTCATCCCTTTTGAATGATATTGGTTCCTCTGATTCCCTCCCTTACAATATACACAGAGACTGAATTCTATTACAGTGTAACGTTTTTATTTCCGGAACCATAGCGAATGGAATGTCCCTATGAAACAATTCCACCATATCAAACAAATGCTGATCAAAATTTCCAAACGTTTCACTTCATATTGTCTCCTTCGCAATACTAACTGCGATAGGAAAATCGACCAATATGAAAAGCGAAAACGTTGAAAAAAGCGAATAGGTCATGCGATTGCGAAACTTTCCCAGAAAGCAGTGCAATTTTTCAAAAATTTTCATACGCTCTTCCATCGCCTTGCTTTGCGCTAATTTATATAAGCACATATTAACTATAAATCAAGAAATAATATATGATTAAGAAAGCAAAATTTTGAAAGCAGTAGTTTCAGAGCGCAGCTCTTCAGAATAATTCGCTATAGATGAAAATCACATTGTTATTGTCCGTCGACACCTCTTAAAATCTGACAGAAAGTTTCGGTTAAAAAAATATATCGAATTTGTTCGACGATTATTGGTAAGGAATATTCAATCCAATGCTGCTTATTTGATTCATATATCATCTCTGTCATTGTAAGCTTCGAAAATTTTACTACTCAATTTTCGTTTCAAGTTAAGGCCCATTAATTGCCAAGCTGCCATGGGTTAATTTTACAAAGGAAAATTGATGATGAAACTTTAGAATCACCTAGAATGATTTCACTTCAGTGACTCAAATTATTCTAACGAAAAAATTTACCTAAAATCTAACATTTTTGGATGACTTTTCTTCATTCTTCACGAAAATTCCAACATTTTTTCCTTTAGCTGTTTAACGTCAGTTTGCTTCCCTCACTTCGTCAAAAATATCGTATTTCCACCACTCCACCTCCTTCATCCCCCCTCCGTCTAACTGATGAGGTGAGATGGAAGGAGGGCAAAAAAGATGAGCTGTCCATATGTGACGTAGATTCAGCGCATTCACTAATGGATGTTGTCTGGGCGCACAGCATCGCCGGAACCCGAAACTTTGAACAATGAAAGTCCTCTGTGGCATGCAAGTCACTGTGGCAAAATTAAAACAATGGTATGCTCGCAAGAAAATGGCGAATATGGGATGTGCACACAACCATCACAATACGGATTTCTAAATACCTGCCAATTGAAGTGTTTTATAGTTTTCATTTAAGAATACCTTGTCGGAAGCGACATCACGTCCAAACTAATTCGTTTCCTTCGTCATTTATAACAGAAACATTTCGAATGGTAAGTTTCAATTGAAAAACTGCCTCCTCCCCTCAATTGCAAATGAATAGGGCTCCTCCCCCTCCCATCATCATCCTCTACTCACAAATAAATAATGAGCATAAATTATTCACTACTTCATCACGATAGGCCTTAATATCTTTCATTGTGAACGGTAGCGCGTTTGGAAGAAACGCATTTCATGTAGAGGCTGAGGAATCGTTCCCATGAGGAAATATAATGCTTCGTTGCTGCTATCCACTGCGCTCATTCTTGCGTCATTATAAATGAATGAAGAGACTGCTTATGCTCGCCGGATAATACCTGTAAACAGCATATTTACTTTTTATAAACTCTCGAATTAATGTTCGAAATGTTGCTTTTTAAACTCTAAAGCATAAAGCAGTCTAACATACGGTCATCAGCCTCATAAATTTTTTACGAAGCGCTCGATGGAACGAAAATTTCGCTTAAGAAAAATTCTAAAGAAACATTCACTCAAGCAGTATCTGCAAGCGTCTAATTTGAATGGAAGTGCGTATGTTCAAAAACTTCTAAAATGCAATCAATAACCCACTTTGCTCAGCACATAACTATTGTTGTGAGGAGAAAGCAAACGAAATATGTCAGCTGAGTTAGCAGGACGGACGCTTCTGTATTTCAATTCATCAGACCGACCATTTCCGTCAACTAGGTAATAAATAATGAAATGCGCGCTATAGCAAATTCATATCTTGATCTCACCACTCGAGAAATCTTCAATAAAAGATTCGATTTTTTTGCAACGCGACCAGTGTTTAATGAAAACCTATCTGGTTGTAGAACGCGAATACATCATATTAGGCATCTTTAAGCGACCCGCACATAACTCATTTCGGGAATAGCACATCAAATAGAATATTGGTGTGGAACATCTCACTGTCTAGTACATAGCTCTCCCCAAATTTCGTTGCTCTAGATTCAGCTTTTCTCAGACTGAAATTCCTGGCTACAGCGACGGATGTGCGTGGACATACATAAGCAGATGTGATGTAGCCACAATGCATTTTGTGTACGGCGATTTACCACGATAAATGAAAATGCACATTGATTTGAGTGGCAAAAGACTGCAATTTGCAAAATTAATTTAGCTGAAATGAAGTTTGCAATTTCACTCAAAAATCGCAATCGTTTTTAAACGTTGGTATGTTTTCTCTACAAAAGCACATCTCATCTTTGTTATGTTCGTGGATATGAGTGCGTTTAGTTTGTATTTCCGGAAGTTTCAACTCAAAAGCTACTAAACTTAGAGATGCGAAATTTGATGGACACAATGTTTACTCTGTGATGATTTCCCGGAACAGCACTTCACGTAAATCCGTTAATATCAAGATGAGAGGCGTTCAAATCGGTTGAAAAATTCGTATGCGCTTCACATCGGTCACGTCACGAAAAAGAACGGATCTTCCGTGAAAAAACTCGTGTGGGCGGTAAAGTTAGCCAAAATATTAGGACTTTACCTTCCATTTCACTCCCTGCATTAGCCCACCGCATTGATTGATTCGGGAAGTGGGATGGAAAAAACACATGCCGTGTTAGCCTTCTTTGCTGCACTTTTCCGCCTGCTGTGCATCTCCCCTCAACATGCAAATAGTACCATATTCGCAGTTGCGCTTATCGCTAACTGTTTGTTTTTTATCTACCCTCCTATTACGGCATATTTGATCACAAAAACGAACAAAAAAGTGGTCAGCTGCAATTAAGTGAAACTAATAAGCTAACGGAAATGCAGTGTGATAGAAACATACAGTGATCACCGCATTTTCAGATATGCAGCTTTAAACGGGAATCCCGCATTCTATAATTTAGGTGAAAGTTGGATATGGGATGGGCGCAAGTTCTTGTGAAACCACAAATTATATGCAATATGGCTATGGAACTTCTAAGACTTGTGTTCCGCAGCGATAACGTAGATGCTTCGAACTCACAATTTCAGCATAAACATTAGAGAGCTAAATCACGTTTGTAATATTGACCTCAGCAAAGAGTTTGGATATGAAGTGCCATTTTTTTCCGTGTGTTTTGAATTTGTTGCAAATGGGATGTCTAGAAGATCAAGCAAGGAAGAAAAAACGGAAAACATACCAGAAGTTGTCAATGTATCCGTTTGGTTCCTTCCCTTCATCGTTATTTCCATTTCTTTATATCTATATGTCTATTTTGTCCAACTTATTACATTTAATATGCCACTGCCCCTGTACTGTAATGCACGCCGCTTTTTTTCGAGACGTGCTCCTAATGTTGCTTTCAACTTTTGATCGATAACCAAACAGCAAGAATATTTCATAGACGTTGTATGCAACATATTCGTAGCCACAATGGACAACAGTTCTTGTGAGCTTCACACCGTTTATCCTTTTTCTTACCAGTAGCGTAAAAGACACTACGAGCACATCGTTGAACAAATCAAAAAAGCTGGCAAAAAAGTACAAACCTATAGCCACGGACGTGTGCGACACCAAAAGAATAGGAAAAGAAGAGGTAGAAAGGAGATCGCGCAGCGTTGATATGCAGCTGAGATATACCGGAGTGTAGCGGATCGGTTGGGCAAGACTAGGTAATTTGGCTAGAAGAGAGCTGAGGCTCCATTTTTCCACTCGTTTGTTGTGTTCGTATCATGCGCAATGTTCCATTTTGACTGTTAATGGCGTATCCCAACCGTGCGCGCTCGGCCCAAACTTGTAGACCAATTTTTTGGGGTAGAGACCAGTTTTCGGCACCGGAACGAGTATTTGCTTCTCATAATAAGTCCTGAAAATGTGCAGTTAATACTATTCAAGAGCGCATTCTAATAAAGTGCTTCCGTTAAGATATATTACATGAAGCACCAATGAAATGTTAAATGAGTTCTAACTGGATACCGCCGAATATCGAATCGGAATCGTCATAAGCAGAACAAACATTGATACTTATCAGAAGAAAGTCAAAAACATTTTTCTGGGGATTTTCTTTAACAGTCCAAGGTTAAAATATTGCTTTCTAGAGAAACTAATAGGTATCCTCATTATGATGCTCACAGATATACTACTTGATGAACATCTTATTCAATTCACCAATAAGAACATCTGCCTTTTAAATTTCTTCAAATGCAATGATTAAATTCTGCTGCATATTTGACTTTCGTACGAACAAAATATGGATGGAAGACTTTTTAAGATCGAAATAAATAGTGCTAAGCAACAAGAAGAAAAGAAGTGAGCTGCTGAAACAACAATTCGCAAAAAAAAAATTCAGCCATCGCTTAACGGCTAATGAAAAGCGAACCGATGTTTCATTAACTCGCACACTCACCTCATGGCTCGACTTAACTTTTCATATGTCATCTTTTGATTGTTTTTCTTTTCTCCCCATAACCTCGCAAGCTTCTCCGATTCAACAATTCTAAAGACACCTTCAATTGGGTCTTCCCACCTGCAAGAGGTTTCATATTAAGCTAAGTCACCATACGCAAAGTTTTAAGATGGCAGGAAAAACCTTTAATTAAGTTTCCGGTTTAAGATTGTAGGGCACGAAAAACATATGAGTTTAGATAAACAATTTCAGGGCAATTTACTATACGCATGTAGAACTTTTTAAACAGGAAATGGTCTTCTTGCGATTCAGCACTGACACTCAATCAGACTATGCACCTTTCGGCTGCTACCATGATTGCAATTCGCATGGAATGATCCCTGTTCAGTCTCAGTTCTGTTCCCGCAAACATTAAAATAGTGGCAAATTAGCAGGCAATAAATAAAAATAAAAAGCGGGAATCATTAGAGGATTTAAAACCGCTATCTCTCTTTTCGAACAACTGCGCTTTCCTTTTGAAGATTCTCACTGCATAAATCGTTTATCTAATGCAGTAATCTAGAAATAAGACGCCACTTCTTATGTATTGACGCTCCGTACAGCCACGACTGTAGCTGACCCCTCAACAAGTATTCATCTGAAAAGCAGTAAAGTGATGCAAAGCATCCATCGCGATCACCTCCGAATAGAGCAGAAAATTTAAACAGCACGCATCCATAAAACGGTACGTGTAAAAATATAGGAAGTAACATTAGAACCTGACAACACTCGGGCATGTTGACGGGTCCTTTAACGCATCTCGTATGAATTCCCATAATTTGTTACCCTTCGTATGTTGAGAACGCTTTCGAGGCTTACCGTCCTTATTCTTCCTTATTTTCATGTTCACTCCGTGCAAGACGGCGTCTTCGGAACAAGCTAAAAATGATTAAATAATACAATCAGTAACAGCTCACATGGTTTGGATGATCCTTTGTTTCAATGCTGGCCTAGATTTAACGAATAAACAGAACGCAGGTACATCAAAAAATAGGAAGGGTAAGGGAATATAGAGGAACCAGGAAAGGAAACGCTAAAACCCTCAAAACTGGCACGCTTGTGGCTTGCGTCAGTAACGTGATGGGCTGTCTTTGCGATCACAGTGACCACTTATGGTACTCCATGAAAGTCCTTTCAATTCGTGAAGCAAGTATATAACGACATGAGGTAAGTTGTAAGTGGCTATTTTGCATCCTCTTCAGATTGTCTCAGGGCGCTGAACTGCGCATACTTCATCGATTTCGGAGAGTTGATAGACCACCCACGACGTCCAGTTAACATTGCACTGGGTTTGAAAAGAATAAACAGTGCTCTCAATACTAAAGACATCACTGCACTATGACTAATTTTCATTCACCAGTTGAAATGTGTGAATGCCGGCTAGAACCTTCACAACATTTATTCTTACTATTATTATTATAACACAAAATATTTCTACTCCAATAAAATATTTCTACTCAATTCCCACAAAGAGGAATAGAAATCTCATTACTGGTAAATACCACTGAAGAACCTGCAGAGAAAGCAACTCAAACAGTGAAATTAAATAGCTATACGTTTGAATCACCGATTATTCATCTATGACCTCAACATCAAGCTTTTCCTTCCATGCCAATACCAGCAACCTAATCGCGAACCCCATAATGGCAATGCGTGCAACGTATTCGACTATTAGTATAACCTAGAAGAATGAAACATACAGATAACGTTCAATATCTATCAAGTGGCAAAAAATCTGCTCAGAAAGTTAGCAGCCAAACGAGGCGTTACACCTACGCCTACACAAAACGGAGTGAATGGTAGAAAACAAGATGCCAAATGATAATTACATAGAGACCAAATAAAGAGAGAGTATCGCATTGTATGACAATGTAACGTTAAAAATTAGAGAAATGACTATCATCGAACAGCCTGACATTAACAATAAGCCAGCATGTAATGACGTCACATCGAGTGAAGGAGAGTAGTAAAAAGAAAAAAACCCGTATAAGTCTAATTACGCTGACAACGAGGCCGAAAAATTGAGAAACAAATGAGAGGATTGAGTATGTGGACAAGGTAAGGAGTTTTGGAAGGAAGCTTAAGATTTTTCGTTCGGTGACGATTATTGCACCTAGTAAAAATAATTTACGAATACGATTTATCTTCAAGACTACCTACTAAAAAATTTTTGCATTTGAGGACCAAATGAGGCTAACCTGGGGAGTCGAAATCGGAACTGCTCGATGCGCCAATCTGAAGCTTAGTCGTCGGTGGATTTGGCAACGAAGATGCCACTGACTGCTGCTGGGTGCCACCAGTCGTTTGTTGCTGTTGGAGCAGAATGGATGGCGAAAGCGAAGCGGATGCACCACTCGAAAAATTGTATACATTCGATGCCGACAATCTTTAATTTATGGATATAATTCGAGCATAAGCACTGTCATTTTCGAAGACTTCAATAATTTTTAAACTACTTCAGAAAGGAGACTCAATCGGGATAAGCGTTCGAATTAAATAACTGAAATAAAACTACTGTAGACAACGGCAACAAGCAGTTAGTTTACAGGTGCGAACAAAGGAACAAAATCTTACCTCGCCGGATCGAAAACACGGCTGGTACTAGGCTGCGGCTCGTCCTCTGAATCTTTGTATGCACGCATCCAATCGTCAATGAAACTCTCTTCTGTAATATTATTACTGGTTCAGTTTCAGCACTAACAGAAGAATGCAGCTGCGCTTGACGATTAGCACTTGTAATTGCTCCAGAATGTTCTGCTCCACCTTTCCACACCCCTCCCCTCCCTCCTTGTTGGGTGGTAATCGAATGAAACAGACCCGCAGCAGAAAACAGACAGTCTACGGATGTAAACATTCGACCGCAAAAAGAGGAGAAACCTGTTTGGCCCCGTCATGCCTCATTATTTGACTGCAGCTGACAAGAAAACTGAATGCGGTCAAAAATCGAGGTGATGTATTAATATCTACCATCAACTGCGTTATCAGTGAGGGAAAACATAGCAACAGCAAAAGCAGTTGATCCGCGGTGTGCGTTAAACAATGTACGTTCGCTTTTTATGTTTTTTGCCAGCCGATCGCTTGCTGCAAAGGCGAACATCTAGCTGCTGCTGCAGCTCTACGTAAGTACGACATCATTTTTTGGCTAAAATGCGCATTTTTGAGCGATAAGCATCAATAATGCGATATCAATAACACAGCCTGCCCATCACCTTTGAACTAGAATCATCATTGAGCAGACGTTAGTGGTGAAGAATGGGTACTTTTGGAACTATATGTACAACATTTAAGCTGAAAATTTATGCTTATTCATTAACATTACCATGTTTGAATTCAATGGAACAGGATATGAGCCAACCATGGCAAACAGAATTATGCAAAAAAGCAAGCATCTTGAATTGTAGATTCGACTGCTTGCTCCGCTTCAACTGAACTGGTGCCATGTTCATTTCCTTCCTACTAGCACTGCTCATCACCCCTCACTCCCTTCTCGCTCTATCTCCTCTCATGTGTTGTGTTCTGTTTTGTACCACCTTATTTGGCGGCTCGTCAAACTTTTCAGACGTTTCTCTCCATCCAGAATTCGCCACCATTCACTTGCTTCTTAAGAATCTTCCCTACGATCCCTAATAAAATCGATCGTACGGGTCAGCCTTCGGAACAATCTTTGCATTTGTCATTCCATTGAAGTTCGAGCTATCTTTAACAAATAAGCGCTTCTTCCGATTACAGTAACTAAACCACTGAATGGATTCGCCAACCTGTAACCAGCTTTCGAAATTCGGAGAATAAAAGCGAGCCATAGTTTGGGTCACGATCCTTGAAGTTTTGCTCTGTCATTAGCAATAATAGTGGCCCAGTGCAACTCACAAACTTCTGCATTTCAAGATCTTCAAATGGGATGCGGTTCCGCTTCGCCACATCCAACATCCATGCGATGACATCCTCCATCGACCAATCCTGAAATTCGATACTCATTTAGAGCATAAGTGAATTACACTCCTGGAGAATACATGTACACCTTTAAAAGCTGGATGTAGTGGACCATACAGCCTCCAGCCAGAATGCATACGTTACTTCTCTCTCCGCTAACTGACCATTTCCCATCATTTCCGAGTCTCTCCATGCTCCCACGCTAACGGTAGATGGGGAGGACAATCACTCCACTCATGCTGATACTGCTGCACCTGGCGATGCAAGTCGGTTCACCATTTCAGGTGTTTCTTTTAGCCAATATTTTCTCATGCGATACTGTTTAACTCTCAACAGTAGGGCGAATTTTTTGTAATATTGATAAAAGTAGCTCACGCTAAAGATGACCTCCCGAAAAACTGGAGAAAAGCTGGAAAAAAACTGCCCGACCTGCATTTCTTTTTTGAGATGTCTAAGCAGCTAAGGAACACAACTGAAGATGTTATAGTCTTTGACATGAGGGATAAAAAATAACAAACCCTTGTCAACTATTGCAGTATAACA
Source organism: Baylisascaris schroederi (assembly GCA_006503575.1). Taxonomy (NCBI): domain Eukaryota; kingdom Metazoa; phylum Nematoda; class Chromadorea; order Rhabditida; family Ascarididae; genus Baylisascaris; species Baylisascaris schroederi. The sequence goes on along the minus strand of QEWY01000079.1, from coordinate 509,626 downwards.
GGCTCAAAATGACGCATATGGCAAGTCAAATGGTGCTAACTACAATGAGCAGGCTATTACACATTTTACAGCTAGCTTTTATGGCTATACAAAAAAAAATATTAAGATCACATAAGGCTGGCTGAGATGAAGAAAACAATAAAGCATGCATGGTTGCTGCGTCTCGCTCCCGGGTTCCATCGCATAATAAGGAAACGATACACTATGTTAGTGCGATGGAATGCCAACGAATTCATTATTCGGTAGCAAATTTGTTGGACATCCGAAAACAATAACCAAGTCTACCGTAATCGATGAACAAATACAAGCAACTAGTTAGTAACAAGGTCATGTGATGGCCTTGGCATAATAACTACAAGCTTAACAATTGCAAGGATAACGTCTCGCTTCTCCTCAACCCTCTCCCTCCCCTCCGCAAACTAGTCGTATACCGGAAAAATGAGGAAACTTCTCTCAACGTGATATAGACACCAAGATTAAAGACATCCACAAGACATTTCAGGATTCAATAAGCGAGCAAACCTATACAACTGGATGGTGCAAAAAACTCTCCGACCAACCTGAGGTTCCTTTGCTCTGAAACGTGCCAAGTCGACGCGCTCGTTGTTGGGGATTGGCTTGAACTGAGCGGGACTCATATGTGAGCGTAGAATGTGCGGTCCAAAACGATCTAGCAGCACTGGTAAACACATTAACTGCGGGTACAATGCTGCTGCGGCAGCCGCCGGACTCATATGCTGACTGTGGACACCGGCAACCTGCATTTGAAATACTTTAAGATCTAGCTACATATTCATCAAACTTGTTCTTTAATTTTTTGATCGCTTCAAACAAAACAATAAAATATCAAGAAAACTGCAGATAGGCTTTGAACAAGATGTCCTTCTACTTTCAGTTTCGATTAGTATCTTCAACAGACCCTTGTAAAACAGTAGAGGGAATCTATTTTATAGAGTTACGGAATTTGGGTTCTTTAAAAGGGGATAAATATATCAAGTGAGCAGAAACGACATTAAACGGTTTTATCTGACCGCTCATCATGGATCAATAGCAAATGAATAAAAGAATATAAATTATGGCAATAGTTGTTTGAAAAGAACGCGATACACATAAAAAGACGATAATCATCAAATCATGGTACGTAAATGGAATTATAACTCAGTTAATATTTATAATTTCATTGCTATGATCACTGATGACTCTTAGTCGAGTTCTATATTTTTCAACAAAATATGCATAACGTTATCATTGTCCTGTGCATATATCGCAAAAAATTCACTCTATCGTGTCGTCTAACGCTATACAAATTGAAGTATCTTATGCAATGTGATGTTGATTTCAATCAATTCCCTGACGATAAGAATCACTCTCATCATGCCTACATAATGCGACATTCAAATCGATGTGCACTAAAAAGTCTCAACTCATAATGATATTACAAGAACTAGTTTGCCCTTCAAAATAGTAATGCCTACAGCGGGTTTATGATAATAGAGAGGTGTGTTTCATAAATAATAATATGACGTCCTATATGCCAGATACCGATTAAACTGTATAAACGATTCGATTAAGCCACACCAACCCCCTTTGCCCAATTTCAAAAAAAAAGGATTTAGCATCCAGGAAGTGGGTGCATAAAAATACGCTTGTTCTATGAAAGGCTGTTTGGTCCTTATAACAGGCTCAGTGGCAAATCAATTACAAGAAGCTAACGAAAGATGGGAATGTATACTCTATAATTGGCAATCAGTTTAAAGCGACGATCGGCCAACTCATTTGGAAGCGTTTAACCACACACAGACCTGTAGGTAGTCATACATACGCATTACTGGAACCCAATCATAGCAATGGTTTGGAAACCGAGTCGCAACACTTCACAGACTCTGACGCAACTGTTTAGCATTGTCTACAAATCAGACGGGTATTCTTGCTGGCGCTAAAGCGTACACCTACAATACTATAGCATCCTCAAACGAAACAGTAATGTTAAATGCTGGCAGTATTCGCCTATGCCGAATAGAAAGTTGGCTGGGAATATAGGAGATACCTGTTGATTGGACTGTTGCGATCTTGCTGATTCGATGTTGACAGACTGGACGAGAGGCTGGGGTCGTGCCGGCTGTACAACCTGCTCGAGTATTGCTCTGCCCGAATGCAGATTCGTTTGCTGTGGCGATGACTGCGACAGCTGCGCATGCGCCGAAGAATGTGACGAGGACGTCGAAGTGGTGGAGGAGTCTGTTTGTGAAGCCGATGAGCATGCAACGGCGTTCACGACCGAAAAAGCACTCGGGTGTACAAACGGCTGTGTTGCCGAGGGTGTACTGTTGAGTGGAGTACCCAGAAAGGGATGCTGGCTACTTGGCTGTGCATAGGTCGAATGTGCGGTGCCGTGCTGCTGCGCGAGAGCGTTGCTTAACGCGCTTGCCGTTATTGTGTTGTTGCTCGTACCAGCTGGTGCTGTACCATTCAACTGTACACACATACTCGTCGCATCATTTGTTTGCCCCTGCTGTGTCGCAACCACTTGCTGCTGTAGCTGCTGCGCGGCGGCCGCCACGGCGGCCGCAGTCGGCGATGTGACATCTTGCGCATTCACCCGTCGGTTCGTGGCCACAAGCAACTGGCTAGCCGTTAGCGCAGTATTTTCGGCTGCGGCTGCGGCCGCCGCTGCCGTATAGACTAGTAGAGGCGAGGCGCCACCACGAGGATGCTGCTGCTGCTGCTGCTGCTGTTGAGGTGGCGCCGAGCTCGGAGGAGCAAGCAACTGTGAGTGTGACGCGAACGCTGCTGCTAGTATGTAGTCTGGCAACACTGGAAGGCTCACAGCGGCCGTTGTTGAGCACGGTGACGTCGTCGCGCCGAGAGCCGTGCCGCAGTCCAACAGCGACTGCGAAAACTGTTTTGATGGATGCGGCGCAATCTCAGCCACTCGCGGACACACCTGAAACTTCGTCAGATTACTTGCTATCCATCCGTTACCAATGGAATAATCGCCCAAACGCATGCCCTTTCACGGGCAAACGTACCATGGAACATACGTTAACGCAATGACCGGGTGATGACATGGTTTTTGCTGAGCCTTTTGCTGACTTCTTTTACTTACCTTTATTTGAAAAGTTGTGACTGAATGCATGGGGAAGCTCCTTTCTTTATAAGAGATATATTAATTAGCTTCTGCTCGTACTATATGAGTTGTGTTTCTTGGATATCTTGGATTTAATGCCAGCTTTAGGCGACGTGAATTATGTACATCCAAGAGGAGAAGGTCAATTAGTTATTCTTATGGGAAGATATTCGTGAAACGAAACTCTGGATGATCACTATGTGGAAGTGGGTGGAATAGAAAGGACGGGAATAATGAACATGAATTTTGGAAGTGACGTGCCCATTTTCGAAATATCAAAAAACGATAAAACATGCATTCATTGGAAAATGAGAGTGGTTACAATCTGAATCACAGCACCTCGGACGATGCACTTAAGAGAACGTCAGTCGCATCATTGCGACATTTAGGCGGCGCCGACTGTTCTATCGGAGTGAACTCAAACTTCCGTCTTTTAACTTTTTAAATGCGCTGTGATTTGTCATCCGAACTCTCCACTACTTTTTCTCCGATTATTTCGGAGTTTCGATCCAGATGATGTTTGCTAAGGTAAAGGAATGGCGTCAGCACAATGATAAACAACAACTATTCTAATTCATTTCCAACGAAACGATGTACTATTAAGCATAGTTTGGACGTCTTCAGTAGTCATGGCAAGAAAAGTTACTGGCTTCCTTCGATTGCGAAATCATAAGATCTCATCTACCATTTCTTAGTAGTATAACTGGTCACTAGTACTGTAGACTTCACTTCCTTACTACGATATTACTGCTTTGACTAAGACACGATGTCATCGCAATTTACAACTCAATGTTCTTGAATATAAGCGATGCCATAGCAAAGTTTGATGATACGAATTCCCCACAAACCCTTCTGGTCGAAACTTACATGCAACTTCATTAATTGCAACTTCCGTTCTTGTTTCGGTAAGTTCGACGAGGCAACTGATTTCAAAACAGGAAAACAGATTCGCTTCTCACATTTGTAGTTGTTGACTGCATGAAGAAAAGTCAACTTCCCATTTCAATTGATAGGTCGATGCAACATTACTATCTCACTCTCTGGCCATTATGCACAATGAGCTTAGTGATTTCAATACACGGATACACTACTCAATCGTCGCATATTTTGCTGCTCTGCTTTCTTTTTGAAAACAAATTTGACAATAAACGTATCTTTCGAAATTTCTGTATAGTCAAGCATCAGCGAACTGACAGTGTATTCCATCAAACAAACACTATTATTTAGGGTCAGCTGCATTATTGTCCCGCCTACTTCATCATAAAGAGTACGTATCTCTTATGTGTCAATGATGAGCCGCGTAGTTGATCTTCCTGTTGAAATATAAGCGTCGTTTAACTTACTGCTTCGATATCACTTCCTATCCACTGAGAGACTAGTTCGCTGATGTTTGTTATCGGAAAAGCAACAAAGCACTACAGCCATTTACCTTGTGGAATGAAAATGACACCTGCACAAAGCACACTTGGAACTTCGAGAAGTGATCACTAAAACATTTCATATTTAGGCGGATGACACTGCAAGGGAGGAATAGCCTAAGGTTCCTCTGAGACAGTGGGTCAGCATGTGGTGTTAACCGAGATGATGACATAAGTTATGCAGAACTGTGCGCTGCTCGAATCCTTTCTCTGGACGCTTGTATTTTTCTGGTTTAGACGGCTGATTGTGGTTATTTGTGGTATTGGTGATTCTGTGTAGTTACATTGGCTGGAAAATGTTAACTGCTTGAATGAAGAGGATGCCAACAGCCACTTGCACACTGATGTTTTGAGGAAATGTCTGGTTATAAAGCAATTTCTTCCGACTGCTCCTCTTGAGGCATCTTTGATAAATGCATTCATCCACTCACATACTCCTCCTTGCTCATTAGCTCATTGGGTAATGCAGTTCTAATCGACACCTTTTGTGGTGATTTATTAAAGAGTTCAGAATTTATAAAGATCTTGTTTCATTTTTAAGGTGCACTTTCACATGCCTTGAAGCAAATTTGAATTGTCTAATATTTCCCAAAGTTGTAGTTTTCTGGATTCCTCTGCGTCCGATCAACGATCTGAGGTTATTCAGGAACACATTCGTTGATGATCTGCTTATAAGTTCCAAGGCTGGACTGAAAAAAAAACATCAAGACAGGCATTTCCCAAGAACTGTTCGTGCCAAGCGATGCAGTCAATAGTTTACGTGTGCGTCGGATTCTTTCTTCAATCAGTGGAGGCAATATAAGGTCAATATAAGAACATTATAAGAACATCCAGTTCTTCCGGAATCGATAAATGGAGGCAGCGATCTTCCGACTTTGTTGCACCAATTAAAGCGTAATGGGTTCACATTCATAACTTCGTCGCCTATTGGCCCTTCCTGTGTTGTTACTACAACGGCTCCAGTCTCCTCGTTGATGTCTTCGCCCTTATTAGTCAAGCGTCAGCCGAGAACGACAAATAAAGCTGTGCGATAGCTTTGTGCAGCGAACAGATCAGTGCTGTTCGGAGTGTATCTGGTCTAGATTCAGACTTAGGATAGCTGTCAGTTTCCAAAAGTATCGCAGCTTACTTTTGAAATTTGTCTTCTGTTGGATTTTAGAGCTGACGGCAGCGTGTGTTAAGTGACTCCGACTCAGTTTGCTGAAAGCTGTTTCCTGTAGTAGCTGGCGTTTCGGGGAATCCCGACATCAGCTGTTGGTGTCGCTGGACGCAGCACTAACTCGCTGTTTTTATCCTAGCCTTTCACAGTGTCCGGTGTCAGTTGAAAGCTAGTACGTTTCCCATAGATTTTTCCGACCGTGAGAGCAAACAGCACAGTCGTATACTTTTTCACAATGAAGGCATCAACATACCTTTCGAAGATGTCCTGAACTGTGTCCTGGATGGTGGAACGCTGCTGATATAAATATCCAGTACCTTCAGCGATTACAATCCAGTACCCTCAGTGATTACAATCGACTTTTATTAGAATAAGTGAGGCAGCTGTCACCGAAGCACCTCTCACCACGGAGTACACATGACTGCCTAGGACTGGATTGCATAACGTGAAGCATTATTGCTGATATTCAAACGTACGAATTCGAATTCGATATAAGAATAGGCATCTACGATGATGTGACACTGTGAGGTTTGCAATGCTGCATATCTCTGATAAGTGTTGCGAGTCGTGTTGGTGTTCTAATGGTATTGCCGATGGATGCGAGAAACTGCTTTACGAGGCGTAACGAATTTTAATTTTTATCACAACCTCCTGACATCCCACTTATCATCCATCGGTTCTTTCATTAGCAGTTCATTGAGTCCACTAACTGAGAAATTTCTCTTCAGTATGCGTTAAAATTTGGAAACGATTTAGGCGTTCATCTTCGACCTCTAACCACCTTACTGTGCGTTCAACGTTCTCAAGTAATTATCTCAAATCCACTTACTGCACAGCACCCGGTAAAACGAAGGGAACACTATAAAATTCGAGGTCTGTCGAAGCGGTTCTTTCAAAACTTCAATGATACATCATAATTGGCCAACCCGAAAGCACAATCAGCTACAGCTGCGTGTTCATAACCACGCGGAGAGTTCAACAAACATATCAGCTCTTGCATATGCAAGGTTTGTTTGTTGTTGAACGCGATCTTGAATGTCTTTCGGAATCAAATATGGCAAGGAGATCTGAGCAAAAGACCTGCAGTTCCAGGATGGAAAGCCTTAACACTTGTTGCTACAGAGGTATGCAAACGTGTTTGGAAACAATGAAGGCGGAAGACGCGGGCAAATGACATGAGGAATTTATTCAGATGGCTGGAGCCGAATCTGAGAGAGGTTAGGTCGTGGCATTAGTTTTAACCCCCACATGAACATAGGGTTGAGATGGCAAAAACAAAAAGAAAGAATATGAATTCGAAAAGTAGCTTTTATGGCTGCAAATGATACGACATAGCTGACCAATATGTGCTTGTGCAAACACCAATTACATCGCGCTCACTTTATTGCAAACCCCGACTATCGCAACCCAATCCCCTCGACGTTGCTCATTGCAAAAGGAAACCGGAGTGAGTCCTTTGCAATAGCCTATCAAATCTCAGGGACCTGCGTGCCCGTCTTTGATCTTCAAAGAACGGTACCTTAGTTATTAGGGCATTTCATTATTCACATCGATTACTCTCTCTCAAAAGAGTCTATTCGTCTTCATAACAACTGTGATGAGCTCACAAAAGCACTTCAATATATTAAGAGATCAGTGCGGAAAATCAGGGAAGTTTTATGCATAAGATGTAGTGGCCAGTTGAGAGTGACATACTGAATAACACATTCCTCAATAACACGTACTTCAACAAAATCACCTATAGTCACTTTCAGTTATAGGGCCTCCTATATATATATATATATATATATATATAATGTACACATACATGCACATTCATATGTAAGCAGACACATGACTACGCTACATCACATAATAACTCTGTTATATTACAATACATATAATAATGACGCATGTATTATTTTCCATCACAGCATACCAAATAAAATAGCGTTGTTCCCCAATGCTCCCCATCGGATGCGTCTTCTCCTCCTTGGACAGTACCAGAAATGTTTAGAAAATTCCTATGCAAAAAGCTCTACTTCAGAACGTATGCAGTGTAAGTTCAACAGGTAAATATGTATTATATAGGTTGAGGGTGGAGGGGTTATGAGCGTCAACAAACTACCTACTGGCACCACTGATTAGTGAATAAATCAATTTTTGGCGTATGAACTCCGTCCAGTCATTCCCATTGTTTTGTGCAGCTGAATTATTTTTTTGATTTCTTTCAACAAGTCTTTTCATTTTCCCAGTGATCGATATATAATGTATGCATACATGCAATCAACAATCCCCTTTAGAATTTTTATAAAACTCAAACAAAACCATCAATTCCTCGAGTTCATGCTAATAACCTGTCATCGTGACGTTATGTTGTTTCTGAGTACTTATATACTGGATTGTCAATCGGTCCGATCACTTCAATGCAGCAATCTTAAAAGCCAAGGTGATAAAATTATATGCGATTTACCTCACAGATAAGCAGTTGTACCCTACTTCATTTCACTTGATCGCATTCTATATGAGTTGTTAGTGATATGAAATTTCCCTAACTTTTCTTATACTGCTGATCAGTCGTCCTGAGAATGACTCTTTGCGCATTGCTCATCTTTGCGTAAGAGCGCCTGGGCACTTCATTCTTCTTTTTTCTTTCTCATGAATACTGGTGCAGCAAGTTGGCTCAATGGGCGGAGTTTCATAAAGCACATAGATGCCAGCTTCTCTGGCGCATATTTCCGCCTGCCTTCTCATTTGGACTTGTTGGTTACGCGCTTCTGACAAAAAAAAAACAAACATCGTATTGTTGAGTACGTGTCTGCCCATGCGTGAGCATATCTGAGCTGAAGACCAGCACCACAAGATGAATAAAATTTACATGGATCTGCCAAGAAGCCAAATATGGCAGCCTGAGAGCCTAGAGTTCATTGTAACAAATGAAACTCGAGCCATTTAAGGATCGAGATTGCAGAAATCGGTCACGTACTATCGATCGCATTGTTCTATGAATCTTCAAATATATTATACAGTTTTGTCACAACGGACTGCTTATTCCATGGTCTACAAAATAAGCAATGCACGCAGATAGATGGGAATAAGAAACGAAACGAACTTCCGCCGCTATCACCAAATGAACGGCCAAATCGCAGTGTGAATTCTAGCATGCAGGGAATTAAAGGTCTTTAATCTTATTTTAGCCGAAAAGCAAACGTTTTGCACTTAGCATCTGTTGCATCAAAGCAGACGGAATTTACAAAGGAATTACCTATACTCAGTTGGCCTCGGTTTCAAAATCAACACTACAACAGCTGACCTAGTGTTTCATGACGAAGGGTTTTGGTTCGATTTTGGGAAGCGGTGAAAGTCCTGCATTCAACAACCACTGTACCAACTCAAACGAGAATCAGTTGCCTGATCCCAACTTGCGAAAAAATAACTCAATGTGCATACCCTCACTGTTGTCAATTAGGGATGAATTTGCTTTAATGAAAAGGCCACTTTGGTCAGTTTGCTCGTTTGTTAACAACTTATTCTAAAATCCCCTCTCAGTTTCCACATTTCTTTAAGTAGATGAACAGTCCCATCGTAACTAAGTGCTTCTCTAAAGCTTTTTCTTCCCTTATCTGGGCATAAAATTTTTGCGGATCATGTTAAAGGGACATGAGAGTAAAAATAACAAAAATAAAAGTAACAGAAAAAAGTATAAATGAAAGACGAAAACAAATAATGTTCTCTCTCTATCTGACTGCAGTAAATTGATAGAAACGCAAAAAATCATTCATGAAACTAAACAATCGATCGATCACGGAAATCGAATCGGAAAAAGGATAATATTATAACGATCGCTTATTGGAATGAAAAATTTTGTGCTCCTTCATTTAAAAACAAAACAAAACAAAATAAAACAACGTGATTCGTTCATATGACAGACCTAATTCATTGAGCAACTCGAACCCCTATAAAAAATTCTAAACTTAATGTCTGAACAACTATTCGAGAAACATAGCCAAAAAACCACAAAGGGGCAACGATAAATTCATATGTTCGATGTTCTTGTGCAACATCACAAATCACTGATCGCTCGTGAATAAATTTAACATATTCGAATTGAATGCGAGCGGTGCAAATCTCGCAAATAGCGCCACTTGTATCGGCAAGAGATCGGCTTTCGGCTAATGAACTTACAGCATTTTTCAGCAATAATTTCTCTACAGTGCAGAAGGGATAAAAGTATATTCGAGTAAAGGTAAGCTGAGGTAATAAGAATAGAGGGATGAATTAGCGTTACCAACAACAGAAAATATATGTGTGGCGTTTGTACGTAAATGACCCAAGTATTTAATCCTCAATCGTTGTATGAAACTTTTAGGAAATTTAGTCGTCATAGAGCACGCCTCGCCTATTCCCTATATCAGTTTTTTTTTCTGCACATTTCTCTGAAGGAATGTGCTCTTGCTTGTCAACCAAAAACGGCAAGAGATAAAACACCTGACGCCGTAAAGTGTTTTTTCATCAGGTAAGCCTCAATACTTTTTACTAGCTTCGTTCGTCGCACTTTTTAGGGTCCATATATCATGTGCGAGCAAGCGTGCTTCGAATGACGATCTTAAAGCGTTTTCCTTACTCTTTCAGAAATACTTATCGGGACCAAATCAACTAGTCCGTGTTACATTCGTTTTTTAGACGGCTATTTTTCATCACCCTCATAGAATGAACGATAAAAAACTTCAAAGCAACGATCTTCTGCAATTCTAACATCATAGCAGCTGCATAAACTGTCAGAAGTAATTACGATACATATGTAAAGCGGCGAAACAATTTACAAAACAATCGCGATTACCCTGGTATAGTATGCTCAAAAAAACGCTCGAAATAAGTCGTTAAAGAAATCGATTAAATGCACCCGTTAAAACGTTCGCCACGATCGACTGTGCCTTTCGGTGAAAACACACATTGCACCATATAAACATTTTAACAGGAAACCGCAAAACGTGGCATCATTATTACAATGGTTAGCTGCTTCACATATTATGCTCTCAACCAGTTCGAAGCATCGACAGTGAGTGCTAAACGATGGAACAGCTGTTGGTTGAAGGGGATGGGGAAGTGTCTTATGTGTCTTAAGGTAATAGAAGGTATTTTAAAATGAAAATAACATAGCCACACACAAATACACAAGCGTCCCTATTTTCTTTCCATTGCGAATCGTGGATCATGATATAAAGTGATCTCATTTGTTAGTAGAGGTTTGATTTGTATAAATTCATTAAAAATGATGAATCTGTATTCAACGACGAATGAGATTCGAAATTTCGAACATTGAAGCAGATGTAATAATATGGGGACGGGAAGACAATTCATTCGCAATAACATGAACGAAGACACAAAGCACATGAACAATCGGAATGCTGACTGCTACTCGCATCAAAATCGTCAAAACCACTAAGCACCGGTTCCCGGCCAATCATCTGCACACTTGACATATTCTTTTCCATCGATTCATACAACAACTGCAGCACTAACTACAAACGCTTTCTTTATCGTTTCCCAATTATTCTTTTAACGCCTATCACATTTTAATGGAAAAGGTTGTTATCATCCAAACATCGTAAAAAATTTTCCTCAGCCTCAAATATATCGAAGTTTTTGGTAAATATGTGTAAGATTCCAATAAGAGTTCTTCGCATATTTTCCACCAACTTTTGTAGTTGGTGATTATAAATCTATCCTCACCACTCTTTACGTTGGGCAACTTTGATTGCTGACGTAGTTATGCAATGGCTAAGATTCCTCAAATCCAGTACACCATTGTCAAATTCCGTGAACAATAAAGAGTCCACGAATAAAGAATGCCTCAGATGTTGTCATCTTACTTAATTAATCCAAATGATTTCTTCATCGGATTTAAAAGCAGCAAATATTTTTTTAACGATCTGATTTCTACTGATAACAGCCGTATTCATTCAACAAAGAGCGATCATTGAACAACACGAAGTAAACATTGGATAAAACGAACAGTTTCGTTTTTATTTTTCTTCCTGCATGATAAAAAATTCAAATAAACAGCAACGCGTTTGCTGAAGTTGCAAAGATATTGATGCCTATGTAAGAATAGAGAGAATAAGATTGAAAAATTTGCTATTTCTACAATTAAAACATATAACTGTTCATATTTTAAGAGGTAACGTGTTGTGTTTTGGCTGAGATGAAATTTTACAAGAAATTAGCTACCTCCAGGCAAAATTTATTGATAAGAAACGTCAGAAGATAACCACAGCGCGGCTTCAAAACAACTGAAATACACCATGCAGTGCTTTTTCGCAGATTGAAGGGAAAGCGTTTCCATAAGGTAGGTGTCTCTAGCGTTTTGTGGAGACCTAATAATAACGCACAATTAGGTACTCAGACCATAGAAGTATGACCATTAGCACAATACTGGCCATAAACTGCCCCTGATGAAAATTTTGATCAATGGTATCGCAAATTAGTAAAGAATGATCACTAGCAACGATCAGTGATTCTATTCAGTGAAGATGAAAACAGTCAACAACCAAGCATTAAAATCACTTATTTCGCTCAGTTTACCCACTAAACGCATATTTTATTAGAGCTCTCATGGCCAGTTATCTCAACTGTCAACCAAGTGATCTTATTTATTTAAATTTAACTTCATACTTGCGGTAAATATTTCCTTGAATCTTTCATTTTCAAGTCGAAATTTCTTATGAATTGCATGAAATTTGTCGTTAATTGAATGTTTCAAATGCCGAGTGAAAAAAAAACCGGTGCTTTTGCAGAAAAAATGAGAATTTCTAAACAGTGCAGATTTGTGCTAGCTTTGTTCATCTTTGTTGCTAGTAGTTGACAAAATTCATCGACATCCCACTTCCTTTTTTTTTATTGCATAAAGGACTATTATCTAAGCTTATAGGGAAATAATTTTTTTTAGTAATTTAACGTATCGCAAAAGCACTAGAACCAAGCAAATCGTGCACAACTTATGTTGATAATCATCATAATAACTTTTCAATTAAGCAAAGCAAGAGTCGATATCAAGGTTGGGCAATTATTGCACAAATAAATCCTCAATGATAATTTTTTAAACCGTTTATTTAAGAAGTACAGTCTAAATCTCACTTAGAGTTTACATCCCGTTCATAACGAATAGAATCGAATCCTCCCACGTTGCACGTAATACTTCAATAGTTATTACCAACGTATAATTATTTCACTCTTATGGTGTTGATGACTTCATAGTAAAATCATTACTGCGATGAATTAACTCATCGTAAACAAAATGATTTTCATAAAAAATAATTAGAGCTGTAATTTGAAAAAATTAAACCTTCGAAATTAATAAATTACTAGACGATAAACAATTCTGATTTGAAAACTGCAGCATTAGCTCAAAACATATATAATAACCACAATCAACTGAGGTGATATTTGACGAAAGGTGTTCACTGCTTTGCATTAAACCGAAGAAAATGTATTCATCTGCTGCAATTATCTAGAGGTTTAATCGGTTTTTGCACCTTATTTAAATAACACCAAGCGCGCGAATATAAAGAAGAAGCATTAGGAAAGAACGCACCTGATCAGTGTTGGTCCAAGCGAGATATTTTTTCATTGCTGGCGGCAAACGCCGCTAATAAGCGTTGGCCAATGATAGTATGACTCTGATATAAATTGCAATACGAACACGACGATGGATGCGACACTCAAACGCTGGTACTGATGCCGCTGCTGCAATACGATGCGTTTCCCAGCTGTCGCACCAATATGTACGCAAATTTTCATAGTTCACACGCTGAACTCGTCGTAATAGTAGGTTTGGATGCGGCGTTTTTGCGATCCTCCAATCAATTCTCTCTTTCTCTTTTCCTCTCTCTCTCTCTCTATCTGCAAAAAAAAAAAAAAAAAAAAATGATAGCACGATTTTCCAACAATTTTTGAAATGAGCTCTGTTACATTTCGACTTTCGCCAATATCCTTCAATAATGTGATATTAAAAACGCGCTCGACACGTTCAGTGAAAAATTTTAAAAAAAAGTTTTCTTATTAGCACAAACATGGTGAGGAAAAGTGATTTGCTTGAGGATTATATTCCACAGCTGCGCTTAAAGTTTATTGCATTATCACCGACAGCTTATCAGTGACGATTACAAAAAACATCACAACGGAAAGAGCGTGATTTGTTACCGAAGAGTGAAATCACTGCGCATATATCACCACTTCGTGTATGTCTCGTCGTTATTCCACACCTTTTATTGATGGCAAATTGATGTCCATCCAAATACCAAATATCACTTTTGTTAAAGACCTAACTATACCCTGTTCGTTTTGAATTTCTGACTAAAAATACCTCAAAATGAGACTAGGTCTGCGTGCACGTGTGAGATATATACGTTGCTCATGTATATATATATATATATATATATATATATATTTTGCATATGCATCAGGCAATTGCTGAGGTAGAAGTAAACATCACAGTGGCGAATTAACCTTAAAGAAGTTCATGATTAAATATTCCAATGAATGGTCCCATTTTCACTTCACTTCTATAATATAAAAACAATACCTCGAATACTGAGAGTATAAAAACCAAGAATATGAATTCATCCTTCATAAATAGTAGACGACATGCATATCCACAAATCAAAGAATTCCACACATTCAACAGAAGTAAGACTATTTGCAGAGGTCGACTCTGTATGCGAAACATCTCAAGCAAGGAATTTAGTCCGATCGGAATAGACAGAGAAAGGGAGGGAGAGAAAGAAATGAAGCTTTCCAACACTGCTCGGCTGCGAATGATGCTAGTGAATTTCTTAGTAAGAAATTTCATTAGAACTTAGCGCCAAAGTGCAGCAGGAAAGGTATCAGATATGCCATTGGTTATAGCATTGCTCACTTGCTTCATCTCTTTATCTAGCGTTTTCTTTTGCTTAGCTGTGGAAGAGGACAAGCACAGGAAGAGCTAAAGGATGTGAATATTCGAAAGCATTTTTAAATAAGGGTAGCAGCACATCGCTAGTGCATTTATTTGGTGAGGAAATGCCAACCTCAAAGTGAAGCAGCCGCCGCTAATCCACACGTAATACAGCTGTAGAAGTCAATTGCTTTGCACTTTTGCCGCAACAGTGGAACTGGTGCCGTTTAGGAGTGCAAACGACGCTTTACGAAGAAAGAAACGCTCAAAGATCATCAACCCGGAAAACAGCGCATTCGCTCGACAATGCCATTGCTTGCCCTTTTGTATCTGTTTTTTCGCACCAGGAAATAAGAAGGCAAACTGAAACCTCATAAACGGAGAACGATGAACCAGTGCAGCTACTGTGGTAAACACAAGATTTTAAGGCAAACTATGAAGTGATGAGTGATCCGTGTCAACAGCTTTGAAGTGTCGAAAACTTGCGCAGCGGAATTAACGATATTGAAGAACAGATGAGGGGAAGGAAGGGTACTAAGGAGCTAAATCATCGGGGATTAGAATTCACGGTGCAGCTGATCATGGGCCAAACGGCTAGGCACAGAAAATGCAAGCCATGAGAAGATGCAATTGCTATGACCGGAGCTGGATACCGGGAGCTGTATACCCCTAGAAATGGAGGGTATCCATCACCGCTTTTGAAATGAACGAGTTCCCTCACTAATTACGGCAATCTTACGAAAAAACAAACAGCCCCTTATAACTACTGCGCTAATCCTCCCAGCCGCATCCACACTCCATCTCTCTCCACATTCCCGAACAAATAGGAAAAGGGAAAGAGAAAAGAAAGACTGAAAGGGAGAAAAGGACTGGAAGAAAAGATTGGCTATAAAACTGCATGAAACAAAGTAAGAAGAGACATAGCTGAGGAGGGGATAGTAAGAGGGAGAGGAAGAAGTGAAAATTAGCATTTTGCTCACAATTCAACAAGATGGATAGCTATTTCGACAAATGAGCTTCTAATTGAACATTATAGCATTTCTTCGAATGCGACGTTTTCTCGAACCTCTTAGTGAACGTTCTGTTTGCAATTCTGCTGCAAGAAGAGGAAGCTTTCCCATGGACTCGTCCATCAGATGAATCCATTATTACTGCATTGGTGCACCTCATAATTGATAATGAATGCATTCTTTGAGCACCTCAGCGATGAACAAAGTCCAAAGAGTTGCTACATCGACTACAGTCGAGTAATAGTAACAGTAACGTATTGTGTTCAAATAATTTCCATGCAACAATGTAAGACTGAGGAAATGAATGATATATTCCAAGAAATTAATTAAGGCAGCGCAATGCGAGTGAAAAAGTTATGCACAAAACAAGTAGATTATACAGGGTTTTTAAACGATGCTATGGAAAAAGTAGATTTATTTTCTTTGCAAACAGAAAATGACAGATGAAGGGGAGGGGTGAGTGCGAGTGGTCAGTACCATAATGGTCTCTTAAACCGCAAAAGAATTCAACTCATATTTTATAAAAATTCCGGAAAAAATTTGTGAACAATCAAACCAGCCTTCACATGATCAACTGTGCACATTCTACCTGAATCTATGTTACGCTCAAAAGAACAGAAGAAAAAAAAACGTTTTAGATTTGCACATGATAGCCATCGTTGAATGAAACAAAGAAAAAAATTGTGGAAAAAAAAAACGCATTTTTGATGTGTGATTGACTGCAAGAGCTGAGGAAACAAGTCATTTTTTAGCTGATTCATTCAACAATTTGCAGTCAACTGGCCACACTCAACTGGCCAAAGGCTTATTTATTCGATATAAACAGAAACGTAAGGGGTGATCAGTAAATTGTAGATCAACTGCTTTCGTGTCCAGCAGATAGATTGCGACCATAGAATAAAGCAAACTCTCTGTAAATGCCTTAAGGCAAGAGTCAACGCGTACAAAAGGAGAACGTGTTTGCTTACAGGCGATCAGTGTGCTTCTACCTCTCTACGTGAGGCTTAGCGAGGGTCGGTTTGGACCGTAGCGTTGCTCATTCGGTCCGCAAACTGGTTCGAGCGTGTGGAGTGCCCTGAGCTCGTTGGCGCGGAGGTGGCACTATTCGTGCCAAGGCTTTATCGAAGCGGCGTCTCCCTTGCCGTCGTGTTATTCCCTCCGCCATTACTACTGTTGCGTTTTTAACGCTTAATAAGAACTTTAACCTCATGCCTTATTGCTAGATTACAAAGCATCTCGTCGAATCTCGAAAGAAAAGGAAGGTACAAAATGGTATTGACCTGAAGCAATAATCGTAAACGGAACCGCTCCTTCATTATCGAGTATCGCACTAAGTGATCACTGTCGTTGATTTTTACCAGCGAAGAACGCTTCAGCTCAGCAAACTGTTAATAATCATTAATGAATTTCATTGTTTTTTGTGGGTAGAATTGACGTTATTTGGAATTGACGACTAATTTCCCGTTTCCGGCAAAAAGCCGAGATTAGGGAAAATTTAAATATTACACAAACCCAAAAACATCTCTCAACCGACACTAAATTTATAGGAACCGGAATGAAGAATTAAATGCAACAGTTAAGGCAGTCAACTAACCTCCCATGCCGTTCCAGCGCGCTTCGCTTATGTAAATCTCAAGTTCATTCAGTGCTTCAGTAACCAGGCCTCGAATCCATGCCGTTGTGAAAATTTATATTTCTTTTATTTGAATGAGATTTGGTGGCTGGAATGCCGCCAACAAATTTTCGTCGTGCGAATGATTTGATGAATTCGAAAAATGCGCGCTTTTTAATCTCGCGCAAACACCACATTTTATCGAAATCGATGCTTTCATAACCGAATTACGCCCATAAATCAAAATTCTGAACTCCCACAGGGCAACTTTTCCGGATCGATGAATGGCTTTTCAGATGGCTATTCTCTGGAAGTGTTCTGAGCCCGCCTGCAAAACACCCGCTCACTTCCGGAAAGATGAGATTTCGGAACCTGTTTCTATGAGAAGTGAATGGATCCAGAGATAAATTATGCATTTCGGACGAATCTTTCCCCTCACTATCCTCCTCCCCGACACTTGCTAGAAATCCACTAAATTATATATACATATATATATATATATATATATATTATATATATAAGCATAAAGGATTTCTTCAAGTAATTTCAAGTTCATTGAAGGAAATCAAACTCTGCACTGATAATCACACTCGCTGACTGTCTCAATGGCACAAGTAAATGATCGGTTTGCAGTTAATAATTACCATTGAAAAAGCTATGAACAACTTTTTCTAAGCAAAACTATGAAGGATTTTAGAGAAGTG
Source organism: Baylisascaris schroederi (assembly GCA_006503575.1). NCBI lineage: Eukaryota > Metazoa > Nematoda > Chromadorea > Rhabditida > Ascarididae > Baylisascaris > Baylisascaris schroederi. The sequence goes on along the minus strand of QEWY01000079.1, from coordinate 491,682 downwards.
CATTTGCAAAAAAAAAAAGCTAGTGAGGATGAGATTCCAGAAATCTGTAGTATGAGTTCCATAGTGATAGCAGGTTAGCTTCGTATTCAGAAAAAAAAAGAAACTGGAAAAGCACTCTACAATAGACTGGTAATTAATGCTTCGGCAACTTCACTCATCACGTCAAACAGCTTCATAAAGCGCAAACAAACGACGGGAAGATGATGGAATATGAGCAGTAATGCAATTACGCCTCAATTGAAACGATCGTTTGCGCAGAAATTTCTACAAAGATTTTTTTATTTTTTGCATTCTCTGCGGAAATAATGCAATTTGCAAATGCAAAACTTGCAAAAAGGGTTTGATGAACGGAGAAAATTAATCATGTGCATTTGTGTTAAAATAAATTGAGATGAAATGAGCGAAACTTAAACAAGTAAAAGATCATTCGATATAAGAAAATAATAACAAACAATAATTGCAATTAAATTCACTTTACATTCCATTTTTGTTTCAATTTTACGACCGACAGATTATGTACGAGTAAGGCGCTAATTGTTGCACATTCTGTTCTATGTAGGAGCTACTTTGCATTTACCTGTAAGTACCTTGCGCCTACCTACGGCTACCTTGCGTTTACTTATGAATACCTTGCATTTACCTATAACTATTTCACGAGAGGAATTTTCAACTAACACCTTTCAATTAAAAAGACGCTTTTTGTCGAGTGGAAGATTGCATCTCGAACGATGTGAGACTGCCATCCGGCAGCTAGAGTACTTGATATGCGCGTAATAAGGTGCTCATGTAGTTCTTAACGACGATGTGATTTTTCTTATCGGTTGAAAGCACACAATGTAACAAGCAAAACATTCCTATTTTAATGTACTGCAAACATAGTGCATTCCACAGAATCGAAAACGCGTCAACAACGAAACTAGATCCAATTTCAGCACTTCAATACATTTTACATAAGTTCCTATTTACATAGTAATTTATTTATTTTATTACAAACAATTTTAAAAAAATCCCATTGTTCTTAGAAAATGTGGTTGAAAGAGGCGGTTAGCTACTGATCCCCTCCCCCGTAAAAGAGTTATGTCACAAAATGCAGCTCCCTTCATGATCATATGTTGAATGGATCATCCAGTTGCTGACGCAGATTGATGCTACGTATCGAATCAGTGGCTTATCATCGAAAAAAACGTTACGCACTCATTCGGGTTGTCCACAAAAGAAAACAAAAAAACGTGTGGAAAAGAAAAGGGAAAGATAGAAGCGAATGGAAAAAAACTGAATAGAGAAAAATTTGCAATGAAAAATCCCTCAAAAGGATGCAATGATGAGGGAAATATACATGTTCGATTTAAAAGCAAGATTCGAGAAGCATTGTGATTACTCGAAAAGACAATCCTCTGCACAATATACGATGAAGATTTTGTTCAATTCTCGTTGCTATTGCCCAATGAAGTTTGGCTTTAAATTGAAATAGTTTTCATCGATGAAGAGAAAATACAAGCCCTGCTGCCGGATAATCCCACTTTCCTCAGGATAGAGTGCCACCGATACGTACGTATGCGAAGCTTCTTCTCTCAAGAAGGCAATAACTCTATTAAGTTACTTTAGAAATAGACACCGTAATAGATACGAATAAACACTGCAATAATCCCTTGTTTCCCAAAAAGCGTATTATCAGTGACCCTGACTTTTGCCTGATTTGCATTAAAAAAGCGAAACATTGAACTTTAACGCTTCACCATTCGGATTCTACTTGTCGTTCACTCTTCTATTATATCTGCCAACCTCCTGAAGGGCTTAATGCAATCTGCTAGCATAGGCGGGCTTTTTCAAGGAGGATACAATTTTGCTAAAGCAAATCACTGATCCTACAATATTTTTATCAATCTACTCAACTGGTAAAAATAACACAGTAGCATGTAACTACTCTTAGAATAAATGAAATATCAAATGCGATATCAGTTTGTGAGAGAATTATATAACAGTTCAAGAAACCTAAGATATGCGGGAAGTATGATGAAGCTGAACATTTGCGGGAAATTCTCGTAAACCATCTAGCTATAAAATTCAACCATGTACACTCTCAAACAATACAAATTTACTCACGTCGTTTAGAACGCTCATATATTTTAGTGCATAAAATATTCTCTAACGCACATATCGGTTAATTTTTACCCCGACGGCACAAAAAAGACAGCGAGAAAACGCTAACACAAAAAAAAAAAACTTTCTTTAATTCTGTTGGCCCCAAAGGGTGTAGAGAGATAAGTAAACTGTTCAATAATGATTTCGCTGCGATGTGAGAAAACCGGAAGCACGTTCTTAGGGAAGCATAAAAAGTCCGTAAAAAGTCACTGCGATAGCAAAACGAAGTGAGCGGAAGATGGCTAAAACACCAAAAAAAAGCCAGGAAACGCACGGGCGCAGACATGCTTCCAGAGAGCGAAAGAGAGGCAGCGAAATGGACGACACCGTCAGACGACATACATTTGCACTTTGATGTGTGAACGCTTGTCGCAAGCAACTCACAACACGTTCTGTGACGACACTGAAACGGTGCCACGAAGGGCATTCGACGACAACACGGCTGCATAAAATGACGCCTTTAGACATGTTGATGTTTTCTGTTTATTCCACCAATTGTTCGTATTTACCACGTCATCTAATCTAATACCCGTTTGTTTATGCGACACATGTGTTATCCATGGAATTGCCACATAGACTAGGCTATGCCACCTTCAACCAATGCGACTTTCTGTTCACTCAAAATGACTGCCTCCCCTTCGGTATTCGAAGTTTCGTCATATTCAGAAATGAGAGAACGACGTGAGACAAAAAAAAAAAAAAGAAAAATCGTTTCGCTAATACGAAGCATCGTTGCAACTTAACAAATGTCTATTCGGAAGATAGCACTCATTCGATTAGAATTCTAACACTTCACACAGAAATAATATCGCGATTCTTGTATTTCATTGAGGAATGAATATTTATTTCTTTGTGAAAAGCGATTTTGTTATAAAACATCAAAGCTAAGCAATGCACGATGAAAACTACTCATTTCAAGATCATCGTTATTTTTGCTCATCGCAAAAACTGAAGAAAACACAACTCATCGGAGCAATTTTTTTCAGCACATTTCAACATTTTTATTTCCGCACTACTTTAGTAAAAAATTTTTCTTTTTCTTGCAAAAAAAGCCCGTAATATTAAGGTGATGTAATATCTTTTCGGCCACAACAGAATTCAGTCAAGACGAAGGTTTATTTGAATGTAAATCAAATTACGCAACAACGCGATAATTCTTTTTTGTGAAGAAAAGAAACGGTGCTATAAATCTGTGCAACGAATTGAGCAAAAACCACACTTGCACAAGCAGTGCCAAAATCAATAGTGACCACTCGCTTGCCTCACAACTGAGAAGCACGTGCTTTTCGTACATACCACCCATCTGCCTGCATCATTCCTATGCGCAGTGGCACCCCTCTCCCTCTCGTTCTTTCTCTCTCCCTCTCGTTCTTTCTCCCTCCCTCCCTCTCTCTCTTTCTAGGCTTCCGTGTCAGCAATATCTATACGCTCAACGCGTTCTACATGTTTACATGACAAGCAAGGAAGAACAAGTAAGAGTCAAAGCGCAGCGTATTTTCCTGCAGACTTCCTCATCATCAGATAAAATACTGAAAGCAAAACGCATTGAGCAAGAAATCTATTTTGAGGATCACTCAGCGGTTTGTTAAAGAAAACTTTGATATCATATAATACATTAGAATCCATATACATGAAAACTGCATGAAGATAAAATATTAGTGATAGGCTCAATTCCGTGGATCGAAACAGAACTAAAGTTTTCATGCATATATCTCATCTAAGAACCACAGTAAAAGAAGCCACATCCATTTGTTGAAGTAGAACAGATACAGCAAACAAAAAACAGCACGATAAACAACATCAAATATGCGATAAAAGAAATATAATGTTGCATAGGAATCTGTAGCGATTTAGAGAAAGAGAGAGAGAGGAACCATTCAGTGCGGCTAAGCATCACGTTCACTACATCTGTGCACATTCCTGAAGTTGAATCCAAACAAGTAGTGAAGCGAGATGATAAACAGTTAACTGACTGGCGAATCATAAGAACAGAAAGCGTAAGAGAAAGCGCAAAAGTTACTCCAGCAATTTAGTGGTTGGCAGAACTATAGCGTAGGAAACATCCTAAAAATTCGACGAATTTTTCAACAGCAACAGTAAAAAATTGAAACTGCGATTTTCTTTTCTAGACTCTTTCATTCAATGCATTGCAACGAAACGAACAGTTTAGCAAAACTAACTTTTGCAAAGAAACCACCATACTCACAGTGACGCATACTTTACTGAATGTAAACACAATCGCATACAAGAAAATAGGGAAAGTTAACTCATTAACCCATATCCGAAGTCACAGGTTAACTATGGACTGTGTTTCACTGCTCAATATGAAAAAAAAAACCTCTAATTTTTTAGTCGGTCGTAGCCTACCTGAATGAACTCAAAATATTATGATGATCTAAAAATGTACGGTTTATTCCTTGGTGTGGCATGTTGCCAGGATATATCCACGGAAATTTTTCGTCTCCTCCCGAACGGAAATTCCGATCATAGTATCGAACGCACAGACAACATTGCAATAGAATTTTTAAAAAAGCAAATGCATTATGAAGGTTGCGCTACGTGCAAAGAGAATCAACCAACAGCATGATCACTGCGCAACCTCTTTCTTATGCAACTCTGTTTGCAAACGTGCTATTCGCTATTTTGCATGCAAAATTGAAGACGAAAAATGAAACGGAAGTAGAAGTAGGAGATGGATGAGAAAAAGATGAAATGAATGATGCCGAAGAGATGATAGGAAATTGTTGCTGCCCAGCAAAAGAACACGGGTATTAAGAGACCTATTTGGAATATATGCAACGTATTTTTATAAGTTACACGTCGTAAATTTTCGGCCGCAAATTGCTTTCAACGTTCGACTATGACACTGTCGTTTACAAAACAGCTTGTGTATAAGGGACAAGATCACTCTGCTAGCGACAGAAAATCAACCCTATTGGCGAAATTCCCCCATCCACCCCCCTCCCCCCCCCCCCCCCCCCCCCCCCCCCCTTCTTTTTCTCTCGCAGAATTACAACCATCCAACTTCGGCAATTTGTCAAGAAATTTTTCAAAATTTCAATCAGATCAGATCAAAAGTAGCACAATTACATGGGCAGTCTACATACTTGACTGATTTTGAGCCATTGCAGAGGCTTTTTGTTATAAGGATTTTTCGACTTGCAAACTTTTTTAGCACTCATTGATTCCTCACCCTGCTGTTCCCCTCATTTCACTGCCTTTCGCTCGCTGCCCTCGCCCGATTCTCTTTAGCGTCACTGAATGCTACATCACTACGAATACTACGTTTTGAATCCAACCGATTCAATGATTTGGCCGCGTCATCTATACACTGGGAATGACAATGAGCATATGGGAGGATGGAGGTGATGGAACGGAAAGAAGGAAGAGTTTGACAAGGGGGAGAGATGAGCGAAGAAGCAGAGCTGTACCGATTTCACTCTCATTATGAATTGATATGCTGCCAGTACCAACCTTGCCCAATCCACTAATCGAAACAACTAATATAACAAAGCTTCGATATCACCTTCCCTAACTGTCGATCGAATGAGTATTGTACCGAGTACAAATTACACTCCGATGCTAGTAAGTTTCATTGTTTTGACTCTTCTTATGCCTAAAATTACATGCACCTGATCGCTGGGTGGGAAGATTATCTAAGCAGATTCGGCGAAAAGTGGGTGCGATAATAAAAATGCTCATCGTTCTGCGTTCATTTTGCGCTCACATACTGCTTTCGTCCTTCTAAATTAGTGCAAGCATACGCATGCCGGGTGGGCTTCAACGCGAAGATGCATCTGAAAAGTGGAAATGGAAGGGCCCGCTCGACTGTGAGGAATGACAACCAGAAAAGGTAAACTCTTTCAAAAGTTTTAAAAACTGACACTGAAATAACCTTATAAATGAGGTGAAAAAATATAATGGAATTTGAAATTCGCACCTTTGATGTGAACACACCAAAATGCCGAATTATATACAAACGAATATGAAGATAAACAGGCAAAAACCTTAAATTAAAATAAACGGTTATCTTGTTACTATGTGAAAATGATTCCTATTTTTCTCCGAAGAAAGTACTGTCTTTGAAAATCCACAACACTGTCCACAAAGTCGGACGAAAAAGGTTCGGTTCAGATTCATTCCTGCAAATTTTACAATATTTGGTCGAAAACTGGTTACCAATTCTAGGGGCCCGAATACTACAAAAACACGTAACTGTCCACAGCTAAGGCCAAACGACTGTGTACGTCCCCCTTTCTCCGTCCCTCCTCTTCTCTCTCTCTCTCTCAGATAACCACAAACCAGAGCAACTAGCACCAAAACAACGAATCTTGCGATGATGCATATGGAAAATACAAAAGGGTTCCGGCTGTTAAAAGTAACTATGTTTCTAGATAGTAACTATATTTCTAAGTGTTCATCCCGTTCACTAAGACGATCGCTTCTCGGAAAAATGTCTTTGCAGCACATCACAATTGATTTCCCAAATCTTATTCTTTTTTTGCCTACCTTTTGGGAGGAAGAGGAGGAAGTGGAAAGGAGTGGTGACAATACAGCTCTACGCGGAAGTAGCTGCCGCAATCGTTGAGGGCAGTCATTCGCTAGAGGAGGACGCGTGCCTTGCGAAAAGTACTCGTTGCACTTTTCACGAGACGTTCAATTTGTGTCGGCTGGGCGCCCTGCAGGAAGCAGCGCCGCTACTCATGCCCTTGCAGTCGTCCAAAACGCATCATTCTTAACGTAACTATCCCTCGGCGCTTATACGATGCATACGCCTGAGAAGCAACTCGATTTTCACTTAGAAGACGCTGATGCAGGAAGCTCGTTACTTCCGCTGAATACACGCTAGTAACACAAATTAGTAATTAGGTGTTGGCGAAGAAAAACTATACGCAAAGTTCACGCAGAATATTAAACAAATTGACTTACAAACGGTGAATAAACATCTTTTTGTGAACTAAATATGAATAAACGCAAGAAATTGCTCCGACAACATTTTAACTGTCGTATTTTCTTTAAAACATTTGCCTCAGCAGGCAGAACGAATAAGTGGAAGACTTTACGCCAATCCGACACCATCGAAAACATCTTTAGCGATCATCTTATAATGGTTAGCCACAGAACGTGGGCGATTCGTAAAAAATGTAACAGCAACGGAGCTGACGACATGCGGAACACAGACCAATCAAGATAGGAAACTGCGAGCTTGATGTGTATAACCTAACAACATCTGCCCAATACAAGCTAGACTCTACTCGCATACGTGTTTGTTGTGAGCAAATTTAACAAGATGGTTTCGATCCTGCGTGGAATTCCGGACGTTGTGGTGCTGTTTATGAATGTGACTCTCTAACGGTAACAACAAAACGCGAGAGTGGTCGATGGACGGAGCAACAAAACAGACACCACAGTACCAATCGACTGAAAAAAAAGACTGAAACATGTGCAGAAATGCATGCAGGCGAAACATGTGAGCCAAACAACATGACCGACGCGATAAGGAGTGAAAACGATTCAGCAGTCACGAGCACAAAGACGGATAAAGGAAGCTTTCGAACAACAGGAGAGACGTAATTTCTGGCCGCCTGACCGGAACTAATAGAAGAGGTGCCACGCTAGTAAACAACAAAGTGAAAACGAAAGACAGCCAACCCGCCATAGCGAAGGAATCGACGAGTGAGAGCATATGAATATCCAGACGGAAACGCCCTCAAAAGTTCACAAAGATAGGAGGTGAACAAATTTTCGTCGAATGGCAAAAGACTGAAGTAAGGGGCATGTACGAGTCGGGTCTGCCCGTTTTACATCAACCGACAACGCTGCGAAAGTGAAACGGAAAAGAGGCAGCAAGCGAACGCGTGCGTACCTACTGGCGCGCTAGGATCTGGCGGGTCTCATTCAGCGCCACAGGCGCATCGACGAAGAGGTGGGAAAGAGAAGAGAGTAGAGCGCGGGTGGCGCACGCCAGCGAGAGTTGGTGACAGCGCGGCTATCGATTGCTTCCTGTTTGGTGGTGATGGGTCCCTCCCGGAAATCGCTTCGCACCGCCGCTGCTGTTGTTACTGAGTTGAGTAGTGGTTGCGCGTCATATGGCAACATCTATGCTGCTACTCGCCAGCGTAATGCTTACGTCACTTCGCATTGCGCCATCGTCGCGCTCCCATACTACTCTTTGCCGTTACCGCTGTCGTTGAGCCCCATCTTCCACTGCAGGGGTAGCCCTCTTGAGAAATCATCTCTCCCGTCGACGAACGCATCGCTTTCCCACGAGCACACCGATCCCGCCAAAGCACTCTTACGAGCGATTTCAGTTGCATTTCCTCACCGAACGATACTACTGCCTCGACTTCGAACAAAACTAAGCAATGAGCATGACTCTCGATTGTATGTGTCTGATTCACAACCTACGTCAACGTCACCGTCCCTATAGGGGAAATTTTAGAATGGAAAAAACAGGAGAAAATCTTGGATTAGAAGTACCAGTTCAAAGCAAGCATTCAGAAGTCAAGCTGTAATGAGTGACGACAGCCGACTTCAGAAAGTGAGAACATGCTCAGTGAGGCCGTACTGGAACACACTTTTTCAGCTGAACGATTCGGATTGCTTGATAAGCATGAAAACTCAGAAACAAATAAAAAGGCCTAAAATACGATTATGCTATATGCTTCTGTCACAAATTTGCAAAAGCGCATATGTGTGGGGATGCCTATTCAGTAGGTTCGGCCCACGCAGAACTGCACCCAAAATTGGCTTATTGCACAATATTGCAAACTGATCCATATATTGAAGAGTCATATATATTGTAAAGTGCTAGGAAAGAAGCGCATATCACGTCATTTTATACGCCTCTCCATGTGCTTCAAGATCACTTCTACGAACGCTTTATGAGGAATTCAATTCTCTTCCCTTTCCCTCGCATCCAATATCTACAGTTCATACACGTATATACATGCATATACCCATGTATTTCTGTGTAATTTCAGTTATATTGTGGTATCGATATTTCGTAGATAAGATGACGGGAGAAAATGAAACTGATTTAGTGAGGGCATCCCGAGAGGCAGAACATAAGGGTCGAATTTTGTCACCTTAGTTGTGTGATTTGCAGGTTGAAAGTAGTGACAAAGGACTGGACGATGGAGGAGAGAGGGGGAGAAGAAGGTTTTGTATGGGGAGAAAGCAGCTTAATAGATCGGTTAAAAGGGAAGTGAGACTTTCTCCTTGCCCTTTGTCCTCGCTTGCTTCTCCTCGAAAGTAAAACATGGAGTTACTTTCGAATGGGAATTCAGCTGGAAAACAAAAAATTGCTAAGAGATGTTCGCATCAAAATACGCAATGATGTCAATCTATGAGGCGTCAAAGTTTATAGGCACCATTGTGCATGTGTTTATCTAACGTCTGAATGCAAACAATCATACTGTTTTGATTTCAACGTTTGTTCTGTGGTGAAAGCTTCAACAAAAGCTTCATGAGAGAATATGCTGAGCAGTTTACTGTCGATCATGAATGGAATGTGGAAATTTTCTCATCAGCGAAGAGTAGGCTTATTCTCTACTATACCATTATTATCTCAAATTGAACCTATTCAAAACAACGAAGCAATCAAAGCAATAACGCAATACCTATTAATGCATTTGTCAATCAATTCAGGTGGCATGGTTCTCTCAAACTAGCACACATTCTTTTTGGAGATTTCATGGAGCTGTCAAGCGTATACAAATTGCTAGGATTCGAACTGAAACAGCGAAAAAATCCCATAATCATCATCGTATTGTCAACCGTACAATGACGCTCATCATCGTAACTCTTCTCTTTCATGAATTTGAACTTCCCGACACAAATGTAAACATGCATGGGTTTATAGACACCTTCAAACTTGACGATTTCTTGAAACTTTGCAAAATTGATATATAAGCGATTGTATGCGTTCAAAAACAGTAGCAGTCTAATAAATATATTTTCGTAAACCAGTGAATGCACCACACCTTTCACACTTTGCAGAGTGTTGTCATACAGCGTCCTGCAGTCCACACGGAAGCGTTCGTTTATAAATAATTTCACAATCACTATTTTTGGGGATGAAAGGTAACAGTTACTTACCCGGGAGGGGGTGCAAGGCTTTCACGATTTTGTTATAAGAAAACTCCGTAGTGTTGTGCACAAATAAATGCACTGAGCATAGAAATGAACCAAGTATGAGATATCATTTGAGAGTTTGCTAGCGAATTGGAAAGCAGATCCATTCGAAAACCACTTAGTGTGTGCACTTTATGTTCTCTCACAGCACACACCAAATGGTCGCTCATCTAAGGCTGTTAAACTTTCTAATTCATTAGAAGCATAAAAGATTAGAGGCAAGAAAGCAGTAACCACCCTCTCCCCTCGCCTCTTCACTCATTCCTTTTCCATTAAGTTAGCAGCAACATTAGAAAACCACCCTCGTTTTGATGATTTCCTCGTTGCTATGTACGCATGTGGTTTTCTCATTGATTCAACAAAAAAGGATCTTCTTTTATCTCTAATAAGTCTACTTCTTTGTGTTATCTCTGACGACACTGACCTTTATGATAGTTTTCTCGTTTTTTTTTTTTTTTTTTTTTTTGCAATTTATCGCTCAATATTTTCATATCTTGCGAACAACAGGGGTTGAAAATGGGTGCGTTGTACGTCACATAGAAAAATATTGTAAGAGACAGAAAAGTAGGAAGAAATGGTGGAGGAAAGAGATAAGAACCAGAATGCAAAGATGAAGAACGTGGAAATAAATTAGAAAGATAATTAGATAGATGAAAAACTCAGGTGCTTCATTAAGAAGGTTGCCACTAAGAAGTCATACCGATGTGAACAAAACATCAAAATATATTTTATCAATGAAGGACTCATGCGAAAAATTTTCCACTTAATTCTAGGGTTTACCCAAGAAAACACTGCATCATTCCCGACAAGAAACTAAAAGATGAAGTGAAGAAGAATATCATGACCCCTTATACACGGAGTTGTAACTGCCGGTGCTGTAAGCTAATCTGTTACTTGTACCGTGTTCGTTCAGCTTTCTATCTGTTTATTCCCCTCTCTCCCTTCTCTTCTCTCTCTCTCTCTCTCTCTCTCTCTGACTTTTCAATTTTCCTTTATACACAATGGTTCTTATAGTGATCCACTTTTATAATATTCACCGTATTTTCGAGTTACTCTTACTTGCTATATCAGCTGTTGTTTTAAGCATAACATGAGGGAGGAATACTTAACGATGAACAGATGTTGCAGAGACCGGAAACGACACATTAGGCATTGATGATGCCTCATATCGATTGTAATTCATATAAGTTCTTCTATACCTAAGGTACATCTTTCTCACCTCATGCTGCAAAAATTTACTCAAATCCAATACGCATTTTATTGTTTTTCAATGATTTTACATCATTAAAAATTACCGCTGAGATTTTCCATCGAGAGATTCGAAAATTCCAGATCTTTTTCATTCTGAATATATTAAAAAAACCTCTAATTTTTCAATTGAATACATTCGAATATGGCAATTGCAAGAATATTACACTGAAATTTTTCTTTCACGCAGCGGTCGGCTAATCATACAATCCGAAAAGTTTCAGCATTTCTATATAAGAATTGCTGTAGAAAGTGTGGAATTCAGAATGAAAGGTAGTACGGGAGACTTCAGTTATTCAATACAGACACTTGAGAGCTTAGATGTAAATAAAGCCTCATATCATTCTTTAAAACTAGCATTAAACTTATGTGCATTCGAAAGCACCACATGTTTCCACCCCAGCCAGCTTTACGAACGCATTTCGTAATATTTTTGAAACATAGACTTCTAACAGATAGAGGAATTGGTTCGCAAAGGCAGTTGCACTGTCATGGAACCCACTACCTTCAGGATTGGCCAAGACTTCTAATAGATAAGGGAATGGGTTCGCCAAGGCGGTTGCACTGTCATGGAATCCACTACCTTCCGGATTGGACAAGAGCTCTAATAGATAAGGGAGTTGGTTCGCGAAGGAAGTTGCATTGTTATGAAATCCACTACGTTCTGGATTGGATAAGACTTCTGATAGATAAGGGAACTGGTTCGCGAAGGCAGTTGCAATGTCATGGAATCCATAGTTGCATTGTTATGAAATCCACTACGTTCTGGATTTGACAAGACTTCTAACAGATAAGGGAATTGGTTCGCGAAGGCAGCTGCATTGTGATGAAATCCACTGCATTCTGGATTGGATAAGACTTCTGATAGATAAGGGAACTGGTTCGCGAAGGCAGTTGCAATGTCATGGAATCCACTACCTTCTGGACTGGACAAGACTTCTGATAGATAAGGGAATTGGTCCGCCAAGGCGGTTGCACTGTCATGGAATATACTGCCTTCCGGATTCGACAGGAGCTTTAATAGATCAGGGAATTGGTTGGAGAAGGCAGCTGCACTGTCATGGAATCCACTATCTTCTGGATTGGACAAGATTTCTAATAGATAAGGGAACTGGTTAGCGAAGGCAGTTGCACTGTCATGGAACCCACTACCTTCCTGACTGGACACCACCTCCATAATTTCATTATTTACAGCCCTATTAGTAATACTGATAAACTGAAATCGAAGCTCAAATTGAAGCTTGGCGAAGAGTTCGTTTGTGATCTCTACAGATGTGGAATATCTTTCAGACTGCAGTCGTCGTCCTTTATGCAGGTTTTACTTCTCATAACTTTTCTGCTTCAACGTATTGTTGTAACTTTGGGCTCCTGTGGCATTTGAAGGTCTACTGCTCATGTTATGCAGGTAAACGACTTGATCTGATTTGCACCCAACTGTTGGACAGAGTGGGAATTCGATAGCGAAAGACGACCAAAAAAAAAGAACAACGAGTTTTTCGGAAGGTGGATTGTAGAAAAAAAAAAAATAAGACAGCACTGTCACAGCTAAATAACTCTATAATGATAGACAGAAATGACTAAGGTCCTGAAAACAAGGACATTTGTTGATGGCTAATCGAACCTCGGGATCACTATGGAGGTAGGCTTCTTCCTGAAATAGACGATCTATGAATATATAGAAAATAAGCCAAAGGACCTTTAATGAATTTGATCGAGACATGAGCATTGAGCTAATATATAAATACGAGTGTGAAACATCTGAAGAATATACTTATTGGACATGTAATGTGTTTGCAAGTGAAAATGAATGGCACGACGCATGATAGTGTATAAACATTTGTATAGCTAATAGTAAGATGCAAGTTGTTGATCAAAATGGAAAATTGATGGGAAGAAAACTCGTTCTTACGCATATCTGTTGGTTTCGAGTGAGCAAGTTTCTTTTTTCTGGCAGGGTTTCGAATAAAGAAAAAATGCCGTCATTATATGTTTTTGACGTGCAAAAACAATAGGTTCAGCTTAATGGTGGGTAAAGTTCGAAAAAATAAACTTTTGCTAGTATTCATTCAACTGGAGGACAACCTTAAAACTTAACGGTACAAAGGTGCTCAATTATATTTTTTTCGTCGCAGAGAATTAAACTTAGCAATTCAATTCTATTGCTCTATTGATGCGTTTATCGAGATATCTCGAATTGCTAGAAATAATGAAAAATGGAGCTTTTATACTTTGGCATTGTTGTTGACCAGATAGTTCGCCAATCGCCTAAACCATCTTTTTGAAATGTGCGACATGCAAATTTCATTTCATGTCGAAGCAATATACTAGACGAATGAGTTTTTCATTTATTTTAATCGTTAACAAGGAGCACACAATTAGTGCTTAGTTATTCGTACATCAAAACACTACCATCACTGCTCTTCTTTACCGTTTGGATAAGCTTTAAAAAAATTCATTAAAACGGGCACGTGCGCCGTGTAGGAAAATAGTAAGAAAAATTATAAAGAAAACTAAATGAAACAAAAACGAAAAGAGTAAATTCAATGTGAACTTCTCAAACTTTCAGATCCGCTTCACTCAACTAGTACAACAGCACTTGACGATTACACCCTACTAAGTTATGCGGCAAAACACATAATTGCGCTGTGACGCTCTCGTTCTCTGTCTGCTTTCGTGCTGTAACACCACAATTCTTGGGTGTGACAATCAGACGCGGGTGATGCGCAACTGTTGAAAGGCAAGTGGAAGTTTTAATGATTGATTGTTGTAAAAATAATTATTGATATTGTCTGATGATGTCTGTGTCTGTTCTTTTGTTATGGTCGGTGATGTCCTTTTTGATAATTCACCCTGCTGACGATGGTCGATTCGTAGCAGGGACGACCGACGTTGTGAGCTGTTCATCGGATCAGTAGGAGCATGCATGCGTACAGGGTTCAGCGATGTTTGGCGCCAGTTAGGACAATCTTTTCTCCACCCTCCCGCGATCCTTTTCGATAACGGCGTTCTCCGCAGCGACGTAGGCCGCTGAAGTTTTGCATTCTTGGTGGGCCGTCCACTACCTTTGAGGAATTGGTAGGAATGCAGTAAAGTATGTAAGGTTCTTTTGCGAGCCTGTAGACACATCCTCACTTCCACCTCCTCGAGGACTGAGGCGACCCCACCTCCTTTTCTGCATCACACCAAATGACTCCCATCCCTGCAAAGGCAGTTTGGCATACCGCAGAACAAGAGTGCCTTGAGAATATTGTATGTCGACGGGAGGGGCCAGCGGACTGACTCCTGGCATCCCCATTACTGCAGTGGAAAGAGAACTGGTTGACTAAGTTGGCGAATATTTTGTCTTTCGATTCATTTTTAAATGCACAGTTATCTGCAAATTGCGTTTCTGCAACCACATTTTATGGTGTTTTACTCGGTAAGTGAAGGAGTTCGAATTTCCGGTTCTGCTAACCTCACTTACGAACTAGGCGTTGTCGCCTTTCTCGTGCCTGATTGCCAATTTCATGCCTGATTTCTTTTCCAGGGGGAGTTATTAGCGATGTTGCAATTAGGAAATCTTGGTGCTGGTCACTTGCCTGTCTTGTTCGCAATTATTTTCACTTTAATGCTCGGTAGGTGCCTCATTTCGTTAGTGCTTTTTTCTCCTTTAATGCTTAACACACGGATTTTTCTTTCGAGATGTTCCAAGAGTTATCGTTTCTTTTTATTAAACGGATTATTCACAATTAATATCACCCAACCATTATCATTACTATTTCGCTTACAGGTGTCAGTTAATTGGAGTACAAAAAATGTATCAGCAATCATCGAATCGTCACATATTTTATCAGTTTTATTTGCATAAACATCAAAAGTATTGTTTTTGAGAAGTCTAAAATTTTTATTGTTACTCATCCCTCCATTCTTCTTTTCGCTCTTCTCCCACATCTCGAATGCCGATCGGCTCTTAGGCCTTTTCATATACTCACTAAGAATAATTCATTGCCGATCATAAGATTTTTCACTGGTAAGTTTTTGGTCATGTCAACTTCACAAATTCAGTTCTTTGGAAGATAGTGTCACGAACGAGACAAAATATTTAAGCAATTTCTTCTTAGGTTTATTTTTGGAGACAATATTTTCTTTTCCCGATCATGAAAAGTCAGTTTAAGGTTCCCTACAAGACTTTAAACACTCACATGAGACTGTCACGATTCTACCGCACTCAGACCATGTTTTTCTTCGTATTTATCCAACTCATGCGTTCAAAATAGAAAAACAGTTGAAGTGTTTTAAGGATCAACTTATGTTTTCGCGGTGTGGCGGGGTGACGTCGACCCGGTATTTCCGTATATCTCGGCTGAAGGCGATCGAAGACCGGAATCTTGTTTCTTCAGTATGATGCTTAACCTGTCGTCTTTCCTCTCAATGCTTATTATTTATCTTCGGTAAGCACTTTTCTCTATCGTTTTCATTCAGTAATGAGTTTTGCATTAGTGCAGAAAAATTTTAATGGCAAGGATCATGTTTGCTTCATGAAGGTGCAGTTTTTTTTTTCCGTTTTCATTGTCTCTTTCCTGAGGCAAATTATTTTCTTCTTTTCTGTATTTGCTTCTTTGATGTCTCTCTTCTATGAAATTTATTTTAACAAGGGGCCAAGATGCGGAGAATGATTGTACAGCACTTGGCAGAAATGAATATAATGAACAACACAATTTTTATTTGTTTTGAAAGTATCTTCATCTTTGAATTGCGTTATATCCTCCAATGAAACTTCCTTACAGATTTAGCACCACTTTACAAAGACGGTTGTTAGGGCGACAGCATTAAGTTTGGGGAAAGGAAAGGGGGAGAAGGAGATTTTGGGAGGGAACAGTTACTGAGGAGAGATTTTACAAGCAATTCAACACACAAGCTGACCGGGGAGAATATTCGATTAACACAGAAAGCACATCGACTTCTGATAGAGGGTATGTGCTGCCTGAGCGGTGTTGAAAGTTGTGCTACTGCCGCATTGCAAAAATGTGCTTCTGGATTGTATCACGTCGATCCTTTCTCCCTTCCTACCTCTTACCTCTACTCTTTTCCAATGCACGGCAACGTCTTTTTCGATTCTAAGCAAGGAATATGGCGTAGAAGAAGCAAGTCTCTTGTGACGTCAGGGATTTGCTTCTAAGTGAGCTCTATATATATTTATTGAGGATTTATAACATCTCTATTCCTTTTTTCCAACCACTGGATTATTTTTTTTTTGAAAACTTTTCGTGTGTAATCGTTATTTAATTTCTTTTCATTGCAGTTATTCCCTGGTTTCGGAGCTCAATCGCAGCGCAGATCTCTGTTTGAAAAGGGTAAACGAGCTTTCACTAGTGGCAGGATTGCTAGGAGCCGTTGGGATGTTTCTAGTGGCTAACTTCCAGGTACGTATAAACTTTTTTTTCCAAGTGTCATACTTTGATGCATAGATTTTTATTGTAATATCGAAATTGATATGAATGCAAAATTAGCGGTCGACTTAAAATTAGATTTTTTTTATGGCCATATGAATTTTCCCTTACTATCATTATGTCATACTTGCTGGCCTGATCAACTTACTTATCTTTACTTTGTGTTAACGAGTGATCTATTATGATCAAATGAGTTCTTATGATCTCTGTGATGGTGGTGATCTTCGTTTCTTGTGACAAGTTGTTTCGCTCAAACTTATGTTGATCTTGATGTTGATCTCTTCCCATGTTTGCCTTAGAGGCCGTAGCCGAGGACATAAATGAACTGCCATCTTTTCGGCAATCAGTATGTGCTGTCTTATCGTCTAGCGGTTGTTGTTGCTGGTAATGAACGGGCTTCATTACTTCAGTGAAGTTCGACATATCCTAGGAACGGTCGCACTTTATAATGCTTTCTGGAGGGGAGGCGAAATGCTGATATGCTGATTGAAGTTAGTGGCATGGTGGCTCGAATTTCAATTTCATGATTATGTTGCTCTGAGTTTAGTGTAGCATTTTTGTTTCGTAACTGCTATAATGGAATTCTATAATATTCGTCATTCATTTGCGTCATCGCTCATGTTAACGGTAGTTATGCAAAGCGAAACATCTGGAGATACAGAACAAATCTGTTTTCTTTCTTTCGTTCTCTCTCTTATTTTCAGCAGATTGACTTAATAGGGATATATCCCTTTCAATATTTAGGTGAGCTAAATTTTCAGTGTTTTTATAGTGCTGGTCTGCAACCATCGACCCCTGCATACTTTGATCCCCTCATCTACCGTATCTACCGTAATTGTATGGTGCTTCCACTATGCGCGCAAATGCACAAAAATATCTTCATTTAACGGTCACCATTGTTCATCAAACGTCCTCGTTACAGGATCATCCCAGTGGATACCTCCATGACAGTGACGTTCTGCACAATTAGGCTGGAACAGGTATGATTGCAGGAAACAGCCGTTCTCACTGTCCATTTGGTTTCGGCGTTCGTTTGCTTCTGCTCTGGTTGCGTGTATATGATCATACAAGCCTACATTAGCGTTCACATGCACCCGCTATACGCGAATCGACACATCGGCCTCATTCGTTCGTTCTTCGCGCTCGTTGCCATCACTTCTTTCATCATAGGTACACTTTAAAATATTTGTCATTGTAGGAAGTTAGTAGGAATCTGGCGCATCGTTTTATTTGGAGCTACATGAGGCGGCAGGATTCAGAAAATATGAAGTAGCCAAAAATGGTCGTGAAGGAATCGTAGCAGACAGCCACTGATGGGTTTGGTTAACCTTTCTTCGAACTCGTAAACAAATGATCAGAAATGTTTCATAAGACGTCTATAATTTGAGGACTAATAGTTTTTGTATAATGGTAATAAAGTTCTTTCTTCATGCTTTCGAAACTCTAATCCACGGTAAATTCTAATCTTTCGAAACCTCTTATCACATGAGCGAGGATTATAAAACCTTGTTATATTTCAACCCTTTTCCCTATCCGGAAGGGCAAGGTGAATGCAGCATTATGTCCAAGATTAATCTGAAACATTTACTTGAGACTTTGGGCAAGTAAGCACTTTGGGTTAAAACGATTTTGCTTATAAGATTCTGCATCATCTGATATAGCAGAAACTATTATTGCTTGGATTCTTGAAAATGTTATGCGCTTCATCTGGCCATCAGAATAGATGCCATGCATTCTGGATTTGTTCCTAGTGGATTTCATTTTATGCTGTTTCGTACATTCTCAACTAGTAGTAAATATGCTCTCAAAGTTCACTAGCATGCTGACTACATTTTAAGAACGGAGCATATGATTTGTTCAGCGTTATTTGTTGCCGTAAAATGAAAGCGGTTCAGAGTTGCTTTGATCGTCATAGAGCAATAAACAACACCTAAAACTTTTTTTTCATGAAAATGAAACTACTGATATTTGCTTTGTTTTGTTGTTTCGACATTTTTGAGAGCAGTTAAGTTTTTGCGTTTTCACATGCAAATTCATTGGTGCGAAATTATTAACGCTCTAGGCTGTGTTTTCAACAATATCGTTGATGTATACAAAGTGACTTTTCCTGACTGGTTTACTGTTTACTGCATATAAAGAGAGCAAAAAAAGGGAAAGAGCCATAATCTCTTTGTCGAAAATATCAAATGACATAAATTTTTTGCGATCATTAGAGCGGTTTCGATCATAGAATTCACTTCATTTCGAATACACAATTCCTTATAGGGCTTTTGCGGGATTGTTTTCTTATTGTAATGTGTTATCAATATTATTACAGCTGTTATCTTCGGAGTATTGGCCAGTAATGAATTCCACAAATATTACCCCCATTTGCCGACACCTCGGCCATGGTCAAGGAAGAAATACGAACCGGTTAGCTTGATTGTGTTATTTATTCTTTTTATTGTTTTTTTTTTTTAATCGGAGCAGATAAGCGCCTCGTACACACATAGCTTTTTTGACTTTTTTATGTTCAGAGAGAGGAGGGAGGACAAGCGAGGGAGCATAAAGGTTTTAAATATGTGCAGCCATTGCATGCTTTCAACTTTAAAGCATGTTTAGTTAAAGGAATAAATTGCTGAACACTTACTCTGTGCTTTTCGAAGTAGCCGAGTCAAGTGCGGTAACTATCTTTAGCAAAAGTTTTTCCAATGTTCAGGAGAAGTAAATATATCTTAATTATTTACCTCAGTTGTGGGTATATTGACGGTACATATATCTTGCAATAAAATCAACTGTTGATCATATGCAGCCGCAAGCATACAAGCCAATAATAGCGCAGAATTATTCACTTCGTCTCTTTTTATCTTTTTGTCATCCATTGTTTCTTGTGAAATATTTGGTTGTATCTAATTGTTAACTCTTAATAAGCATCGAAAGATAGCGCATGCTTCAAGGAATGATACTATAGAAACCTGTTTTGTTGCTACTTCTGAACAGAAAAGTATTTTTTTATTGGTGTTCATAATATGGTGACTTTACATTATCTATGATCAAATTTTTAATTGAAATTTCAACTGGGATAAATCCCTAAATGACCTGATTACCTCACAACATCCTAATTGTTTGCAATGTCTGCTGACGGCAAATAACTGAAAGGGTCGTCGGCCATGAGTTTTTCCACTTTTTCGTTTTTTATCCTTCATGTTATCATTGTATGCTTTTTTTACTGAGGTCAGATCTCAGTTTGAAGTCGAGTTGCGACTTGCGAATACTATTCCTAAGTGGGAGATAGTGGGTGTAGAGGGGATGAGTTGATCTGTGGTTATGAGTACCTATGAATTCTTAGTACTAATTTGGAATTTTACCTGTACGCATAAATTTAATAGATTTGAAGCACAAAACTCCCCAATATAGAAGTGCATAAATACCTGGATATGGTAGGATTTTTATAAATTTTCACTGCACAGTAATGACGGTGCCGTGGAGTCCAAAACTGCCATTCGGACGTCCTTCGAAAGGAAAACAGGAAACTGATTTCGTTAGATGAGAGATCACCTATGGCAAATGGAAGGTTTTGAAAGGAAGAGGAACTGAATGATAGTTAAGAAAGCAGTCGATCTAGATGAGCGTAGCACCTGATCGAGCATAGTAGGTTCGTAGGTGTTTGGCAGCTTCAAAAGAAACTTCAGACACAACCCAATTGTCCAAAAGTTTAGGTTTATTGAATACGAATTGTTCGATCATATTATATATTCGAAAGTTGGTAGTTTCTCGAAAATAACACTAATGCAGCTAAAAGTTGTTCGTTTATTAATTTAGGGTTATGAACTGCATTGCATTTCTGCAATGGCCGAATGGTTACTCGCTGTTTGCAATGTCGCCTTTCTTCTGAGGTAATGATTGTTCATCATCAGTTTATTCGAGATGTCATATAAGATCGGAGTATTTGCATGCATCCACTCCATTCAACAGAGAGATCGCTTATCGTAACAGTGCAAAAATTAGCTTGTTTTTATGCTCATAAAAGCATATATTGTTCTTTTGCTTTATCTAAATTTTTGAAGCAAAAACTAACTCTAGCCTCAGCTTCATCAAGCTCCATTACTCGTTAACATGACGTCCTAGAAATTGTGCGAGTTTTTATTTATTTTTTTTATTTGAATGGTTTCTATTCAACATTGTCTTATGTATCTAATATGAGATCTAGGTCAAGTGCTAATACAGTCGAGTGCAGGTTGATCAGTCGCAATTTCGTTGAAGCTATTTATGTAAATTTTTGTATGCTGCATTCAGTCGTCGCAGTAGTTTTTATTGTTGCTGTTATCGCTTATATTTTCGATTTTGTAAAAGATTAAATGCATGCGAAAGCACAATTTTCACCTAACCTTTGGCTAAGTTTGCGAATATGAAAACTGAAGAAAAGTTTCTACCCTGGATCGTTGCATAATAGGGCTGTTCAACGTTTTTCTCAAGTACTGTTTCAGCGATCATGTATCGGATGCATAGCTTAAACCTGGATGTGAGATGTTTAAGTGGCTTGCTTGGTGCAAAGAACCCATTAAAACGCATTCCAATTTCAGCTATTCGCGAGACTTCGAGAAGATACAAGTTGAACTGGGCGTACAGCCGCTAGTTGCCCATCTCGATCAGAGCCCGCTGTGGCGTTCGGCAACCGACTTTGGCTCAATTTCTGGCTAAGCGAATGAAAATCCATCAAGTAAAGTGATGAAACCGAGTATCTCTGTTTTCAATGGCTAATCTGTTCTCTGTCTATCCAAAGAGGAATGTGGAGAATGTATGCAAGAAATTGGCAATATAAGAGTCAAGGAATGGTGATATTTTAATGTTTTTGCTTTGTACTGTTTTTGTGTGAAGCATGGACAATTTCCCCGAATTAGGCAATGGCTGTTTGAAGGGCTCTTAGAGATTAATGTGAGGAAATTTAGAAAAATAGAGGGCATATGCAGAAAGACAAGCTTGATATGATGCATTGTTCGGATGTTGAATGACGAAAAGACAGAATTTGGGTGGCAGCTGAAAGGTTATGTCTTAAAACGATTCTGAGGACGTATTTCGCATAGTTTTAGAGGATTATCTGTTCTTTTTTGTTAGCAGTTTAAAAAAGTAGTGGAACGTTTCAGAAATTAGTCCGCAGTTTTGGGAGGAGGATGGATGTGTAGAGAATGAATAGATGACTTGCCGTTTCTAGGAGCTATACTTAGCTGTGAGCTCAACTGACAGCCGGGCGAGGAATTTGTCATACGACAAGAATTTTTTTCAGTTTTTTCCTTTCTCTTCTCTCTCCTTAACTTCTTATTTATTTCTTCATTAATTTGTGTGAATTAATATCATCTATAGGCGAGTGCCAGTTTTTTGAGAGAATTGGAGGAGATTGCAATGGATTTGAAGGTGAAGGATTGAGGGATTGAAACATCTCTTAGGGCGTTTCATGTGATTGCGAGAAAGAGACGATGCAAAATTGCAGTGAGAAGAAAACGAATATTACGCGGACAGTTTTATGAGAGAGAAATCCGTAGAAACCCCACAGAGTTGTGTAAAGGATCTATGTTGAACATTTTTCTCAGGTGCTATTGAAGCTTTGACATAGAACTGTCGAACCTTTCATTGTTGTGATTCCTTTACGATGTACTTAAACTGTCTTTGGCCAGGTCGCCCTTTGCTCTCCTCCCTTCTTTGATCCACATTTAGCAGTCTGGCCTCATATTGTCCGTCACGAGATAGGTTCTCGTTGTTTTCACTGAGTGAGAAAGGAAGACGCTTTGATTTGTGACTGTCTTGATATCCTTCGTGATCCCATTTGGTGCGTCTGCGTGTTTGACTGCATGTAAGCTAATTCAAGGGTCACAGGTTCCTGATCGCTGGGTAGGTTTCATAATTCGGTGTGTAAGATAACTATTACAGCGGCTGGGTTCTTGTAGTTACAGTTCGATGTGAGTAGCATTAAATCAAAGCTGCTTTCGGTTATAATGCAGCCTTGAGTTACAATTGTTGCTGGATCTCCAAGTAGAGGAAACAGAAAGTTTAAACGCTCTACTTTAGGCAGATATCCACCGCAGAATTGGACGTTTCGCAGAATTTAGCTCTCTCTTCATTATTTCCAAATTCTTTTTTTTTGAGTTGAATTTGGTGCAAAACAGCATGGCTGCTTGTAGAGATTAGAGGAGGAGGAGTGGAGATTGCTTGTAGATTCAAAGATATTTGCGTTAGTAGTGCGCTTGGAAGCAAAGCCAAGGATTGTAAAGTTTTCGGAATGACAGCAATATTAGAAATTTGAACGTTTAATGACTAGTGATGGTTTTAGCGTGCTCGCACAGGTTACAGGTTGAGAAGGCTATCGGATGAAATAACACAATCTTCTTGTGCCTTAATCTATGTTCGAGTGACATACGAATCAATTGGAATGTCTGAGAAAATCAAGCCACCTTTCGTGCTTGCCTTTTTTTTTGTGAAATGAGGCACATCAGAGTTTTCAATGAATGAAGCAAGCATGTCTGTGTTTTCTGAAGGCGATTATTTGAAAATTACACTCCTGGGATGTATCAATGTTTTTCTTCCGTTGGTGAGATCCGTTCAGCCATCATTTTCTGATCCTGAACCGTCAGTTCCGACGCAACCTTCATTCATCGAAGCATTTTCGAAGTGAGTGAATTGTGCGGAAATCGAAGCCTGCAGATTCGAGTCCTGACGAGTTCGCCGCTATGTCACGAAAGTCAGTTTCGTAACAGAGAATGTATTGTAGGATCGGGCTGCTGGGTGCGGGTCGAGAAAGGAAGAAGCAGAGAGCCATCTACTCTGAGAAACAGCTCACACCTTAAGTGTGTCGTGAAACAATCACAACAACGAAAGAGACATAAAGCTTTCGTACTATTTCATGTGGATTCTATGTTTCCTTTCACATAAAGTCTCTGTTGAGATCTTCATTTTCTTCTCACTGAAATTTTGTTTCGTCTCGTTTGCTTGATTACACGACAAGGTGAGATAGTATAAACGTATCTAGAGAATATATCTCGTTGGCTATATTGTCGCTTATACGTTATTTCATAAAGGCAGTTAATTTCATAGGGGTGAAGTGTTTTCTCCAAGCTTTGCCAACTTTGAATGCTCTACTAAATAGCCCTATATTTACCACTGTCCGGTATCACGTAGCTGCTTATTTTTGCCATATTTGTAAACTGCTTTAAATAAAGATATCGAAGGCAGAGAACTTCGTCGTTGTGGCTGCATAAAAACACTTAAAAAGGTCAGCTTGTCGTGGCTGGTCTAGTCGTCCAGGTCTCCGTGAGGATCTGCACCTATCGAGATGTGGTCGAGTAAATTGCGAGACAACACAGGTATAGGGGGCGAATAGCTCACCACACTTACATGGTAAACTGACAAAAAGGAAGGCATTTAACTGTTTGAGTTGGAGTTTGATGGGACGTGGAAATTGTGAGATTAAAGGGCTAAAAAACTCGTTAACACCTAAAATCCTAACAATTCAGTGCCAGCTTTAGTTAGTTATCAATGTGCATTTATAAATTAACGACATGATGAAAAGGCGGAAGCGTTTATATGTGTGGATGTAAACAGTCGACCCAAGCCACTGTTGCGATTTCAGTCGAAAGCTGACTTGCGTAAAGATGTCACAGTATTGTCTTCTTTTTTTCCTATAAATTAAAAAGTTTCCTCATCATATGAGCTCTAAGCTATGCACTCATTTCACTTACCCAATGAGTTGTCTTCAGGTCGTTTCTTTGTAAAGTTTGTCCTTTTAAACATGCTACCTGACCTTCATTTCATTCCTCCATCTCTGCGCTGATTCCTGCTTCATCCATCGATCGATGCGTCATCAAAAATTGGTCTGTGGTGTTCAGCACTGATGATCTTATTGCAAAGTGCACAACGATGTCGTACACAAACGCGTAAACATCTAATTCATCACCTCTTAGTCAGCAGGTCTCACCTGTGGTGTCGTCGTTTGTGTAAGCGTACTCAAATATGAAAATATGCGTTGACGAAATACGTGCTGCCATTGCTAATGTAGGTGTTACAGAATGGGCAATAAGCTCACATGCTCGTTAACGGAGCGTGAATGCACAGAGATGCTCATTCAACACTGGAATGAACCAGCCAAAGCTTTATATCGATTTTCGAAGCGTTGTGATCGCGTCTTGTCGCGTACACACGGCTGGCTCCAACGATGGACGGACGCCGTGTTTGCAGTGGAACGTGCGCAAACAGTGTTGCGGCCCATCGCTTGGTCTCGCTTTCTTTTTTGTCACTTGCTGCTTCGAGCGTCCAGTGCCCTCAATGCATCACTTTATGATAATCGACCTGTTATGTCGGTCACTTTTTCACACAATTCTCATCCAGAATTGTGCATTTGCTGCGTCAGATTTCATCTGAACTTGCCACTTTTCCATTTGTTTACCTTGGTTGATCACTGAATGCTTCGAAAGCTAATACATGCTTTTGAAATTTAGATGTGAGGGAAATAAATGAAAAATGAAGTAGATGTCAAGAAGTAATGTGAATGCCTCTTTAAGTGTTTTTAGGTTCCTGAAAGTGTTCCTGACAGCTAGATCGAGCTTTTGAAGCTTATATCGAATTCTTGACTAGGGGTAGGAGCGTTAAACTTTGCAGAATCTACATGAACAGGTTATGGAATAGTTTCTTTCTTTTTTTTCGGTGAATAAAAGCGAATTTTGAGCGAAGTTGACTAATAATGCCACAAAAATATTTTCTGAGGTCTTTGCGCACTAACAGATATTTCAGCATAAAATTTTTCTCAACGAAGGAGACTTACAAGTAAGGATTCATATAATTTTAAACTATATGAAGGTGGAAAATATAACTAAAATTAAATTGAATACCAATTTGACAAGTTAGAATGAGTATTTAAGTTCGATCATTGCAAAAGAATTCAAGTATAAATACCGCAGAACGCTTCCATATCTCTCATCACCTTTTAATCCTACTGATAATAGTAATAACGTAATTAAATGTAACCTTGAACTATTCTCGGCTAATGCGTTGAGAATTTCATTAAGAAAAGTTCATGTTGGCCATTTTCGATGCATATATGCTGTTATGTTTTTTTTTCAGAGTTGTTTGCCCATTAAGCGCGTGAAACAACTTTGAAAGTGAACCGAATCGCTGACGTGATAACGTCATCCACCGAATGCCTCACAGAGTCTCCAAAAGATTTCAACGATCTTTTCGAATATCATCGTCGCTAAGAGATATATTAAAGAGAGGTGGAGGTATGGAGGGGGCTAACACGAATACAGAGATACGCGAGTGCCTAATGAGATATAATTTGATTCAAAAAATCTTTAAGAAATAACCAAGAAACGTTGAGGGATTACGATTGAATCATTACGCAGTGAAGAAAGCAACCAATAAAAATGAATGTAAATTATGATGTGAGAATCCACATTCCTCAGAAACGAACTCATTGTGTTTGCAGATGCGAAATCGCTTATCGAATCACTATGAAACAACGCACATTTAATCAATGTTTTGCTTTTTATTTTTCACTGATTTTCTTTCACTTTGAATTTTTTTTTTATTATGTAGCGAACAAATTATTCAGACTCTTTATTTGTGCTTTCGCTAAAAAATACGCCGAAATTTTTAAATAATTCTTCAAATATAAATGTCTCTTTGTGTATAATGTTTTAGACTAGAATAACGTTTGTGAAGAACGACGCTTATGGATGAAACTCTAGAATGAAGGAAACAAGCAGAAGCAGGCAATATAGAAGTTACGATGTTGATGAAACTGTTGAAAAGTTTCTTTCTACTCGAACCCTTCAACGACATAAATCATTACAGAATCTCGATTCACAGAGGATGCCTGGGATGGTTCCACGTCACAGGTGCATCTTACTACTCGATATATTCTTCATGTAATGTACTAATGAAATTTCCAGATTGCGTATCATATATGCTCGATGTAAATATTCTGTATTTGAGACCATTTTTACCACCGCTGTTTGAGTTTTTCGCTTGCGACTGTTCCTGAAAAATACTTATTTTCAAAAAAAAAAAAAAAATTGAGCTTCGCACTCTTAAAATTCATGATTATACCTGACATTCGTCTAAAATGCCGTTTAAATTTCGTTTCATATCTTTATCTATATAATTAATGCGGTCTGCTGGACAATCGGGACATTTTAATGTGGATCGCCTTAAATAGGTGAATGAGAACGATTCTAAAAATTTTTCCATATCTTCTGTATTTTCTCAACATAGAGTACATTTTTTTCCAAGATTTTTTCACTGACAAATTTTTATGCGAGAAAATAAGAACTATTCAAAAAATCATTAACGCACGTCTGTTGATATGTTAGTTCAGCTCGTTGCACTGTTTCTTTATTGGAATGGTACATAAATTCACACACATTAATGTTCAAAATAGCCCCTCCTGTTGCAAATCTCGTTCAACAGGCATGTTATTCATTTTATCATAGCATAGGGTCAGGGCTTATCGTATACATAGGGTTATATAGCAGTCCTATGCATAAAGTGTTGAGGAAAATATTTCCATGTCTAGTCGATAAAGTATAATTTTCGCGGCAAATTGTCTGTTTGTGTTCACTGAGACTGAAATCCGCAAAGCATGGCGAGTGTGGGATTCGTTATTTCTTCCTTTGTTGAACGTTTGCATAAAAGCGGTATTGCTTATCATCTGCAATGAACAGATTCAAGAACGGATGATGCTGCCGAATGGCGAAGCGATATCGCGCGAGGAACGAAACACAGGCAATAGGGGAATTTTTGTCGTGTGTTGTGATATGTGGTGGTTTTTGATATGAAATGTTTCCCCACCAGCGGTGTTTAGCAAGATACGATTGCTCTTGGAGATATGATAACATGCAGTGTATGAAGGGCGTTCCAGACCGGTCTCGTTCAAAAAACGTCAAATTCACACAAATATTAGGCTCCGTCTTGAGTGGATGGGATCGAATTTATATCTTCCAGCGCTATTAATGGATTATCCACTTTGCACTGCAGTATATGTATGGCTTATCCATTTCGAAATTTGCCACCACTTCCACTTGACACTGCAATCCCATTTTGTTCCTTTTGCTGTTCATTTTGAAGCTGTGTATTTTTCGTGTTAATTTGATGCTTCTTTAATCAATTATGCATTAAGTTAATTTCTGCATTAATAATTTTGGGAAAAATTCAATGAGTTCACGTAGAAGTCCTACACGTCCTTCGTTTTTCGCACATGCATATAAAGACGACTACGTCCAAAATCGACTTCATTCTCTTATTTTAAAACATCTGAATGTCGTCTAATTTCGCCATAATGAAATATCCGGTGCTAATTCCGAATCACCGATCTTTTGCAATTGAATTCTTTTTAAGCAACCAAATATTCCTTTCAAATAAAGCCAGATATCTGTAGGTTGGATCGACCTTCATCGGCGAACTCTTATACCCAGAATTCGTGCTTATCGACGGAGAATGCCTCTGGGAGAGAAGTGTTAGACGCAGATTATTTGGCACATTCATCATATCGTCATCCAGTAACTTATGGTAGTACGTCTTCTGCATATTTAATTTGCGTTTCCTGGTGTATTTTTGTATATTTGATTTGAAAAGACAATTCTTTTGGCTCTAGAAATCGGTTTTGGAATGCGTTTCGATATCATTTTGCCTAGAGCACTTTTACGGTGGTTTTTTCAGAACGCCACTTTTACTTGTTGAACAATTCCAGTTATCACTTCTTTTCTTCTCAGTAATAATTCAAATATTTTCGACTTTCCAGAATTTATCCGAATATAAAAAGCCAAACTAATATTTAATTATCCTCTATCAATAAAACCATATATAATAGCCTCATTTATAGTTGAGCGTGCTATTTATTTTCTACTCAATATGATGAAAACTGTTGATATCCTAAATTGCAAATGGGGGTCGTTTAGTCTTCATGCCTAGGCGAAAGGAGTTTTCATATGTCTCAGTCTATTCCTGCATCAGTTGTGGGAGGACGAAAGAGGGGAATGAGCATTGAAATAAAGATGAAACTCTTTATGCAAATCACAAATTTTTATGTTCGGTCGTTCCACGGACTTTGAGGCGAGTATTTAATCGTCCACAAGCGTCTTTCTACGGTTAATTTCCTCGAGAAAATATATGATGTGGAAATTTTTGCGAAAGAAATTGAGTATATGAGATAATACATAGCTTGTTGAATTTTTCAGGCGGTCCCATATGTGTCTGCATATGTGCGTCCGTGTGTGTATGTGCGCGTGCCTGTATGCGTCCTGAACGTGTGTGTGTATAAGCAGGTGTGTGCGTGTGCTGTTGAAGGTGATAATCGAAATTATTTGGAGGAGAAAATGCGAAACATGCACCATTGATGATCACTCGTAGTGATTTCATTCGATACGATCCTCGAAGGCAACATGCTTCGGCTGAGTTTTCTGAACCGAGGTGATCGATTCTCATTATTTTTATGCTGCTTGAATGAAATGAAAGTTGTATACAGCTGAGTGAATCTGCTAATGTCATTTTCTTTTATTTCATATGAACGCAGTTTTTTTGTTTTGCTTTATGTTCCTCCGACAGTAATTTTCTTCAGATGAAATCCCTTTCATCAGAAGTTTTGAAATCTAGAAATGAAGTGAGTTCTGGAAATCTCGGCAGCAAAATATCACAAGTGGTCTCGAGCGCCCTAGCTTAATTATAGTACCTCAATTATGAAGGTCTCGAGTCTTAATTATAAAATTTTCTAGTTGGTTGTAATATTAGGCACTTCCCACATAAAGAATGACTCCGTTTGATTCTAGTAGTGATTAACAAATTCTTCATTTCTATATGAAATGATCGGTGCTGCATTTCAACCAACGTAAAAATTCCAATGAGGTGAAACTTTTATGGCCGTAAGGAGCGATCTGTTCAAATGGTCTCTCCATTTTATTTCGCTCTTTGCCGCGCTGACTATATTTCTGCATATATTAAACAATGAGTGTTTTCCCAGGTTAGCTGATAGTACGTCAGTGAGAAGCGATGCGTTGCCTTCAAAAAATCCGTTAGATCGAGACGATCGACGAAGGAAATCAGCAATGAGATCACTTCGCCGAGTGCTGAGGATGTATTTCGGACTTAGTGTAATCTTGTTTGAATTATATTCAAAATACACTTCTATTCGGACATGGTTCATCATACTTTTGCAATGCCATAATCATTCTTAGGAATATATTTAAAGATCACTTTTTATTATTCAAATATCTATGTTATATATTGACAATTTATACTCTCTAAAGATCCTATAAAGAAATACTCAAACAATTGGATTAAAATGAATATATTATGCACTGTTGAATGTGCGTTCTGTTCAGTTCGTTGATTTATTCTTTATGCTAGGCTTCACTTCCTTTAGCTGATTTGCTCAGGAATATCATATTCACTTAGTGTATTGTCAACAGGGACGTCTACTTGAAAGGGGAAAAAATGTTGAGTTTTTAGTGATGCTGATTGATTTAAAAACTTTAGAGATTTTGAGGTCAATTGCAGGTGACGGACCACAAAAGGAATATGGCCAAGGCGAACAAAGCGCGCCTAACTGATAAAGTAACATATACTCTTCGCTTTAATTTTTGTTGCATTTCCGGTGATCATATGTATATTCACTCTGCAGTAGAAGAATAGGCTCCTAAATTTTTTGTGTTTTGCAGGGTTCTTTTTTCAAGGAAGTGGATCTTTCTATTCCAGACTTATCAACCTCATTCATTTTGCCATTTTTTATTCCAGTTTTCATCAAGTTGGTTGTAGTCAGACAAGATTTTCCGAGCAGGAAACACTGAAAACTTCTTGATAAAAAATTAACTTAAATGGGCCAGTGAAGTTTACAATACCTTCTTGCACTGAAAAGAAAAAAAAATGTCACGTACGGCTAAAGATGTAGGAGACAGTATTTCAGCACGAAAATCAAGAATGGAGGCGAAATGGTGATGTTCCTAGAGCTCACGATCCGTTGGGACGTGTTCGTTCAGATTCCTGGACTGATCCTGAAAGGAATCTTTCTTTTCGTAATCAGTCATCGGTACGCTCGTTACAGCCGGTAGATTTTTTGATTTTTTAAGAGTTGAAAGTGGACTTCACATATGCTTTATTCTCCATTTACGATTTAATGAGGTGCGGAGAGCGTATTGTCGTTTTGCGTTTAACGGAACCAGGGAGACCAGGAGACGATAAAGTACCGGCATAAAGTGTGAATTTCCTCCTCCGGAATCAGAAGGGAAGGGAGGAGGATGTAATCCCTTCTGCCTGCTTAAGCGTTGTTGGCTTCCTCGATAGATCAAGTAATTTTCCAAAGCTTACAAAATTAATGTAAGTTTTTGGAGTAGGGACTGGTCTCAACAGTGCATTTCTTCAACATAGTTATAGAAGTAATAAAATGGCAGGTAAAGAGGTTAGCGAAAGGGAGAGAACCTAAGAATGTTTTATTCTCCGAACAGAACCTCTCAGGGAAAGTTGATTATGCACAGAGAAGAAAAAAGGGGGAGGGAGGGAGGGAAGGGGAGAGAGAAAGAGAGAGAAAGAGAATGGAAAAGGACGAGCCTCATTCCAATCGCATGCAAGCGTCGTTTGTTTCAGTGTTTTGCCAATGTGAAATGCAACAGTGTGAAGCTTGAAGGCGTGAGCAGGCTTTTAGCGCACTAATTTTCCTCTACCCTTCTGACTTTGAAGTAATTCACGAAATGGATGACGTCACAAAATATGCGACTGATTTATATGAACAGGCACAATCTCACTCTTCTAAATAAATTGAATAAAATATTTCAGACGGGTGCTTTTTCGTCGAAACGGATTCATGAATCGCCGAGAGTGCATGAGACTGCTCTGCTGACTCGCAAATCGTCATTTACGACTCGTGGACCAAAATCTCATTTCGATCGTTCTTCCGTATGAGTTATTTTATGATCAATCCTATAAACTAACACCTGCCATATAAGCATGAATTTTTCTTTAAGAATTTCATACGAAACCTTTATTATGAGGGTAGCGACTGTCATATGCAATGAATTTATGTCACAAATAGTGATTATTCTAATGGCAACCGTATCTATTTACACCGGAAAAAATTTATTCACTAATTAAATTTTTTGCTCATTCATTCAATTCGATTTCCAATCAATAAATCAGGTTGTTTTGTCATCTCCAACATTCTATGCACTTAGTACTCGATTAATGGGTTTGACACCTATTTAGACATTTATTTGCCGCATTAAACTTCTTGGCGCCGTAATAAATGAGTGGTTTCATTACTGAACGTATCCTCGTATGGATTCCAATGTTGCCTTCGAGCAACACCTGTTACCGAAGAAATATTTTGAGTGATCGATGTAGCGAGAACCGCACAAATGATCGCCGGACAGTGGTCACCTCACCGAAGAAATATTTTGAGTGGCAGTGAATCGAAATGCCGAAATATAAAAAGTTATATTTGGGATTTTCGATCCACAGTTGCGGGGGTTGAGCAATTGGTCCGTGTTTGCGTACGTATTATTACCTGTGGCAAAGTGGCCACGCAAGCTTTTGCTTTTTTTATATGAAAATTATTTTGCTCAATTTATAGCACAAATTGCTACTTGTATCTTGCATCAAAAGTCTTATATACTACCATTCGTAAAGATTCCGGTTTTTTTAATGGAGATCAATGGTGCGATGCTTAACGTTCTAGAGACCAATCTTAAATATATTCTTCCTTATTGCGCATACATAAATCATATTCTCTAAGTGCTGCAAAAAGGATGTTTCTTACCTCGATAAGCCTCAAGAATTCTATACTGAACGGCGTTGTTCCTCGCATTTCCATGTTAAATTTTTGAATTTGCTTAATAATTTTTTATTTCTTCCAGCCGAGCAATTTGACATCAAAATTTTTTGCTCATTTAAAACGACTGTTTGTTTCTTTATTTGCTTCTGAAATATATCCTTCTCCTTGGAATATCTCTTCGCCCATCTCGCTCGCTCAACAGTAATAAAACCATTGGTCTCATCGAAGATCAAAGGTCCTCTGCTCGACATTGTGGTTGGAATGAGAGGAGGCGGTGCTTTTTTCCGTGGTATGGTAGGAAGAGGGACAATCATTTTTCATGAAATATTGGAACATCAATGCAACGTTGTTTAACGCGTTCTTTTAAAAAAAGAAAAAACTGAAAGTGAAAAATAACGCGAGTTTTAATACGCTTTGTGCCTCAAAATGTCACAAATTTTTGGCATGGTTGTCCAAAAACAGCTTGCTTTTAAATCGACGTTTTGATGGGATTATCTTATACAAGGTTGTCGACTCGACCTATGTCAGACAGAAGAGTGCCTCTTGTATGACGCTAGCAAAGCGTGGAGCCAGGTCTGACAATTCTGTCCCCTCAACTTCCGGTTCTGAGGAGTTGCGAAAGTCTAAAACGAATGCGCGAACGGTTTGCCGTTCGTCGGTGAGCGACTTTAGCAGCGGCGCCGATGATGAAGCAATTCCACGCATTCCTACAAATAGTTCAACGCCTTGTTTGCAAGGTTTGTGCTTGTTTACTCGGCTTAATCGTAGGTGGTCGAGTGTTCGTCAAAATCGACCCCTAGTGAAGTCATTCCACCTCACTCCAATATTGTTGTAACAAAATACTGCGACAAAAAATCCAAGACCTTCCATAAAAGGTAAGAGACAACTGGACAATTGGATCAAAAAAATCCAAAGCTTCGCTTATTTTATCGCCTTTGGCACATCATCTTTGGTGAGGTAAAGGGAACAGAAAATCACATTTACCAGCTCCTTTGATGCACTTGTCCACTTGCTTATTGACGATTTTTAATAAGGTGATTTCTTATAGGTTGTGTAGCGTTCTCCCAGACTCACAGATTAAGGCGTATATTAGTGTGATAAGTATGAGACAACGAGCCAAAAAATTTGCCTACGCATATTTTCAGGACTGAAATGAGCAATTGTGCTTTTCAATAAGTTTATTCATGTGAACTATACTTTGTGCAACGTAAATGGTTAATTGAATTATTTTATAGGTATTTCGAATTTGGGCAATACGTGTTATATAAATTCGGTATTGCAATGTTTATCGGCGAGTTCTTCTTTAGCCGAATATTTTATTTCAGATAAATTCTTGAAGGATCTTCACGTATGTTTTATTTGAATATAAGAAATATTAGCAAAAGAGATATACACTCATATTTATTCAAGAAACATTAAATATTCAGCAATATTCCTAATATAGGATGGTATCAATCGCTGATATTGAGCGAAAAATAGGCACTTTAATAAAGGAAATCGATGCATTAATTTGATTATCTTGTATGAAAAAAAAAGATATATTAATAAAGAAGTTTCATCTTACTTTCCTTCTTTGTTTGAGTATATCGTTTCGGAGAATTCACCCATTGGATGAGATTTCCTAATTGAATTTTTATGATGCGCATCTGATCCTCAACTTGCTATCTCAAATATCAAGTTGAAGATCAGCTCTGTTTGTTGTGCTTCATGCTCATCCTAAAATTGAATTAATGCACATTTCAATAATCATTTCAAATGAATTCCTTCCACTAATGTGTTTTACATAATTTCAGTTGATTCCTTTTTGTCTTCTTTCTGGATCAGATCCAACAACATTACCGTCTTCATATGAGTCTATATGTTATAGGTTGAACTGCAACTGCTGAATTGCTTTTCATGCTCTCACTTGATGTTTTTGCGTCGAATTGAAGTGATGTAAATATGAGGCGATACGCAATGTGAGCAAAATTATTGCAGGAAAAAACTAATGCACAATTAGAGAATTGCCAGCAATACGGTACTGGTGGTTTGTTGACTATGGCATTCGCTGATATATTAAAATCGTTATGGTCGAATGATATTAACGAAAGAATTGCACGAGAGTTCTATGAAGTTGTGCGTCAATTCAACAACGAATATGGCACATTCCGACAACAGGTTTCATTTAAAGATTCTATTTCTTATTTTCGCCTATTAGTCGATTAAAATAATTCATCAGTACCGGTGTTCATTAACGAATAAAACCAAATGAACGCTAAGAATATATCGACTCAAATATTGTTGAGATTCTTTGCATCTTTATTGTTGTACTTCCACTGACCATTGCCTACGATAACTGACTCTATTATTACAAAATACTAGGTAAACATTTTAAACTATGTTTTGTGTGGAGAGGGCAATACAGTGCGGATGGTTGAATTGGTACTTCAATGAATCTTAGGTATAATAATGTCAATATCGTAGCGTTCTTGCAAGAATATGAAGCCTTATTCGACAGGGACCATTACAGTGGTTCTTATCTATGGATTTCATGCTCTTCGAGATCCTTACATTACAGTATGAGGGGCATTCTAATCCGCAAACTTATAGTCGTGGGAAAAGAATTCATTTTCAAAATCCATTTGAGACTATCGTTCTCGTTTCCCCATTTACTTGACGAAACGTCACTCCTGTTGTCATGACGACTCGTTATCAAGTCATATCATTACATGAGCAATAAATCACTTCTTAGAATGCTTCTGAATGCTTTTGCATTATTCAAAAACAACTGAAGTTGCACACATATTTTGCAACACTTTATAATAAACAAGAAAATAGTATTCTAAAGATTCTGATTAATCCATTGTGGATGTAATAGTTTTTATATGAGTTGCATTGAATTTTATCAAATTGATGCACCGTAGAAGCAGATCATTTACTTTTTCATATACGATAAATCCCCTTGTAGTGCTTTATAGCTATCACAAACGCAGTGAGTTATAAAATTATTCGTGGATTTGTGTTCAGGATGCGCAAGAGTTTTTGGTATGGCTTTTGGACAAAATCCATGAAGATCTAAACACTGCAATTGTACGACTATACAAAGACAAAATGGTGAGGATTCGCATTGTGTATAGATCGCTGTTAGTCCTCTGGCTAATTGTATGCGAGCGTACACCATATTTGCTCTTAAATTCTATCTTCCTGCTTATAGCAGTCGTTGTTCCCGCTGTTCTGTTTGAAAGATACGGTCACTTAGGGTTGCTGCTTTTAGCTGTGGAAACTCTTTGTCACCAGTGTTAGATAAGTCGGCTACATTCAACAAATGACTGAATGTTGCATAACTTACATGCTGACATGCTGCTCTAAGTTCAAGTGGCAGTGATTATTCTATGGGGTGCACTAATATGTTAAAGCGATGCTGCAGTCATTTTGTTTGTCTAGCTCAGTTGTATATATGCTGAAGCTTTAATGAACTTCATTCTTGTGAATTTTTTAGAGAATATTTTGCGAAATTTTCAGATAACCTTCTTCTTCATTATCATATCTTCTACTATCAGATAAAATTATAACTGTGAAAAACGCATTTGCCTGATTTTTATCCACCATTCATTATATTTGGTTGTGGCGACGATGCGTCCTCCCTCTTTCCTTCTCTTCCTCTCTCTATTTCTACCCCGCCTCAAAAAAATCTGTTGTACTGTGAATATATTGGGAGGTCTCTGTGAAACAGCTAGACATTAATTTATAGCTTATAACTAAAAATCGAGGAAGAGAGCTTGAAAAAAGGAGGCGATCGAGAAGATAGTTCAGAGATATTGCTATACAGAGCTCTTATTTAGGTATACGGGTCTGAAGAGGATGTAGCAGAAAGTACTCGTAACAACCATCTTCGGGCACACTGCTCTGTAATCATCACTCTCTTCAGCGCACAGTTTCGATCCAGTATTCACTGCCAGAAATGTGGTATAGAAACGCTCAAATTCGACCCGTATATGTGCGTTTCACTGCAGGTTCCACAGGAGTATGTTTCCGCTTCTTCTCTTACTGCTTAGGAACGGGTCCATAAAACCGTTTCGAAAGGTCTTAAATTTTCATAACTATAATAAGCTTTTTTTGGGAAATATTCAATATCGATGTATCACAAATTTAGTGGATATTTATGTTAAATGGTTTGAATCGCTGAAACTAATAGTGCTCTACTTGTATTTGTAGTGTTCTAAGTAGCGTGGTGCGGACTACCCTCGAGGGATAGTTCCCTTATTTTTTTCTCACCAACTTTTTCATTCGAGTTTTCACGCTGACAAATTACTTCCCGATTGGATTCTTTTCCAGCCAAAAATCGTCTCCGGACCACGTTACCTCTAAGGTGGTTTTCTTCGCACTGAACAAAGTCGATTGTCGTCACATTAAACGGACCTGGCGCATAGTGTTTTTACACCCGAAAATACGGATTTTTTCCTTCCTCTATTCCATCTGTGCAAAACTGTCTTAAAGAGCATTTGTTTACGCAGATGGAAGGTGTCCATTGGAGGTGTAGATAGACGGTTGCACATTGCGTAGACTATAGAGATTTACTGCAACAGCTATTTTTTTAGCACTGCAAGCACTGTACAGGTGCTACAGAAATGGTCAATAAGAAAAGAGAAGTGATGATTGGCTACTTTGCTGAAATTCTAACGAAAATTTCTGAGAACATTTTACTTCACAAATCGAAAGATTTTATTTAACCATGGAAAGTTCTAATAAACGTTTGCACACATAAACATTTACACTTGAGTTTGAAAACTCTTCAACGCAATGATTCGTAATTACTGTTTTTTTTTTTGCAGAATTCGGCGACCAGTATATGTGATTGTTGTCTATGCGAGTGCTAAACAACCACGACTGGCTCGTTATGGAATTTTTGTGGATCGTTGTGGACATTTAAGTGACGTTAATGAGTGCATTAGTGCAGCGGTAAAAATTCCTCCAGAAAGGGTTCGTATTTTCAGTTTTCTAAAGTTGTTGACGCAAAATGTTACTTATAACTCAAATTTATTTGCATATACGTGTGTCTATTTCCCATCTATAAAGTAAATATTTTTCATAAGTTTGAAGAAAAATTATTTCGAAACTTATTAACAATCGTTGTGATAGTGAATTTTTTCAAAAATTGCCAAAAAAAAATCATCCGTTCAAATCCGCCAATTGAATGGCTATCCAAGCGTAGTCTAGATTTTATCTTTGCTAAAAAAATGGAATTTTCCAACTTACCAACGAGAAGCTTGTCGAAAAATCTCATATAGCGAAGTATTCATTTGTAGCGCTTAATGCCTAATTAAATCTTTTTAAGTGGTTTTGAAGTTATAATTTTGCTATGATTAGACAAGCAGATTCTATAGTTATTTAATATATATATGTATATTTTTTTTTTGGTTGCCTATAACTCCATAACATCACACATTTAATGAATGCTTTGATAATATGAGCACTACCTAAGAAATGATGCGGTTTTCAGTTGCTAATGGGTGAAGTAGATGAAGCGGGTTTCTGCTTACTAATGCCTACCTCGACACACATTGAATGCTTACATTCCGACAAAGTGACTGCAATTGAAATACCTCAGGTAGTAGGGTTTTCCTCAATGGATTCAACAGAGCTTCTTGCCGTTATATTCCTAATCGCCGAAGTGCACGAACGATCAAAGCATAAATCAAAACAGCGGTATGCATTCAATGCTTTCAGGATCTCGTAGCATTCAGTAGCGTTTGAAAATCACGTCAACATGAAAGTTGCTGCAACTTCTTTATAAGTAGAACATGTAATTAATTTATTTAGGCTGCTCTTCAGTGTCGCGACAACGTCTCATTTATAAGATTCCTTGTTTTCAAATGTTGCCAAGGTGTGGCCGACTGAAATTTAGTTCATTTGATAATCGGCTCAAAGTACCCGTGTAAAAACTGAATTTCGCTTGTGGTGAAAAAAATCGTGTCTAAACAGTCGACGTTAATCGAAATTTTGGTTTCTAATTGAAATCCCGGTCAGTTGGTTCCCATCACTATTTATGGTAATCGTTGAAAAAATTATTCGTTGTGATCTATCATAAAAAGGACATTGTAGTGATGTGCCGTTTAATTTCAGTTTCAAACAACCTTTCGCATGCGTTATGCCACGTTACTCATCATTCGACGAGATTTGTGCATCAATCTTCGACACAATGAGATGTGTGCTACGCTCAGAACCGCCAGAGAGACGACTTCGTTCAGCAATTATCGAATATAGGGACTGTCGAATTTGTGTGCCCACTAATTATGGACCTTGTGAAGAGTTGAATCATCTCGTTTCGATGCCATTCTACACGGATGTTGTTGAACGGTTCATCTTTTAAGGATTTTTAATAGCTTATCATATAGGTTCGTGTCAAACATGCAAATTTATAAATAGTTTATGCGTCTTATTGTTTGAATTGTAGCTGTGTTTTTTTTGTTTTTTTTTTTTTAATTAGAGGACACATGGAATTAATGCACATCTTCAGGATCCAAATTTTTGGGATATTTCAGTGCCATGAATGATGGCCGGTTTACTCAGAAATTTGAAAATCGCTGACACGTTGCTATCTTCTGAACGTTGCCGTGGTCGACCTTTGAAATTTTTTGAGTTAATAGGAAATATTGCAGTTTCATCTGTGTTGCTTAGCCGTATTGATCTGGTATTCTTTTGCCGTTTTTTGCCTACTGAAGGCTTCAAAGGTTCAGAGACATCTGGCCAAAATTTTCCTTCCAAGCAATATTGTGGCAATTGTAGAAGACAAAGAAGTGAAAAGGTTCAGTGACTATAGGAAGACGAATAATGTAACCAGCTAACCCCTTCACGCTACGATTACCGTTAGTGCTCGATTCCGTAGACGTCAAAATTTTTGTGAAGGAAAAAACTACACGTCGGCTAGCATCTCATTAAAGCACCTTTCAAAAATGCGTTTGTTATCGGATATTCATTGCAATTTGTTACAATTTCAGAGCGATAACAGCTAATCGAACTCTATCGGAAGCAATCGCTGTTTTGCAATTGTGTGTCGAAGTAACTCAGCCCTTCATGCATACGTATGCATAATTCACTCTCAACTGAGTGCTGAAAGAAATCCATAGAAAGCAGATGTGTACAAAAATATACCTGAGAATATCTTTGTACTCTAATATTCGAACTGGTGCCCGAATTGGCTTAGAATGAAGAGCATTATGGCAGCCGATTTTATTTCAACTATGAGCAGCCACAATGCTTTAATATTAGTATAGTGAATCCAGATTGCTTTTTTTCTAAAATGTCCACCCGTAAATATTGATTCTTGTTGATGAAAATTTCCGCATATTTTTGGCAACTGATTAGATGGATTTTAGTTTCAAGAGTAAATTACCTGTTTAACAATTATGATTTGGTGCTTTGCAAAAAGGCATTTCTTTGCTTCATTTGGTTAATGCTTTTCGAATTTATTGTAGTCAAAAGTGAGTTTTACTTTCAGATTTATGAAGTCTGATCATGAAGAAATCCTCGTCGATCAGTCGAGTGATGTTCTAAGAGAGAATAGCAAGTCTGCGCCACTCACCTTAACAGAATGTTTGGATGTTGGTTCTTTATGAAAATTTCTTCCTGCTCGATTGTTGCAGTCTTTTGATATTCGTTGAAGTAGAAGCATTTGATTGCTTGATGAGTATAAATTCGGCTATTTTCCTTTAGTTGGATATAATATAAAGAAATAAAATATAAAGATAATGAATGAGTTTTTAATAGCGCTAAATAACTTTCTTTGGAAATGCATATTGTCGCAGTGAGGGGATTTTACATCCTCAGTGATTCTATTTCTGTTATATGTTTGTAAATCTCAATTTCAAAATGGCTGATTATTGAAATCATACGGCGGGTATATTTGATGCATGAGCGAAATCTATGGCGCCCGCTTACTACAGGAATTCAGCAGCCCGGAATGCATCGAATGGAAGTGCGAGAATTGCGGTATGAATGCAGGCGAGAAAATATTGAAATTCCGTTCATTACCCCCTCTACTTGTATTTCATCTGAAGCGATTTCGACAGGTATTTCATAGTTTTCTTTCTGATAGGAGATAACGTCATCTGTTATTGGAAGAAAACGAAGTATTGGTGATAGGAGAAAGTAACATATTATGTGCTTATTAGACTTATTGAAATACTTTATTATTGCTATTGAGACTTAGCTTATTATTGAATTACTCTACGAAAGAA
The DNA here is from genome assembly GCA_006503575.1 of Baylisascaris schroederi. Classification (NCBI taxonomy): domain Eukaryota; kingdom Metazoa; phylum Nematoda; class Chromadorea; order Rhabditida; family Ascarididae; genus Baylisascaris; species Baylisascaris schroederi. The sequence continues at coordinate 450,730 of QEWY01000079.1, read as the reverse complement.
TCGCAAGCAGTATTGTTATATTTGTGAAACAAGCTGTCTGTCGTGCGAACTGTTAATCTACATGGAATTATTCGTTTAGAAACAACATTCTCAATTGATAACAGTTAAAACTTCGAAGTGTTTCTCCAAAATTTCTAGACATTTTCGGCTATACAATTATTTATTGGCATTAACTGGAAGCAATCGAAATCAAGCTCAAAAAGAGGAATAGACAACATTTTTCATCGAAAAATTTCTTAGCACCAAAAGTTTTCGGTCACGTATTGATCTTATACAATTAGCGAGCCAAACACACTTTGCGAAGGAATTGCTTGCCGTTTTTTATGAAAATGACGCACATTTATGAAATGTGGGGCACTTCTTCTACACTTAACACAAGGAAATTTGTGGCTTCCCCGAGCTCCTCTGCATTATACGCTGTCGTTATAATGCCCCGAATATTCGGCTGTCAGCTTCAGGTGGACGATGGTACAATGGTGAAGTTGGATCGTGCCATACACTTCCCAGTGGAAGGCCTTGATATGTCGCCTTATGTGCTCTCCTGTAGCCAAATATTCGTCGATGATGAAGGGGTCTGCCACATTTTGGATTCATATTCCATTCAAGCAACCATTTCAGAACCTCAAGTAGCATAATGGTTAAAGTTTATAAGAAAAGAAAGAGTTGAGAAATGACGGCTTAAGTTGGCAACAGCCAAGCCAACGAAGACGAAGCTACTTGGCCGAAAAGATTGAACTGAACCATCAAAAAGACATCGGTTATAAAAGAGAATGCATTTCATAGTCATTACGATTGTTGTCAAAGCTTCAAATTTTTGCTAAAATATAAGCGTAATAACGGTTGATTACTATGAGAGCGAGTAAAAGGAACAATGCTCTATTCTTCTGTGACGCCATATGACAGGCGAACGAAAGGCTATCTCTCGCGTGCTTTACCTATCGAAAGTAAAACAAAAAAGTTCAATTTCACTTATAGTTCTACCATGGTGCTTCAATGGTTTTCGTCACTTGCCCATGTTTCTGACCGTGCGTTGATATGATATGTGGCTATGGGAGGAGGTAATTCGATGAGGGAAATGTGAGAGAGAAGCCTTTCAGGCGATAATGCAGGAAAATGTTTTAATGAGAGGGGTGAAAATGGCTCGTCCTGCTTAAGTGGACGAGAATGAAAAAAGGGAGGACAATAAGATGCCAGCCTTTATTCGGAGAGTGAGCTCTTTTCTGATCTTATAGTGTTATTTAGATTTTCTTTCAACCCGTAAGAATGGCGTGCTGGAATTATTCATATATAAATAACGTAATATGATTTTTTTTAAAGCAAAACAATGACATACGTTATACTCATGACGCTGTGCTCTCCTCACATTCGAAATTGATAAGTCGTTCCGAGAATGATACTCAAAGGTAATTTTTATTGAAAATTTGAAGAAAGTCCCTTAAAAATGAGAATTTTATCGGTCCTTTGCAATATGGTGCAGATTTGATAAGAGTAACTACTCCACAATGATAATAATAATGATAGTTTGATAACAATGACAATGAACAAAATTTCTCAATCAAAGAAAATAATGCATCAGTGCAAAATTTTGACCAAATAAATTTGCTGTAATTAAAACGTTTATTTCGATCTTCGTTCAACTTTTAAACTATGCCCTAAGTAGTACTTTATCGAAAGATAATGAACCGTACGTGCCACATCGTATAAATTCGGATAGCACTTTTTTGTTTATTTTCTTGAGTTTATTTTTATGCAACTTCAAAAAAAAAAGCTGAACAAGTGTTGAGTATGACAACACAGAGCATCCGAGTTGGCTGTAATACTTATTTGCTAGTGTGTTTGCTCATTGAAGTGACGCTAGCATTCACTTCTTTCAAGTGAATTTTTTCTCAAAGAACAGAGAGAAATGCACCTGATGGGATTGCACTAATAACTGTATGCCCTATAAAAAAATTGTTTAAATTAACTGAAATTCGATCTTACTCTCCCAAGTTGTTAGGTGACAATCTTTTTAAAGACTTTTCCTTTATGCAAAAGCAAGTGAGTAAATTCATTGTGTTCTCTTCTTTGTTCTTCCTATTGTTCTTTGAAAACATTTCCCCCCGATGCAGCCATTCAGTAAACGAAATACAAATGAAATGAACAATTGCAACTGCACACCATGGAGATTCTTCGATTAGCAGTTAAGTGATATTTGCATAACACGATGACAATTGAAGGGTGTACACACATGATGGGTGTCTATATGATCTATTCGCTGTGGTACATCATATTGGTGGTACGGTGAATTCTGGTCACTATACAGCAAGTACAAGGAATGTAGTCGACGGTCGATGGCGAGCCTACGATGATCGTATCGTACGCACAGCGGATCCTATTGAAATCGCAAAATGCAGTAACGCCTATTTGCTCTTCTATGAAAAGCGAATCAATCGAAAGCAAGCTAAACGCTTTCCTATAGGTTTGCTTTTTTTACTAAAGTTTAAACCAGATGCTGTTGGACCAGATGCTCATAAATAGGCACAATGTGTAGGTACATTTCTTTTTCTTTTTTTGAAAGCGACATTTCTCTCAAAACAGAGGTGATTTCCTCAATATATAAATACTTGTTTTAAATCGGCTATAAAGGGAACAGATGGAGAAGTGACGATTCAACAACCTGAGGCCAGAATCGAAACCAATTTCTATTAAAATTGGCACTAAGAGTGTTCAATGGAGGTTTGTGATAGGCAATAGCTTGATGTTTGGAAGGTGATACAAGGATTTAAAAATCATCTGAGATGTTAGAAATTCAATTCTCATTATCTCCCATAAATAGTAGAGTGCCATGTAACGGAACAAAATGTTCAGTTATATAAACATCTAATAGCTTATTTAGGACTTCAATCAAAACATTTGCGTTATGAAGTCTTTAAATGCCAAAATTCGCTTATTTTTGCAGCTAAAAAAATGGCTTCTCATTCCCAAAAAATGTCTATAAATACTACAGATGAAAGACCCACTGTCGCAATAGAACAGGCATTCTTATTGCTGTACACGACACATTTCAAAGTTTGTTTTTCTCTGTTCCTATTGGATTATAAAATTGTCCATATTATGAACCAAAACGACTCACTCTTAATGACAATAAGAATGGTAATGGAAGCAAAGGTTTCATCATACCTGATGAATTCTTATGGAATCTGTGCCGACCGAAAAAGAATGCTTTAATTAGAGCTTGATTCCGTATAGCAATTAGCAAAAAATCACCTAGGCGAATTTGCCTGTACAAACAGATAACATTCCTCTTGAGTAATATTCTGTCTTACAAATTCGTAAGCTAAAAAACACCCAAAAATCTTAACTACATATATTATTTCGAGAGAAATCACTTCTTGTTCAGGACAATGCACCAGTAAATTTGTGGAACAGCATGATGGTCTCAATATTGCTGCCGTAAACAGAGTAGAGTCATCACCAAGTGTATCAACTATTCACGCATCGAATGCATCATCGGTTGGCGAGCATACAGCTTCGACGAGTGGAGCAAGGGAAAATATGCTGGATGCGTCACGCACTGGTCGCCATTATCAATGCAGGGATGGCGCTTCAACTTCTAAGGCAACTACGTCCCAAGCTGTACGGTCTAATGGGCAAAATGTGGCTGGGCATTCGGCACATGGGACAGAATGTGTTGTGGCCTCTGCATACCCACCCACAGGTATTGCAAGCAAGCCATCTGATAACGGATCCAGTTATCATCGTTCACGGGAAATGAAGGACGGCTTCCGTGCAAGTGTTAATGATGGGAAGAACCATTCACATTACATGCGTGATTCCACTTCTTACGGGAGGCGCTTAAATCGGCAGAACCCGGAAAACCCATGGAAACGAAGTGCCTATACACATGTGTAAGAGAAATATCTGTTTGCTTATTGACTGGACTGGGTGGTCACTTTAGGAGGATCAAGAACGTTTAATTCTCCCCGCAGTTGTTGTTTTCTTTAGAAATGCTCTCAAAGGAACGGTTATGCATTTGTCATTCTGCTTAGCTTATTGATTTGAAGAGCGCTTGAAAAGAAAAAAGGACCAAGAGTTGAAGTTCTGCCTCATGGATCGCTTAAATCCGCTGAAAAACAGGATAAAACATCATGATGGAAGATCTGATGTTGAAAGTGAGTTTCTCTGGTGCTGAGACTGATGACAAGAAAGTGATAATGAGTTTCGCCTTCTCGAAAATTCGTCAATTTAAAGCAGAAGGTCCCCATGCTTCAGCGGCGTTCTTAGCGAGCGCCAAGACATCCTTCACTTGCGTCCGCCCCTACTTGAGATATATCGACGATTTATGACGTCGCGAAATAAACAGTGCAATATGTTTTAAGGATCTCAATGCGTTAACCAGTTTTTGACCACGTTAGTCGCTGTTGGCGGTCAGACATATTTCACTTTGAAGGCTCACATGTCGCGTTGAGTAGAAATGATCGAATCCTTAAATCACATCCCACGTGGTGTTACTTTCTAATCTACTGTGGTCTGTGTAAAATGTGTTGTACCTCATATTCTTCACGTGTTCACAGTATGTTTGCACGGACACAACCAAAGCCTATCTCAGTCATCTCCTGTTTCAGTTTGTTTTATTCCACTTAATATTTTTAAAACTTAATCACTGCTACAATGAACGAGATGAATTATCAACTTGCGGCGGTTCACCAGGAATCTTCCATCGATATGAATTAAAACTAAAGAAAGCGCAGTTTTTCGGAGTCAGATTCTCTAATGAACGTCGCTATGAATTTATTTTTTATTTTTTGCACTGCGTTGTGTCTTGTGACTAGGAATTGTGCTATTTGATTGCAACAGGTGTCAAGGTGCGCGCTTCGTCCCTCCTCATCGCTTTAGTGAGATAACAACGCCATTGTTGAACAGGCTCACTCCGTTGCAGTAATGTTAATAACAGGAAAGCGTACATCATTTTATATCCTGGCGCTTGTGTCAATGGCATTCCCCTCTGAACTCCAATACATTTCGTTCATCTCATATTTACTAAGCATATACACTGGACGCAGAGACACTGGACACAGCGCAAATGTCGTAGCGCAAGTGCTATAACAAAACAACATTACGCACTGGAAAAACCATCCTCACTACCTGAAGCAACAATAGCACTATTTGCACGCATTGGGTCGGTGCAGAAACAATTCGAAGCACTAAAACCAGCGTGCAAAATACTTCGAAAAGTGAGCGCTGCGAGCTACTCGAAGTTGGCGCACACCTAATAGGGAAGCAATCCTTCGGGGTCGAAATTACTAGTCCTCAAAAACTGAGCACCTCCGGGAAGTTTGATGACGAATTTGATGGGCGGACACTCACTGAGGGACGCCAACTAGGGGAACTTTGCGTATCTCACGTCCACAAACCGCTAAGGTGCGCAGACAATATTAGTAAGTTAAGTAACGTTGATTGAAGCTGACAACCAGTCCACTTCGAAACGTACGCTGCAACATCGTATCTTTCATGAAGTGACTTGATCTAGGTCGGCAAACAACAAGATTCTTTTATTCGACGATAAGACTGGAAACAAGACATACTGAGCTAACCGTATAATCATAAAAGCAGTGAGAATATCATTCACATTTTAAACTAGACGGGACATCATAAACAGGGACACAACTACGATGAACCAAGTCAACCTAACTTACAAATAATTGCCAAGCTAAGTATCGCATACTATTTCTAAACACACACCAAATAAGCTCATACCCACCTCGTTCACCCGGATCTTTGGCTAGGATCGTAGACAGACAATAACAATAAACCGGATTCTAACCACTCTCAACTTTAACGTTTGGACCTCTTGTGACGAAAACCTGGATTTTCCTAACTTTTCGATACTATGTCTTAAGCGTTAAAAAAATTTCACAGAAGCTTCAAGAACCTAGACCTCAGTCAGCTAACGTCAAGGCATGAAAAAACGATTTTTTGCACATTCAGAAGCAAGACGGCGAAAATCCGATTCGACTATGAACTGGCCAAGGAAGAGGGCAACAAACCCTAAGAGAAGAAAGCAAAACGAACGAATACTGCTAATACTATTCATGAACTAAACGAGCGTGATGCATTCTTCTTATCTGTAACGTCTTAGAAAGGAAACCGACCCAACTGCGGCGGCCAAACGAAAATGGAATAGAAAAATGCATCGTCATATAAAGACTAATAATTATATCAAAGAGTAACGCATCAAATGCAATGCTGTATGCATATAAGCATTGTTCTATGCAAATAACAAACAGACTCCGCAAACAAAGCAAATGAAAATACTGTCACCGTTGAGTATTGATTGTGGTTATGTCGCAGACAGTTTTATAAAGCTGAATACGATGTGAACGCAATCCATACTGTAACTCACCTCAAGTAGGCCAACAAGGCAACCTACGTCCCCCTATCAATCAATCAATATAACTAAGGCTCGAACGACTCTCGAAAACTGTGATTTGTAATCGTACTGCTCCCAACCTACCAAATCGATGTGCGCACTATTACACAAAATGTGGCCCGACCACTGTTACGAGAGTAGGTTTTTCGAGCGCTTAACCTCAACCTTTTCAAACTCCCCAATTTTTTCTACCCAAACGCTGGCGTTTGAGCAGCGAGAGAGCACAAACCGTCGCAGTCAAAAACAAAAAGCTACCAACGAAATAAACACAAAAATACGAACAAGCGCAAAATGCGTAGATGAACGACGCATCAACGAAAGACGAAGCTCAGTTGATTTCGCCCTCGCATTCGGGCACTGCCATCGACTCGGCTTCATAAATCGAGTCGTGTTGCGCCAGAATTCTCAGTAATGGTCGAACCTTCAACCACCACTGCTCCTTCGGAAGACGATGCTCGAAATCGGTCTCCAGCGCGAGCTCCTCTACCGGTGTGAAAACAACTCGGCGACCCTGCAAATAGTATTCACTTTGCGTTCCCACATCCCACTAGCTTACAGTATGCAACATCAGCAATTGCGCAAAAACGACTTTGATTGTGTACCTTTCTTTGGTTTCTTTAACAATATAAACTACCGCTATAACTTAATCTGCAATAAATGAAAGCCGAATAAAAATATCCTACGGCATCAAACTTAGCTAAACTGCTGATTAGAAAGGCAAAAGAAAAGGTAATTTCCCACCTATATCTCAAACCTACCTTTGCAACTCAAAAGCAGACATAATAATTCACAGAAGACTTTAGATAAGCAATAAGTTTTGAATGAATGGAAACAATAAAGCCCAGCAGCTTACATCAATCGCACATACGAACGTCCATAATAGCATCCACAATTGCTAGCGAATTCACCGCTTTCACAAGGGTACGCGATAATAACTTTGCTTCTACTGATTACGCAAACAAGCCCTTCGGGTGGTAATAACTGATACTTCATCATTAACATCGAGTAAGCGACGCCAAGAAACATATTGATTATGGGAAACGCAAGCTACTCATACAAAACCCTTCAACTGACTTCTGGCATACAGTACAAGACGAATTAAACAGAAACTGAACTCTGCTTGCAAAATACAATAGATGACTAAATAAGAAAGACAACTTACGCGAAGACCGAGAAGAGTAGCGGTGTCGGCGTTTATAGCGGATGCCACTCCTGTCTTCAGGTTTATTGCTTCTTTGGCCTGCGTTACAAGGTACTCAAGTGCACGTGCGGCTAGCTTCGTGCCCAAGTTACGATCGAATGGAGTCGGACTCCCGCCCTGTTGTGCATGCCCTAATACGTTCGTTCTACAATAGAAAGATGACGATGACGTACTATTGCTTATGCATATTTTATGGTAAGCTATCATCTCAGTGGGAATACTGTAAGTATCCACTACCTGACGTCTGACAATACAAAAAGAACGCTATGCATCGTCGCAGCCTACAATTTTATGGCGGTACGATTTATGATGGGCAGTAATCCATATAAAAAATAAACGATGTATTTAACAGTGAACGAAACGACAAAATACTCATCAACCCACAATGAATGCCCACAGGTGCAGACAAAGACATACGCATAACTGAATGCAAATAAAACAAACCTTGTAGAGAATGCACCTTTGCCCTCTTCGGCAAACAGCTGCTTGACGAACTCTGTAGTGTAATTTCGATTCGCCAACTCGCAACGAACGATCAAATATCGTTGCACACCTTTTTCCATCTTCTTTGTGATAACCTGCAATATCCGTACATCATGGAAAGAAAGAGATAGATCTTCAAACGCCTCTCTCATTTCTATCATCGACCAGCTGTCGTAAAACACATATGATACGCAAGGAAAAAAGTATCGATCCCTTTTACCCACCTCATCCTCCACTTCTTAAAAACGAGGACCAGCAAAAACAAACATGCAGGAATGATTGTTAGAAAGAAAACTGCAAAACTACTCGATTCGTTCAAATTACTTTTATACCACACTAGATCGGGAAAAAAACAAGGTTCACATGCAAGACATCTATAAAGTTTACTTTGTATCAAATTTTTTCATAAAATTTCAACACACGGCACTTATATTTTCTGAGAAACTTTTCTGCGTATCGTAAAACTAAAACAAACGAAAAACACATCTCGAGGGGTTCACAATTGAGGATATCGTATTTGCTGATAGTTTGTATCTGTTCTACCGTACATTGTGAACAGCGCTGCATTCAGCGATGACATCAAGTGAACGAGGATGACGATAAGTATACAACCTATGGTTCTCGCGGTCTTCAAAATTGGGGTTGAAAAAACAATCTTTGCCTGTACTTTAATATATTAATACTGATTCATGCATTCTCCAATCACCACCCTGCTGAACCAAAGAAAATTCGCCAAAACAACATGTACGATGCTGCTTTGTTGACCAGAGAATAGGAAGCAACTGATGCACGAACCTTTACGTCCTCCAAAATGTCTAATACGCCGAATTTCTCCTCGAAGATGTAGGCATTATCGGCTCCGGATGCAAGTGCGGAAAGCGTCGCTAGATAGCCGCAATATCCACCCATAGTTTCGACAATAAATACACGACGTTTGGTACCAGTAGCCGACTGCTTGATCTTGTCAATCATATGGCAAATCTCGTTGACTGCCGTATCCGAGCCGAGCGATAACGATGTACCCGGTATATTGTTGCTGATGGTACACGGGATGATGCACATTGGAATTCGTAACGATGGATAAATTGAGCGCGCTCGCGAGAGCAGAAGGCACGAATGGTACGCCTGAAGGCCAAACAGTTTCAATCGTTGATGTAAAATAAGAGCCACTCTCACTGGCGATGCTACCAATTTAGCAACAGAAATTTATCAATTCGCATAAAATAGGAACTTTCTTTAACATTAAAAAAAACTATGGATGACAGAAAAAAAAATGATCGTGAAGGTAAACGGTAACACTTTCAACATCGAATACAACATACAACCCAAAGCTAGCTCAAAAAGGTTGCAGGAAATTGGATCGCTGAGGAGACTGCTTGGAAAGATGATTGTTTGGAAATACATGTTAAGGTAAGGTCCATGATATGACCAACAATACATTCCACATATGTCACGACATATGCGCCGCAACAAGTGTGCTGTGGAATGCTTCCGCGCCATGCATATATCTGTAGCACAAAAGTCACAGTAAAGAGAAGCGGAATCACCTACAAACTGCTTTACAACTATCTAAACGTTTTAAATATGCAAATAAAAATGCAACTGCAATGTCAGTTAGTGCTTTAAAAACACCATCTTAAGACGCACGTGTAAATAAGAATCTGGAATACCTCGAAGCCACCGACAAGCAGAATAGCGTGGATGTTGAATTTGGCGAGAACGGCTGCCACTTCTGGCATTGATTTATCGGGTAATTGCTTTTGCGTTCCCAAAAAAGAACCACCATGCATTACCCAATTGTTCACATCGCTCCATGCCATCTCCTTCAAACGCAATTACATTCATGCCATCGGTTGGAAACATAAGAATGTATCGGCTCAAAATATAAGCATATAATAAACTACAAAAAAGCGATCCAATAAAAAACACTGTCGGTCATAAAATGGGAGCTCTTTAGTATAGCACTTCTAACACATTTAGAATGTCAACGATATCTTATTGCGACGTCTACTGACAAGATGCAAAGAAGCGAGAATGTTTTACGTCAGACTATAAAAATAAATTTCAGTCAATGCAATGCATTAGTGGAAAGATGCAATCAAAATTATACTTTGACCTCTAACCATTACAAGTGAGCCGATAACAAGAACGGTCAATCAATACTCTTATAGCAAGAAAAGAAGTTCTAAATTTCATATCAACAGATTTCACTGGAAAACATCATATCCTTCAAAAATAAATAAACAAAGGGAACAATCACCTTGAGGTCACCTCGTGCGAGACCCTCGAATGAGTTCTGAACACCGTATACTCTGCAGTGGTGATAGATCGCCATACGAACAAACGATCGCACCGCCGCATTCATGCCTTTAAATAACGCCAGCTGCTTCTTAATTATGGCTATTCTAAAACGCTTCTTTGCCTATCTTTCATAAAAATAATTAATTGACATCGTGCTAAGATGCATAAAAGTCCAGTTATTGTATAGCTTATTCAGTGAACCACTGAGAGACACCAGGCGTGTTCAGACCTAAATATTCTGTGTTGTGTTTAAACCTCAAGACAACATCAGGATCCGAGGGAGGAAACCCAAATAAAACTCAACGATCCAACTGTCTGCACAAAACAGTGAACACTGCAGACATATAAAGCTTACCACCAGCAGGAGCGCCCACGTTGATGACCGCAACGTTAAACTTGTGGCCTGCGGACAGATTGTCCTTCTCCTTAGGAATATGAAGCTTTGTTAGTAATCGATAGGTTTCCAAGTTGCGCTGGAAACTGCGTCCACGCAACTTCACTGCTGTTTCCCAATCACGCGCATCCATTGCCTTTTGCACCTATATGATTTGCACATATGAAAATACAACAATCCAATCAGCAAAGTTCGAAGAATTTCGGTTTATACTCAGCAGAAATCTTTACTTGACAGTTTGAATCTTTGGCGTAACTAAAAGATGGATTAAGGCATCTTCTGCTTTATTTAATTTAAGACTTAATAAATAGTGATTTGGTTTATTCTTAAGAAAAATGCTGAGTGGTATAAAAAATAGATCTGTTGGGATGCAGCTTTGATTCTTTCATGTGGCATCACAAACAATAAGCATGAAAACACATAAAGTGTGAGGGGACCTTAAGTGAAATCTACACCCTTGTGAATAGACAGATGCTCAACGAACCGCTTGTGTGCGCAATACGCACTGCATGAGCGGTACGCGCACCATCAAGTTGCCATCGATTGAAACGACGCATGGCTCGCTTTCGGGTGTCATCTCCATAAGCGCAAGAACCGCTTCGGCACCCATTCTGCAGCCAAGAAGACGGTCGAATGCCGAAGGGCTACCGCCTCGTTGCACATGACCCAAAACGGTCACTCGCGTATCGTAATGAAGTGTTGACTTGACCACTCCACGCACCTAAATCCTCTCATAATTAGCAACTTTTATTCTGCAAATCAAAGCAATTCATCAGCGCACTTTAAATAATGATTTGGACCCCAAAAATAAACATCCTACTGTGTTTGTGATAGCAAATTATAGATGTCCATCTACTCATGAATCGGCCGCATCTTGTTTCTCTAAATGAACAAAAAATAAAAAATAAAAAAATAAAAATAGTGCGAACTAAAACATTAAAAGTTTTAGTGGATAAATGACAAAAAGAAAGTAGAACTTTACAATTCAACTCGCTGACCAACGTAACTTCGTATTTAGCAGCCACCTAAAAAGATGTTTACAAATTACAACAGTTCAGATCGATGTGTTCCATTTGCACCGATGTTCTTAGGAAGTTTGCAACATAGACGAATGATTAATCTGCTGCTGCAAACGGCCTTCCGACACAAACTGCGAATAAATTCTCAACTTCCTTGGAGTCAACGACCAAACAACCTTCTAGGTAATGCGAAAATGCTGAGACAGCGTATCTCTAACATAAGAGGCAATAGGCAAGAAAGGCAAATTGAAATTACGTGGTCCAAGAAACTTTCAAGCTAATCCAATCAAAAATTTATTGAAATTCACTTGCGATTTTTATTTCTTTGCAGTTTTGTGGACTCTCCCAGGAGAGGAAAATGCATACAATTTCGGCGGTGATTGCCTTTCCTTCGCGATCAATGGCACCTTCAGCGACGATGATGATGTTCAAGCGCTGTGCCTCGGCTCGCATTGTCTGCAACTTCTTACAGAGCACGTCTGGCCAATCGGTCGGTGCCGGCCACTCAGGAATGAAACAGAAGTCGGCTTCTGATGCCAACGCTGCCACCACAGCCAGATAGCCACAATGACGACCCATCACCTTGAATATACTCCAATTTCCGATACGAAATTAAAGCAAAATCTTCGACATGTAATCGACATTTTAGAGACTAGTGTGAGGTTGGTCAATAAGTATGCAACGGCGGTATGTCCAACTCGTCAAAAAGACCCTTTTTATTATGCCATAATGCCGCCTATATTTTTTCTCGAACTTTGATCATAACGTATTGCAAAGATCACCTCCTAATAACAACGATAAGCTGATAACAACAGTGTCTAAGATTGCGATTACATATATTCTGCTCCAGTTCTGAAACACACAAGACACGAATGATGTGGAATTGCGCTTTCAATTATTTTCTTCTGAATGAAAGTTTCGCTTTCATGCCTCGTTATATAATACTTTGCATCAATCTATGCATCGTACAATGACCATCCTCGCGACTATTCCCAACGCTCATTGCAATTTTAGCAGCTTCACAAGCTTTCATCAACTACGCCCGTGACCTATTTATTTCAAGTTCATTAGCTTCCTGTTGAACGAAATCAACCTTGATCACAGATGACAACAGCTTCTTTTCTTACAATTTTTTGAATGAAACTTGGAAATCAGCAATAAGAGAACATAAAAAACAACTCACCTCAATGACGAAACAACGCTGATGACTCTGTGCTGTGGACATCACCGAATCGATTGCTTCTATAATTCTTTGCAGCGCTGTATCCGTTCCAATAGTCATATCGGTGCCGCAAAAGTCGTTATCAATGGAACCGACAAGACCCACTATCTGAAAGTTTTAAACGGCGTATATAATACCACCGCATAGAACCTAAATTAATATCAGTCTCCATATAAGCACAAATATGGTTGAATATTAAAAATTCCGTTAAAAACAGTGAGTGGGAATTCGGGAATATATGGATAAGTCAAGCCATCGATGTGTTAGGCAAGACCAGAAAAAATAAAAGAAGAAACTGCATTGACTGATAAACCTGAATATTGGCGCACTGTTGCGCTTTTTCGGCGGTAATACGACCAGCAGCAAGAAGATCCTTTACAAGTCCCGGCCACTCCTGGCGGAACAAATTCGCACCAGTCAACGAACCATCACCTAAACAACGTTTGCTGATTATGTTCGAAAAGATCGAAAGCCGTATAAAAGAACCATGAAAAATTAAAATTACGAAACGAATTTTCTCAACCTTATCTATATTGACTCAAACTGTTCTAATCATCTGCACGAAAATATTCCAGAATAGAAAATAGAAACTGACTGTCACGAATTGCAGCTGAGTGCATGCTAACTTATGATACAATCACGAGTGTCTATGATGAAGTCTATGTATGTGTAACTGATCACTGCTTGTAACTGCACAATGCTCGTTATGTTGCTTTCTTCCTTTCTGGATGCATCCCCTTCAGCCTCAGTTCTTCACGTTTCCGTATGCTTCACCACAATCAATCGCTGTGGTACCGCTGCATGGCCACTTAACGCTCAAACGCTTATCGCTGTTCACTGCTCGGGTACAACTGCTTCTGCGTTACCTAATTTTACTGTTAATGTTACCTCTGAGGGTTCAGTATGAAGTGATACTTTAAAAAATAAGATCTGTTAACAAAATACATTGAACTCAGAAGGTACGTACGCTTTTAAACTGATCTCGGCCGTAGTACAAAATGAAAACATATTGATTTTTAAAATCCGCTTAACAGAGGTGCGCTTTGGTTAAATCCAACTCTTACACAAAATAACACAATGGGGTACCCACAAAAGGTTTAATGAAGTGGTGCATGGCGATATCGCATATATCGGTGTTTCAAAATCCAGAGAAATCCAGAAATCAACTCAAATGTATCTCAATAATCTTTCCTCACGACATCTACTGTGAGTAGTTATGGGATATACTACAGCCATTCATACAATTCTGGAAGAAAGGTGACCAGTCCCCTTTCTCCTTCCTCTCTTACCTATCGGCTACACCTTCGAATTACACATTCCTCAAAAAAGCCGAGAAAATCTTGTACGTGTCCTTTTGTCTAAAGAAGGAAACAATCGAAAAACTCACCACCAATACAGACCAGATTTGTGATGTTATGGGCGATAAGATTCTCGGCAGCGCGGAGCCGTCCTTCACGTTCGCGAAATTCCTTGCAACGTGCTGAACCAATGATGGTTCCTGAATAAAAGAAACACAATGATAGGAAGGAATGCCCAACGGCAAATAAGTTCTACGTCGACTATGACCCTCGTCGATTACTGCCAAAATAGGTGGAAATAGAGGATAAGGTTGCGGCTAGCAGCTATGCTAAACGTAGTCGAAGTTGGTGACATAAAAACTTTGAATAGGGTTTTTTCTTTAGCAATTAAGAAAATGATGCGGCTTGTTCGACAATAAACAAGGCGCGGTGCTTCTAAAGAAGGCATGATGAACAGCAGTCTCCATCACTTTGCTTGAATTTCCGAATATAAATATACATAAAAACCTGGATGATCTTAAACAACTTTTCAACAAGTACAACATAAAATAACACCATTATGAAACATTAACATATGACTGTCGCTAATAAAAGAAACTTCATATCTAATAAGGCTCTACAGCCTATAAACAACGATAGAGTTAACGAAAGAATAAATGAGCAAGTAATATCCCACAAGGTAAGCATACCTCCTTTTTGAATGATATCTGAGACGGAATTCCAGTCGGCTTCTTTTATATTATCGCCTCCATCCACCATGCCTTGATATCCCTCATAGATGAAGTACACACGGCAACCCAAGTATATTCCCATTCGGACCACCGAACGTACAGCGCTGTTCATGCCTGAACCGATTGTCGTTTATGGAAAAAACAACAATACAATCTCATCACAAACATAAATAAAAACCTACCCCCTCTTTGATATGTCTATTTATAAAATGCAAACAACACTCAATCGTCTCGGTATATTTTAGTTTGCAATTTCATCGTATTTAAATATTTGACTAAAATATCAGAATAAATTTTCCATTCCCGCTATGAACCATTTCTATTATTATGTTTCATGTAACTCACATTTCACATATATAACAAGTTTTGTAATGTTCAATTTCGATCGCGGCAGCGACTATGTGGTAAAGGCGGGCAACTTGCGGAATTGTCTGTGAAGAATAAACAAGTTATGAACCTGCCAAACTGGCCAATTTCATAAACTTCCAGAAGATGAATGAATAACGTTCCGATCTCCTTTTAACCAACAGGGTTGTCTACCATTCACGGCTAGCAAACATTCTACACCCGACGCTGTGAATCTGTATCTTAAGGACCAGGAGTTGCAAACATCAAATTCGATGAACTTGGTATATTGCTTGAATGTGCAATGCAAACAAAAAGCACCGAAGAAATCAAACCGCATACCAGGAGCATCACCGCCACTGGTGAAGACGGCAATCGATTGTCCTTTATAAAGGTGAGGTACGATGATCGAACCCTCTTTGCCAGCAGTTGGAACAATCGAATCGGATCGCCCCTTCGAGAATCTGGTCCGAGATACATTCAAATCAGGCAAAGGACCCACATTGTCCTCGACGACGTCGTTTACCAGCGCTGATGCAGGCTGCTGTTTTTCCATCGCTGAAACTTGAGCTTGGCATCCCTTTTCTCATTTAGCGTCCTATAGCACAGCACGCAACTTCGCCGATAGCATTACGCATAGAATGGACGCCATTCTATGGCAACACTGACGACAACAACTCTGTTTTGCAATCGAACGACACAATACGATCGACAACAACTCTGATGCTGCGAAATTATAAAACATCAAAGCTATATGCAACTTTTTATCAGAGTGTTTAGTATCAATATCTGGTCACATTAGTAAAGTGAAGGATCATGTCGACAGAAGACCTAGATAAGCATGTCAAGTTATACAGTCCGAGATAAGCTATCTGTCAGAAGTATCTCAAGCACGTAATAAGTTGGTAAATGCTTCATAGAAGAATCAGGCAGCGCCTTAAACATTTCGGAAACCTTAAAGTGAAAAAATAAGACAAATTCGCAGGGTGAAAAAATACTTCCTCAGGTTCTAGCATACTTTCTCGCCGCTTTCTATGAAAAATATTTTGCGACCTTTTTGTATGAAATAATGTCTGACAGTGCATTGCTTTGAAGCTCAAATCGGAGCAAAAGCGGCGACCTGAAAGACAGGCCAACCTCTGAGAATGTGGAAAAACAGAGAAGTTTTGATCCCCTCGAACGCCTGCATGTCTCCGAGGCGATATCAAACGCACAGTTGAGTATGTTTTTGTTTTAACATTCCGTTAGCCTTTAATTTCATTCAAAACTCTCCCTATCCTAGTTAGAGAACTCTTTAAACCGCAACTTCTCCCGCTCGATATTTGAAAACGTAATAAAAATAAAATCTATGCAAATTTCGCTAGCATTACAATCAAACAGCACATCGCTTTGTATACCACCGCGTTTATGTGCTAAAATAGGTGACTATCGGTGGACAAGCAATTTCATATGCAAAAAAGTGCCCAAATTCATAGATAAAACTGCTTGATGTGATTCCATTCGAATCACTGAATTTGGATGAATTCATTTTGGGTCTACTTTGGAGGATTTGGAGTGGACGACAATTGACACACATCAGCGCATTCCAACCGTTAGCAAACGCCGTATTCAGCAAAAACGAAATGACTATCGATCGTTCTAACAATCACGCCAACTATTATACGCTGATAGTGGCATTAAAGATATAGGTGAAGTATGCAGAGTTAAACTGTTATTTCAAATTTGTTGCCTAGTTGAATACATCATATTTCGTTAGTCATTAGCTGAGAAATATGCGATGTTGATTCATGCAACTTTTGAGGAAAGTAAAATCATCTAAACTAGCTTCTGAGAGGAATTTTAAACAATTAGAATAAATCTCAACTACATGGAAAGATGAGACTAGCAAAAAAAGAATGAGCAGATTTGATATCGACTCAGTATCGGTTCGGAAATTAGTGCACCGGAAACAGATTCTCGCAAATTATTCGGTACGATGAAAAACTGACATAACGACATTATCATGCTATTGCGAAATGAACAAATAACTCGAAAATACTGCCTCTAAGGCACATGGTGCACGGTGCAAAGGTATGAAAACTATTTATGATGATTCAATTGCCGCTTGAAATTTCATGCAACGAAAGGACTCAAAAACTTGTTGTGGTTTGCACAAAAGATTTACACCAGCAAACGATTTTGCATCAATGTTTCTTGGTCCTAATAACCGATATCTACGCGGACTAATGTTTCAAAACCAAGGTTTCGCATGCAGGATAGACAGTACTACTCGAATAGCATCAGGGAAATAGTCTATAAAATAGTATGGTCGTGACATGAGTTGTAAGGAACATCAAGAGCAAAGAGTAAATAGCTCCAGGACTATAGACCCCTGCGGAATGGCAGCGGCGAGTCGGCCGCACTGATGCGTGGTAAATGGGCAGCAAACAAGTCGATGCCGCCGCAATGCACCCAGTCGGCTGTCCGCAGCGCTTGCTTGTCGTCGCGCATAACTCTCTTGCTTAGCGTGTGCCGCCCGCTCCACTATTCGCATACCCACACTTTCTTCGAACCGCCTACTCCCGATGCGAAAAACTCAGCTAGAGATCTGCAGTCAGCATTTTCTAGCGTTATCTCTCGTGTAGGCTTTGCATGGGCACCTTGTGCCAACTTGACAAATGTTTCTGATTGTGGAAGTACGAAATTTGAGCTCCTCCAAAGAAGGAGCATATATTTACATTGTGCATGAAACGAAGTTGCTAAATACAGCAGGAATAATCCGCTGGGATATAAGTCAACGAGAAAATGACCGGAAATATTCCCTCACTCCACCCTCCCTCTCTCCTCCCCCCCCTCCCCCCCCCCCCCCCCCCCCCCCCAAAAAAAAAACAGTGTTTCCCGTTCGGAACCATTCAACACTACATGATGAGCAATTACTGGATAGCAGAGTGTCATCCGTACACATCAATTATAGAAATCTTGACAAAAAGAAGAGTGCATAGCATCAAGTTTAATTCTGAATAATGATATTATGACATATTGTGGAGTAATATTTGTAAATGAATTGTATGACTTTAGATGCAGCCAAGAGTCTTATCCCTTCTTCGAGTTTTTCCTATAGGTGTTAGATTGCCATTTCCACCGATTCTCAAAGAAAAATATTGTTGAAATATATTCGAATGCTAAAGAAGAAGAATAATTTTGCTTAGTGTTCCTTATCATTAGTATTACTATAATATGTGGAAAACTTATCCCCGCTATGCGAGATAACCTTTTTCAGCATTGAATCGGGTAGAGATATGAAACCGCGTAAGATGTAGAATAAGAGAGAAAGAGTAAAAAGGACCTCCTCACACATTACTTCTTCCTCATCTGTCAAAAAACAACACAAGTAGCCCAATGCCTGTTCCTCCCCCCCCTTCCCTAAAAAATTCGTCGGAGGCTTCGGACTTCAAAAGGAGGTCGAGGACCATTGGGCTCGTTAAAATGCTCTAACCTCATCACTTCACCGAAGTTCAGGAACCAAGCGAAGGAGAACCTTTCTACAAATAGAAATAAAGAAAACCGCATAACAACAATGGACAAATCAAACCAAATTGTAAGCAAAAAAGGTATCATATACAGCGAACCGGAAATATCAAACACGACAACTTTGGGTGGGAATAAATGCAAATCGAAACGCGTAGTGGAGAAGTGATCTGTAATTTTACAATAAACGCTAAAATCGATTTGCGGACGGCAACACTCTAGCAAATGTAAAAAAGATTACCCCAGGATGACGTTCATAATCAAGGTCGTATGGCATCGGAAATAACTTTCGAAAGGTAATTCGGCTGAAATATTTCTGTAGGCTTTCTTCGAGGCTATCATAGGTGTGTGTCTGACGCCGTTATACAACAATGCAATGTTCTAAGATTGAACGGTAATGTGTGTTTAAAGGCTTTTCAGTTATTTATGGACAATGCAATCTCCAGTGAAGATGTGGAGAGATTTTTTATCTAACTGTTTTCAACAGTGGAAATGTTTAGCGCGAATATCATCCTAAAAATGGTCCATCGAGGCACCGAACACAGCAGCTACCAACGACAGCACCAACAACAACCAACAACACCACCCGCAACAACAAATAACAACACCCGCAACGACGAAAGACCGCTTGCCTCGCCAACTTCGTCATGACACTCGCATCCCCTACAAGAGTGTCGTAATTTACGATGTCGATTGAGTGAATTCAAGTTCCCTGAATAAAGTATGAAAATTCAAAATGTTCATACATTCAATAATCTGCGATCACGAGAAGTAAACGTCCTGATGACAAATGTTTAGTTTGTGTAAAATCAGATGCATATTAATAACGCTAAAAATTCCATCAAAGTGGCTTTTAGTAAAATTTTCAGGCAAGTGAAAAATTCACCGAAGTATTATGTTTAGATGAAAAAAAGCGAAATCAAGAGCGAAGCAGTTTGATGTGAAAAAAGGGAAGTGGATCAATAGAGATGAGTGCTTTGAGGCAGCTGGTTGCTCTCGAAATCCCGCACGATTGTGAATGTCACGTGCTAACGTATCACAGCAGTTGCTCGACGTGCCGTTGTGTGAATGTGTAATGCGCAAATTAGAGTTTTCCTTTCGTACAATTACAGTTAACGCCAATAATGTTGACAGTTACAGGTAACGCTTGATGCTATTCGTAAAGCAGTGTGATGAGATCAGATTCCTTTCATATATATTTTTGCTGAACGTTGAAAAAAAAGCGTTGAATGGAAATTGAATAATGATATTGATACCAATTATCAATAATGATAGAGTAATAGAATATTGGAAAAAGTGTATGTTAAAGTCTTATCAATAAATCCAACTAGTTTGGCACAGACTTAAATGATAACCTCAGCTTGATCGCATATGAAAAAAAAATGATTTAGCTAAAGTAAAAGTTGGGTGAAGTATGGAATCAAAATTTGGTTATCTCACCTAAGGATAAGTTCCAGGTTTCAGATAAATTTTTGAACGATGAAATCTCAACAAATCGGAAGAGGAGGAGTTGGACAAAGGACAACCCTCAAGTCGTTGATGTATGCAAAAAAAAAAGAAAGAAAAGAAACACAAAATATCATATCATTTTGATCATAAATTCTAGGGCTTCTAATTTTTGTTGTCTTTGAGGAGGTTGAATACATTTATTCTTATTTTATTGCCTAGTTTAAATGGGCATTTAAAGCGCTATAAGATATTAGCCTAATAGAATTGATGCTAGATGTCGCGTATGACAGTTTGAGCTAAGAATTTCAAAGAGTTGTTGATTTTGAGCCTTTTCCAGGATTTGCTTTCCTTGAAATGGGAATTCCTATTTGAGCAGGCTGATCTGCATCTAATAAGGGTTTCTTTATAAGTGAATATATCACATCTGTGTGCAGTTCAAATACACAACAAATTAGAGAAGTGTTTATAGCTGATAATTTATTAGGCAATACTAGCAATAACCTCATGCTAAAAGTATGTGATTGTTCCTATTTTATTACTTCAACATATATCACTTTCGAATATTAATTTATTAGCCCTTTTTAGCAATACTCAAGCCATTTGCTGCTAGTGAAGAGGTGAGTGAATTTGTCATTATCGATCGATCGATGAGCACTTTCGATCGATTAATATCGATCGAACAATTCAGCATCTTTCTTTTAACTTCAACAAATCGTCCTTAGCTAAGGTGAAATTCGCTCATTAAAGCTAAATCGCTAGCAGTGAAATTTTGGGCGATCTTTAATGGATCGCCATTGAGAGGAGTTTCGCTGACGAAAGCTTTTCAACACTTCCGGAAAAGAAACTCTACTGCTACTATTCGTAGATTGCAAAGCATTGTATAGTAATGTGAGAAAAGATGTTTGTTGTCATTTCGAGTGGTTTTTATATGAAGCCGATAACTAATTTGCCTTCACGTTTCTTCTTCTAAACCTCCAGAATATTGTTTTTGGCATAGGTGAATGAATACACACGTGCATCTTAGAAACAAAGAAATTCAAATGTACACTATTAAATCTGCATTTCACGTCGAAACTGCACTGTAACGAGGCAACTAATGATATTGCTTTAAGAGCCGGAATCTCTAGTTTACAATTATCCTATACAGTGAAATAACGTAGTACTAGAAACTGAGGCTGAAGGAAAATACGAGAAAACATGCTGAGCTGGATGTAATAGACACGATTCGATCTCTTTGGACGAGCCCAAACAATTCAATGAGACATATTTTATCCGATTATAATCACTTCAGAGTGGCGTTCTAACTCATTCTGCTGAAATGCCGAAATCTTTTATGAATGTAAAACATCATCATTAATAAGTAACTATCAACTATGTGAAACATAACTGGGATGATCCTATCCTCGATCATACCTTCAACACTCCTAATAGGTATTATTTAAGCGAATATTACTAACACTGTTTTAGTCATTTGGCACAACACTTGTGGCGTCAGAAAATTTTTCCTTCGTCTAAAATTCCAGAACTTTTTTTTTAAAGCTTGTCATGGCAACTCCATGGCTGTCTGTATATATGTGTATATCTGTTTTTCTGCTCGGTATTTTTGGTTCAGGAGCCAACGAATTGAAGCTATGAAATTTGNTTTGATGAAATTAAACAATGTGCTGAACTTTTAACAAAGTCTAGTGGGTCTGGTTTGTATAATATTGCTTACAAATATTAAAAAAGGAGAAGAATGTTTACACAAACATAACCAACGGAGCGAATAACTCGGCTTTCGCTTATACTGAACTCCTGACGTAAAAAGATTCTAACAGTAGCCAAGCAGTGCCAACCATCTGTCATCACAGTTGGCGTTATTTTCCGATGCATTCGATCCCGTTTCTTTTAAATTTCGATCACACTTAATCTGCAACTGTTCATCCTTTTACCATTGGAGTATTCTTCATAAGTAAATCGGTCAAGTTTTCGAAGTGGTTTTTCTCTCAAAAAATGTTTTAAAATCCAGAGGTAGAGAGTGCTCAAGCACTAGTCACTGCGCCAAGAAATGATTGCTAAATACACAAATCAATGTATTATGGTGCAATGAATTCGCACGCTATCATACTTCAAAGCATTTCACATGAACGCCACATATGCATAAAGTGAGAAATAAGTATTTCTCGCAATTGAAATTCGTCACCTCATAATGGCTCTTTCCTCTCAAAAACATCCATATAGAATCGCGCGTAATCAGCACAAGTATATCGATGTTAAATTGAATGTTTAGCAGAGCATGACGGATGAACTTTGTGTATGAGTCGCTTGATTAGTTTCAATTTACAAAACACGCAAGTGAATGCCTTTCTCACCTTATGAAACAAACGGCTATCATATAGCTGAAAAATATTTCAGCCATAATAAAGCCAAATGTATTCGAAGAAGCTCGACTATGAACGAAACCCTACAAACAAATTTATTATGCATGTTTCCGTATAGTGTGACAATGATCAGAAACGTGCGTATGAGGATTCCGTGTGGAACGCAGTCTGCACAGGCTCGACAAGTCGTCAACACAGAAAAGATACGAGTACTTCTGAAGGTGTTTAATGAGGCCGGATCTTGATTTTGCTGCCCTAATCAGAGAGACGCAATCTGAATATCACAGAGAAGTAATGCTGATATGAAAGAGGAAGAAGCGGTGAGGGAGTTTAGAAAGAAAGAAAAGCCTACCCTGCCTTCTCAGAATATGATAGGGGTAGTGGTAGGGTTCCAAACATCTTCCCTCCCCCTCCCCTCCCCTCCATTCGTCCCCTCTCTCTCCCAGCAAGCTTTTCGCATCACCAGACAAGTGAAAGCTAGGCAAATTTTATCAAAGGAAAATTTGCGTGCAAATTCCATGGGTTTTTGCGTTTGAGCTGCAAGTCTACAGAAAGCGCTTCGGGTCTGCAAAGACGACAGAACAACATTTGATCATTACAGGAATGTGTTCTTCATTTAGGATTGTTTGCTGTTTCCACTATTTTGTGTGAAATGTTAGAGTGATAAGAGGGAGGAGAAAGCAAGGGGAATGAGGCTGGAGTAGTTGTGAAAATGAATGAAGTTGGCTTTTATTGCAAAGGCAAAAAACCCCCTCCCTCTTTGTTAAAAGAAGGCCAACGGAGCTATAGATGGGGCCCTAGCCATACTCCGAGGCAATATCGTTTCCTACGACAAGCAGTGGCATTTTACATCGCGCGTGTTCTTCACGACATGGTGATAGAATTTTCTTATTTTCTCTGCCCCTCAATCGCAAACCGTGTTGGCATGACTGGCGCATTATTGAGTCTGTGGTGTTGAAGGGACTAATGATACACACTTTAAATGAGGTGTGGTGATGCGTCATGAAATGGTGGTAATGGGGTGTCAGTAAACTTGGATTTGGCGGATGCGTCATGATGAATGACTGTATATGCGCAGGTATGGTTGTGAATTCGTCCCACACCAGCTCACAGTCTGCAATGTTATTTCATGACAACCTAGTTGTCATGCAACTGTGGTTAATTTTCGTGACAACCTCTGGCGAGTATACGGCTACTTTCGGTGATTTTATTGTGAGTAGAAGAAATTGAAAGTTTGAAAATTTCAACAAAGCTAATGGGAATTTCGCAGATAATAGTGAAAATGAAAAGCATAATTACATCCTTCGATGAAATGCTTCAACGGCATTGTGACGTTAAAAAATGGGTTTTTTTTTTGTTGCCTTTTTCTCTTAAGTTCTTCAAAATCGTCGAAAATTTTTAGTTTCATTTTCAATAGCGAATAAGAATTCTATTTTAGCAGTTCACATAGTTCTTTTCTGTTATTGCTGTTTAAATGCACGATTCTATGATAGGCCGTAATCAACGAATTTATTTATTGGAGACATTGTGAAACCCATAAAGAAAGAAAAAGCGAAGTAAAGCGCTGGAAACATCGGCGCAATACGTGTTTTTTGCAATTCCGACGAGCAAATCGATCACTCATATTTGCAAGAAAAAGCCCAGCCGCTACTCATTCATCCCCCCCCCCCCCCCCCCCCCCCAAAAAAAAAAATTTAAAGTCGTATGTATTCATATGTATGTGTGCCTATATCCAGCCAAAATTTTCGAAACTAGACTTGCAAAATTTAGTAATTATAATGGAAACCACAAGATGATCAGCTATACCATCTTCCGCAATGATCCGTTAACGTTGAAAGAAATTGTAAACGCTTGAAGGTAACAAAAAATTCGCATATATTCGGCATTGATCGAATCATAAAAAAATATACCTCTTTGTAAAAGACTTTGACGAGTGCTCGGATCAATTGCAATATGAAGATATTATTTTGCCTATTTTATTTTCGATTAATAATTGATGAAATTGTGGCGATAACGTAGTCAGAGCACTTAACCCAATTAGTTCCTCTGACAAGGTTGTCCACTCGTTTCTACGCACTAGACTTTGTATTTTCAACGTTGAACGTTAGCCTGGGAATTACTGTGGTTCTGGCATCAGTATTAGAGCACTCGTCCTATACCCGCATCAGCTTATCTTCCCGCCCTCGTTTAATCTTTGGCTAGCTCAAATCGATGGACTCTTCCGAATGAGATTTGAAATTCGCGCATTATCGTTGTGGGAGCTTGGCTTCAAAATTTTGCATTTGTTGAGTTTCGATGGAGTTTTTTTGGTGAGCAGCGGAGATTCATGCAGAATTAGGAGGGCATTGTATATGGTTGGGCAAGGTCTGGCGCAAGACCATCTTGGGACAAGTTGAGGCTAGCATAAGCTGAGTATCAGCCGGTTGTTGGGTAGGGGTTTAGTTTAACTGTATTTGCAGTCATCGTCTAAGCCTAGTAGTGAATGGGATGGGATTTAGCTTAGACCCCGTAGTGTCCATTTTTGTTTTTGTTTCCGTCGTTCCTATTAAGTAGCACCGAAATTTGAATGTGAGTGATCATAAATAATGAAATACTATCGCTTTACTGCTGTCTTATGCTATATTCGAGTGGTTACTTGCAATAAATCATAAAAAAAGCGGTGCATTAAACAATTTAAGTTTAGATTGGAGTATGCAATTTCTGCGTAACTGAGAGGATCGATTATTATGCGGGCGATTGTATCCGACTTGCAACGTGCCGTCTTCCAAGCAGATGACGAACGCCTTGTTGCCGTTGCGAATATTGTCAGAGTGGACAACAAAAAGAAAAAGAAGCCAACCTTTCTTTGCCTTGTTGGTATGTCATTTATTTTACCTGTAGTTGTTTTTCGACATTTCTGGAAAATGAACATGGCTCTCTCTAGTATTGCGATTGACACGAAGCTGGTATACCGAGAGAGAGGTAGACAGGAAAGACAGAAACGTTAATAGATATGCCAAAGTGAAGTATGCAAATATACGCAATCCTTTAGTAGTGGGCACTTATTCAGTGGTGATTAATCGCAGTCGTTCTGATTCAGTCATATCTTCTACAACAGCATATTTGTAGAAAAAGCCGGAAGCTGGGGCTCATAGTGTTGCGAATATGCGAGAATCGCTGCAGCCATTAAGAAATCTTGAGGCGAAAGTCTGAATTGGGAGTGGATGCTAATAGGATCTATATTTGACGATTATGATAAATGCTTTGCGAACTGCATCGTTTTCCAACAGTATCCCTAGGTCGCAAAAGAAGCGTACTCTCTCACGCCTCCTCGTTCAGGTTTTATGTTACTAGAACTTGTTTGGATTCGTTAGAAGCTGCTACTCGAAACCGTGCATCGTTCACCTTCCCCCTCCCTCCACCTTCCATCCATCCAGTCTCCAACATATTTCTATCCGGATGTCTGAGCTGTGTCTACAGATGGTGTTCGCGTAAATGTCCGCCCGTCTGTTACTTTCAGCTCGAGAACAGATGAGACTAAAAGTTACGAAATTTAGCTAGAATGGATATCCTGACATCTCATCTAATGCGCTTTCTTTGATTTCCAACGGAGAACTAATCGCAACTCTTTGTTCTGTTTGGAATGCTAAGTAAATTGGTGCATTTCAGTAACGGTTGACCAGCCGATCTCTGTGCGTCTATATTTTGTGAAGAATGAGAAGGACGACATATTCAAGAAAAAAGAGCATTTTAGTTTGCGGGATGTTAAAACGGTCGACGGTATTAATCCTCGAAAGGTGCTAACTTTTTTTTTAGGTCGTTGGATATTCGCTTTTATAATCATTTCTATTACAGTTTCTTGCATTGCTGTTACTGAAGTTGAACTGCTTATGAAGCCGATTAATTTAGCGGTTTTTTGGAGTGAATCTGAAACCCACATAATTGTAGTGACCGTGCCCGACGAAATTTCTGCATATTCAACTAACTGAGGTTTCCATGCCGAACGAGGTTTCCGTTCATTGAAGTGTGAAAACGGCAGCAAGGACAAAAGTAAGGGGAGAGGCAAGGAAGAGCAGGAAAAAGGAGGTTTAGTTGAATATCAAAAGTGCTTGCACAGCCGGTTTGATTCGTCTGAAACGTGCACATGTCTTACATACTTAGCATAAAGTAGTTTTAATGTTCTACTCCAACTTGCTTTCTTATCTTAGCCTTTGGCCTTTGTTCAGGAGTTGTGACGGATTGTCCCCAACTTTTAAGGATTGTAACTACTTGTGAAATATGCAAACAATAGAGCTGTTATTGTTACAGTAAAGTTCATTCGAGCAGAAAATTACCTGCTAATAATTTGCAGTTTATAGATGTTGCCTCAATTCGATTTGGCGATAGGGGATCACGTTTATAAGTTGTGCGCTTCAACTCCCGATGAAAAGGACGCCTTCATTAAACAGCTCTACAAGGTTGCTTGTTAATTTTGACTATCATTCGTGATAAAGTTTGCTATCGTCGGGTTTGTTTTTGTGTTTAGGACGATGAATTCCGTGTGGTTGCGTCTGGGAATTAGGAACTTGGCGTTGCGAGAGGGGAAAGGGACTTTGAGTCTCTAGGGAGACTCGAAATAAGGCCCATTGTTTGGGATGGACTGTTCACCTAAAAGTCCATGAAGGGTCTGCATTTTAAATTGAGTCGTGAGCGACAGTATGCTTTGGATCGTTTTTTTTTTTTTTTCAGTGCAACTGCGTTGAAAGGCAGTACGTAATCGGCAGAACGTAGAGAGTTTTATGAGAGGTAATGATTTCTGCTTACTGTAGTACTGACTTACTAAAAGTCTGAACGAAGCGCGATCGATCACAACCACATTCAGTTCAACTGCTCTCAAGAACTCATCACTGTTGATTTGAATTTCGCATTTTGCTGTTAGCAGTGCACTGTTATTTCAGTTTGCTTCGAAATACCTCCCTGTGCAAAAGCCGGACTTTGTTAACGTGCCCATCCCAGTTGACACTCCACATGCGGTCGTCGCCGTCGAGCAGGTCGAAGATGGTCCTGAAGAAAATTTTGCAGATTACCAGGTTTTTTAATGTTCATATTACTTACGTTTGTGGTTTTCCTGCTGATGCATTGCACTTGCTATTGCTTAGCAGTTTCCATTTCCGTGAACTGGTTTTTTTGTGACAATAAAATAAACGCAACCAAGACAAGGTGCAAAATTACTGGAAAAGACAGGTTCAAGTTTACTTGGAAAATATGGAATTGCTATTCTAAGTGACTGGTATTTAGTGGTTGTAAATGTTTCTTCTAGTGGGTGCTTTTAAATAAGTAGAGCTATGAGCGTTGATTAGCAAGAGCTTTTTAATGTATCTTCTTTGATTTTTCTTGGACCATGTTCCGGTTAATTGCTGCTTTTTCCGACTTTATCAATTCATTTCAGAACTTTCCAAGGTTTTGCTCTTCATCTTTTTAGTGCTTTTTCAGCCAATCTCAGCGAAAGAAGAAGCTGATTTCCGGCGTTTATTGGCACGAGCGCAGCTTACGATTGGCGAAGCCGACAAGTTCGCAACAGTCTTAGGGGAACAACTGCAACAGCTCGATGGAGCCAATATCCAGTCGATAATGGGCAGTGAAGCAGCGGTCAACGGCCTGATTTCACTCATCGATGCAGCTCTTCTGGAGGCTGATCGTTTGGATGCACAGCTGGACACGTTTGATAAACTCCTCTATGTATATTTCTCAGAGTTATTCCTTCTGACTTCTGAAATTTGCACAAGAGAGCGCTATCGTAAGGAGTGAGTTGTTTGGATGGGATGAGCGACTAATAACTCGAGGTCTTCGATGTTCTAAGGCAGAGATCTAATGTGGTAGCTCTAAAGGTCAGCTCCCCTTGGCTCGTCTGGTCGTCCAAGTCTCCCTAAAGATCTGCAAGCTTTGTCAAGATGCGGTCGAGTAAACTGCGGGACGACATAGGTATAAGGACAAACAGTCACTCTTATACAATAAGGTGACAAACATGTAGGGACACTAGGGTAGCTTTAATCGGCCGCACGTTTTCGCAGTCGAACTCCACGCTGCCGCCAAACACCTTCCGCACTCCAACGACCACACATAGACCCACTTAGCCTTGAGACCAATCTAGAAGCTGGAATGAATACATGAGCACATCAACGCCCTTTATACTGTCCCGATTCTGCCTCAGGCTAGCCTCACGACAGGTGCTGGACAGGCGTTTGACCTGTCTGTGTGATCTTGACCCTCTGTGACTTACCCTGCACCGCCCACTGTTCCCGCTTGATCTGCAGCCGGCTGGTCGACGTTACATAGCTTCCCTTAGTGGTTAAGTTTATGATCCAAAGCTCAAATCGCATTCTACATGGGATGGTACTATCGATAAAGCCAATAAAAATGGCACGTTCCCTTTTCGTGTCGCGACGATATGTGATAAATCTAGGTATCACTATATGAGTTATCTGCCTCATCAATATCATGCTTATCCGATTTTTTATACTCAAAATTGTGGAATAGAATTGCAGCTTCAGTGACTATCGTAAGGGCTAGTCCACGTTCAACAATTTAGGTGGTAGTGATGTGTCTTGCAAACCACGAATCTTTCAACTTTTTAGGGACTGATGCGCTCGAAGGTTTATATGAAGTAATGCTTCGCGTAGTTTAATTAATTGCAGCATGTGCGAGACAGTGTGGAGTTGATAGAAGAAAAAGACAGTTTGGGTTGCGTGGAGAGGAAGAACACACGTGTACTGAGGGAATATTTAGCCGAAACTTTGAATGCCATTGATGTGGTCACCGATGAACACATTCACGTTCTTCAACACGCCAACCTTTCCGACCCTATGAGGTAATTCGCTTTTATATTGTGTTTGATGCGAGAAACATAGTCTTTTCATTTTCCGCATTTCAGAATGTCGGAAGAAGATTAGAACAGTCATTGAGAATATAGCCGGCACATATGCTAGGGAAGGAAGGCATTTGAGGCAGGATCTTCATTGTTATATATTTGCTTTGTTATTAGACTGAGGGCATGCTCCGTTTCCAACCTTCTCCCTTACCCCTTCCCTTTCCTTGCAGCGACGAAGGAACTGGAGAACCAGTTTTTCATGGAGTTCTTGGACCATTTTTTTTTTACTTTGAATGTCTGTTTTTGAAGTTCCTCTTGCAAGTTGGCAACTTCATGAGCTTCTCACTAGAGCGGCGTTTGTTGGCATTCACGAGAGCGGCATTCTGATGTTATGGATGTATACTTAAAATGAACCTGTACGTTACAGCATAAGTCGATGTTGTGCAGCTGCACGAGCAGTGCAGGTTTTCAACTCGTCAAAAGTTAATCCCTCGATGCATCTTATGTTGGCGTATAAGCAGCGATCGGAACTGCTGAACCAGCTCACTGACGAGTTTATCGAGAAACTTATGGCACATCTTTCAGCACTATTCTACAATTTGGTAATTGTTTTCAGTGGGGAAGTCTACCTAGATAATGCAAATTTTCGACGTTTTTATTGAAGGTCGAAGATCAGGCCTGTATCTCCTCGCCCTTCCTGTATCACCTTTTGCCCTCCTCCTAGTCTTTTCTTCTTACCATGCAACCGGGATTATATGAGTGCGAGAATATTCTTTGCAGATTTTGAGTGACATATTCTTCGCTCTTTCTTTTTTCAACGAACTGAGGTGGATCTTTCAGATTTAATAGATCTTTTAGAATCAAACTTAAGATTTGATTTTTTATGCCACCTGTTTTCAGGAAATGCAGAGCATTCCTCCCATCCACTTTTCTTTCCACCTCCCTCCCTCACCTTTCACCCGCTCTTTCCTCTCGCCCACTTCCACTGTCTCCGTCAGTTTGTTGTTTTGGGTCAGAAGTGTAATGTGGCGACATACCTTTGATACGCTGCGAAATAAAATGCTTTGTATGGGGATACTAACGAAGTATGCAATTCGTTGCACTTTGACACGGAGCGTGAGAGAAATAGATGAACGCCTTCAGTATTTCGTTGATCTGCTCATAGGAAAGCAAGTTGTATTTAGAAATAGTGCGTTTAGGTTTAGGACGCCTAAATTGTAGCGTTCTTGTGAACTGTTATTGCTTCCTTCGTACAATTAATCATTTTTAGAATGAGTTGACTGAAGCACCCGATTGGCATGAGGTGGCGCTACGAAAGCAGTCTGAGCGTTTTCATGCATTACGACCGTTTTCCGACTTGATCGCATGGCTAAAAGTGACTAGGCCTGTTGCATACGAGTCTTCAGTTCAGGTATTCCTTCAATACCCATGCCCTAAAAATGTACTCTTATGGTGATAATTTTGAAAGTACAGAAAATTTTTTACACACAATATGACTGGGCTGTGTTCGTAATGAGGAAAACAGGGATCGTTCGCCGCTTTCATTTATTTAGTTTAGAATTTTGAACTGCTTGCACCTTACCTAGGATGACGATTTGCAGATTTATTTATTTTCTGTTTTCCAAATCTGGCTCTTTTTCGCCTCGAACTGAGCTTGCTTTTGCTTTTTAATGCGAAAAAACCCAATTTTGGTTCATAGCAAATAGTTGTTGGATGGTGAATTACGCGATTAAATGCATTACGAATTGAAACAAAGTCTTTTTTAGAGGTATGTAGTACTTTATTGTGGTTTTATACCACCTCATTTTTCGAAAGCGACCATGTTTCTCGAGAATTCCTATTTAACAGATCCATCATCGGGGCATAATTCCCTAGAGAAAACGGATTCACTGTAATGGGAGTTTTGGTTTCCAATGTGTTTATGCGGTGCAGTTAGGTAGAGGACGATTATTGCTTTTGTAGAGGTATGTCCAGAACACGAAGGTAATATATAAGAAGGAGTTCGAACGATTTTTTGAAGTGATCAATAACGAACTTAACAAATTAGCGAACGCTGAAAGAAGAGCAACACTGAAGAATTTGGATTCGTCGAAATCTTCACTTGAGCGTGCATTTCGAACTGAGAATAAGGTTGATCAAAAAGCGCTGATTAACGTAAGTTTTTATGAAATTTTTATTGGAATTCAAGGATTCTATTGCTGAATTTTTGGATTGATGTATTTTTTTATTTGCTTGCAAATATTCGGAGACGAAAAACAATTGGACCATCCCGAAAGTAGTAAACTTTGGTTCACTGTTCACTTCAGGATAATCATACTCTAGAATGGTGAATGAATTAGTTCATAGCTGGACAGGTCGTTACCGAAGAACAGCCATTTGGAGAGAATAGGATGGCGACTTGTTCCTTCTGAAGTGTGCTATCCCCAGATTCTCGAGGGGCATAGAAAAACGTTATAAGTGCTCTTACCAAATCTGGGGTATGAGATTACGGCGCTGGAAGTAAAGTTGCAGAAATTCACCCTAGCCGCAAAAATTCCGCCATTTTTCATAGTCGATGTTATAACTTTATCCAACAGGTCAGTAGTTGAGGAAACCGTGAGAGTATTTTTAGTTCTTGAACTTGCAAGTCTTAGGTCATGTTCTATTCCTCACACATTTTTAGGTAAAAGATTTTCCTTACATAGCATGTAGCATACAAGTTGAGCCCTATGCGCACATGAGGCTTCACTGCGGCTAAGTGGTCACTTATCGAGTAGATCGAGTAGTTTAAAACGAATATGCGCAAAAAGGCAATGTTAGAGGGTTTTAATTGAAGTAAAATATCTGAACTTTTCGTTTTGATTTCCCTGAATGTGCTTTTTCAGCTGGTGGAAATCGTTTTGGGTGAGGTGGGACCGGTGGTGGAGTCGGAGCAAAAGTTTTGCACGAGGTTCTTCCACATGAGTGGCGATCTGCTTGCGACGATCGAGACACAGTCAACATCGAGCGGCGAGAGCGGCATCGGTCGAAGTGTCGAAAAACAAATTGCAGACCAGGTTTGGTGTTTAACGATTTCCCACTTCTTTCTTCTCTTCATTTTATCTAATACTTCCTTAGTATATTGTTATTCGGAACACTACTAGGTCTACAAATAATAAGTTATTTTATTGCAATATGCATTTGCATTTTTGTATTTGATTTCATTAGGAAATTTATTCATGACATCCTCAAATTAGTTTCCGCTGATTTTTGGATCTTTTCAAAGGTCTTATAATTGCGCCCTTATTGTCTTCTTTTTCAGATTCGAAATGTTTTAACTCCAATCTTGGAACCTCTGCATGAGCATTTGGATAAGTTCATCAAGGCTTGCTGCCGGGCACAACCTTCGTAAGCTTTTGCTCTCATCTTGAACATTTCACATCGTTTGAAGACTGATTTGCACGCTTCATTTCTTATTTTTATGTCATAAAATTTTGAAGGTTTTGGTGAAAAAGGACAGAAATTATGGTCAAACATCATGCCATATAGCCTAGACTTAGCTTTAAAGGTGAGATGCTGATGATTCTACTAAGATTTTCTGAATAGCCTAAGCTGTTGTGTAAACTGTTCTAGGATTGTATTCGTCCTATTTGTATTGCTGTCGAAGAAGGCGCTAACATTACAAGATTCGTGCTCATATTTTTCGGTAATGGTGTTCGGTCGGCTGGTTGTTTTGGTCAAAAGACAGTTGGATATTTTCATGGTAGGTGCGCTATTGTTGTTGCATTGCAGAATAAGTGTTGTTGGTTTTTTGTAAATCAACTGTCCATTGGCTCTGTGATGGATTAGGTTGAACAGTGAATATTTTCTCGCTTCTATGAAACCTTTGAGTGACCCTTATTTACTTCTTTCCAAGTTCTTTTTGCCTTTAGTTCCAAAGCATTCGATGCTGATTTTATAATGCTCTTGTAATTTGAAAACTAGTCTAGTGATAGTAGGGGGGAGGGGGGTAAGCAAAAATTTCTGCAGCAATGATCCACGTGTTATTTTTTGTGAACATATGTCATTCAGCACAATTCGGATGTACATTGCAGGATGGTGAGGCACATTATTTGGCTGATGTACGGATTTCGAAGAAAACACGTATCGGTATTCTCGACAATTTGGAGCGTTTCAAAGTAAGTTCGGCTTTATATTTAGATACGACTTTTCACAATCGCGTTTCGCACTATTTATAATTTTACCTTTTCATTCTAGGAGAAAAGGAGAAGCTTTACAAGGTGGAAGGGGAAGATTTGGAGGAATGAGCCAGCACAGAGCTAATCTGCACCTTATCCGTTGTAATGTTTGATAAGACTACCCCAGCGGAGTTTTTTTTTTCGAAATGCCTATGAGTGAGTGCGGTTTCGGTCGGCCCGCGTGATGACCAATGCTGAAATGTTGTTGCAGGTTTTTGTGGTTGGGTGCATTTTGCAGTCTCTTTGTCAATTTGTTGAGGTTAGTTTGCTGAGTATCGTATACACTGAGATGATATACTTTCAAACACTTTACCTGCAAAGAAGCAGAGTTCTAACACCCTACCCCGAAAAGTTTTAGGAGTATTGTTTTTCATTTTCACTTATTAATATTGTCATTGCGGCGCATACATAAATGGAATGCGATGAGTGCTATGGTGATTTTTTTAGAAGCAATGACTGTTGGTGTTTGAACGGGTCTACCGTAAATTCTAAACTGAATTGATTGACAAATTCCCATCCGTAGGTAGTATCCAAACTTGTTTTTTTAAGGTCATCAGTTATATACTTTACTAGTTGAACAGTGCTCTTTTGCGACGTTTGTCCATCCAGTTCTGTTACTGCATAAAGGGATGCCAATGTTTGGACGTTGTTACTCTTCGCATTTGAGATCGTTCCTGAATTTATGGATTTTGTTCAGGCATACTTATTATGTCTTAAAGCAGTGATAAATTCTGGAGGAGTAGTTACCGTATACTAAGAGTGCACGATAGTAAAGAAATCTTCTTGGTATCTGATGCGCCTATGCTTAGAAGTGCTAAACAAATTTTACTTTATTCGTTTTTCGCAGGACTATTCATTGTTAAACTCAGGTGCTGTACGAAGGTTTTTAACACTTGAGTTTCATGCCCTCCTTTGCAAAAATTCATTATTAAGTGGGTAGCAGATAATAGATTTTGTGGATCCTTGTTTGTTCCTGGATGGTTCAGCGTGTCGTGGTCAGCAGGCTGTTAGATGGTTCAGCATGTTATGATGTGGTAGACAGTGCAGGAAATGATGTACTGTTAAATTAAGCTAGATAACAGGTAACAATTGCGTGAAATATATTGAGGAAGTGGCACGTGCGGCGGAGACAGCGTTTGCCGAAACGGAGCGTCGTGCAGATTTGGACCGCTGGTACGCGCAACTGATTTGCTGTCTGAAGGAAGGCATGGAACGTGCCGCTATTTCACCCTATTCTAAATCACCACCCGCCGTTGTCCGATTTGAAAACTATCACCAACTTTATTGTAAGTTTATTTTTCGAGCTTTTTTGGTGTTCACCTGTTTATTACACCTGTTCATTTAGAGTTTTGTTTTATTGATGAGTATTTATGAGACAGTTTCTTCACAATCCTTATAAAGACACTGGCAAAGGATAAGTTTAACAGAATCACAGCATCATATGCCTTTAAATGCAAAATCCATCCACTTTCTCAGAAAAGATAGAGAGTATTTTATTGATCCGTAATCTGAGTCATGACTGCCCTTTCGTCCTTTAACATTCCAGAAGCCTTTCTCAGTTAACCGTTGAAGAAATGGTGGTCATCGGCGACGGGTTTGAACCTGACCATCTAAAAATGAATTCCTTTTTCGAATTCACAGATGTTTGAAGATCCTAACACTACAGCTTGATTCATTTGGAGGAAACGCCATGCATACCGTATTTCCGGTGATTGTCAGTCACATTGTAGTATTTCCTTCGTTTTCTATCATGTGTAGTAGCTGTTAATCTGCAATACTTTTATAGCCAGATATTATCAGCTGTTTACGTTGTCGTAATGAATTTTTCCTTTCGAAGTTGTGCAGAAGTTTGATCGATTGCAGCAATATTGTCAGAGTTGAAGATTGCTTGTTTGGATGCACAGAGGAAAGAGGCAAAGAAAACTTATCAGGAAAGTATTCAGAGCTACGTCAAAGAATATATGGGAAAGCCACTCGAAAAAGTACATGTACGTCTCCTTCCTCCCTTTTTTTTCGCCGTTTTAATTGCGTTTTCATTCATTAATCGTTGCTATTTGAACTGTTAAGCGCATAATGCGCCTTTCTGAGAAGTCAGTGAACATGTTGTTCAGGTTTTCTTCGAAGGAATAGAACAAGCTGTAGATCAAGGAATGAAGCCAGAGGAGATCGCATTCCAGCAGCAATTCAGTCGGGCGGAACTCAGAAAGGTTTTCTCCTTGATTCGATTATGTTCAAAAAATTTCTCTCCTACTCTCATTTACCCATTATTTGTTGGCTTTTAGAAGGAGGGGGGGGGGGGGGGGGGGGGGGGGGTGGGGGGGGGGGGGGGGGGGGGGGGGAGGAGGAGGTAGAGTAGAGGCAGGAATAGATCTCTCTTCAGAATAGGAGAGAATAAATAGAGTGAGGAGTCACCCCAAGTGGGCAAGACTCATGCCGAGTGAAGTTTTACGAACTTTTAGTGGAGCCATTCGATTTGTTTTAACTATGAATTTGTCTTTAATTCCACCTAGCTTCCATGGGTAGGCTTAAAATTTTTATTTTTTCACCGAATCGAATCTCCATTCTCCTATACTGAATGTCCCACAAGCTTTATTCTCAAAGGCTCTCATATTGCAGTTCAAACTGGTTAATTCTTACGTGCCCTTTCTTGATGTTGTTAGCATGTGCCGATGTTATAGGAATTCTAGATGTTGGTATTTCAGGTTTTGGCACTGTACCCAGGCAAAGAAGTTAAAAAGGGTTTGGAACAGCTTTACAAAAATGTGGAGAAGCATCTCGTGGAAAATTCGCCACTGTTGCAAGTTGTGTGGAGGCATATGCAGGTAATTGGTGTATTAATACTTGATTCAAATATACCGCAATGATAAATGGAAAAACCGATACGCAGTTGAATGCTTTCACTTATTTGAGCTAATCTTAAGCGGTTCACTATGGGAATAAACGAGTTTTGTTGTTCGTATAGCGAATGAGTGACTAGTTAACTACCAACGCTTTGGATTATGATAAATTTTTTTGTCCTGAAACGAGTGTTCCTATTTGCAAGTTATATTTCCGATGCTTTCTAATTCAATTATTTGAACTTTTTATGCACTGAATATTAAAATGGTGTCTAGTTATGGTATTTATAGGACGAATTTCTGAAGGAGTTGAAGCGCTACCACCAGATTATTGGACAGTGCTACGCAAACTCACGTATTGATCTCGAGGTATCCATCCAAGATGTGCTTACCTACTTTTCTCAGTTCGCTCAGGAACATTAAGCCGTCATTATTTGTGATTATATTTTAATCCACATGTACGATCGCCACATGTAGCTCCGTAGTCGAACGTAGTTGAACGGGACCAAATGGGAAACGGTGGAATTCCAGTTCGAGGTATTCGAAAATATGTAGAATGATTAACCAAAATACTGGAGTTTTTTCAAGTTTGGAAGGTATTGAGACTGTTCGACTAAAATGCTGAAATTTTCACATGTTTCGTCTATGGTGTGAAGATCATGGCTATGAAAACCTAGTTTTGAAGATCTGGTTTCGTTTTCCAAACGAGGTGGGCTAGCTACTCGTTTGACTTCATGGAATAGTTTCTTCGGGAAGTGCCTTTTTTCATTGTTATCGGGAAGACATTAATAAGCGCCGCTTTGGAATGTTGTTGACTTCTTGGAAATTACGCGTTCTCAAATTCTAGGTCCGTTCTTGTTATGTGAATGGTAACTATTGCCTTTATAATAGGTGATGTAAGAACATAATAGATGGTGCGTAATCGTTTATCGATTGCTTTGAAAGATTTCATGCTCAAATTCACTATTTATTTCTTTTATATATTATCGTTTACATTTTTCTTTATTGATCGGATGATTGCTGCTGATATTGCCAAATAAAGGGCTTTCCAGATTTGATTTATGCAGGTAATACAGTTTAGTAAGAAACCTACCAACGACGTGAATAATGAGGACGAGTGCTTCCTTCCTTTTCATCCTCTGCATTCTTTGCTAGGTGCGACTCGTCCTTCTTAGTGCCCTGTTTTAATCGCACATAAAGCGAAACAGGAATCCGCCGCTTTTCGCTAATCTTATTCGACAAGAAGGAGTAGGACAACTTCTATGGAGATAACAAGAGGAAAAGGAAAAGCCTACGTGGAAATTAAATGTCGAAACGAAGCGTTCTGCTTGGTGAATTAGTGGATTTGTTTCGTCGACAAATAATAAGTACAAATCAAGTCCAATTGCGATACTGCTTGGAGCAAGACAACAACAATAGTAACAACTGCACGTCAAAGCCTCATCGCTAGTGTGCAACCGTTGCGTAAGTAATATCACAGCAGTGACGCTTGTGTACCTTATGATCTTTGATGTCACAAAAAAAGCAAATTTATTCGTTTGCTTAGTAAGAAATCCACCGACATAGCACAGACATTTGCGATTTTTGCACCACGAAGAATTGGAATGCTTTAAATCATAAGTCCTCACTAAATGAATCAACTGGGAAATTCTATCAGGCGCTTTTATTTTGCGAATTAACGAAAGGGGGCCATGATAACATCGAGCAACGAGCGCTCAGCACATCTAACGCCAGTCTGAAGATCAAGTGCCTTAGAATTCGGTAAAAGGTGATTGAGAATGCTCTAACAAGTGAATCTTTCGCTTTGAGACCGCAATCGACACTAAAATGCTTCAGGCGACCAAATGATCAGAATGAGTAGCGTGCAGGAATATGGAATCTGTTCACATCACGTTCGTATTTCACTAGAGCGTATTCTCAAAATGTTGACGTTTAAAAAGCTTTTTTATTTTAACGAAAAGAACTTCCTCATGTCTCTCGAGTCGCAGAAAAATTTCCATAATTAGACGGCCGTGAGATTTCACTGATGGAAGTTTGCGGAAGTAGAAAACTAGGAGATACCATTTTTCAAATATCGGAAACTTTTGTCCTTTGTCCCCCACATCGCAGAAGGACTAAAATCAAAATTCTCGGTCTTTAAATAGTTGCAGTTCGGACCATACTCGAAAGTTTTGGTATTGATATGTGCCCCACCCGGATTGTTTTGATTGCTGGCCTCGTTGTATTGGACGCTCTAAGCATAATGGCAATATCCACATCACTACATGTGAAAAGATTCATGAAGATAGACGTAACGTTGAAAATGCTAACAATGTTCGAAGCTTTAACTCCGTAGCGGGAAGCCAACGATTTCAACAAAACTATGAGAACAGTCATTATTTTCACTTTCTTTACTCTATGATGTAATCCTTTTAAGGTATTGTATAAAAAAGAAATAATTAAACACCATTATTGCAACATTAAAATGTTCATCTTCATCTAATTCCATCGAATAATTTGAAACACAACCCTAAGAGAAGCACAAACTCACCACAACCAGTGAAACACAAATGCATCCATGAACGCATTGATGAAACGCCTTTGAAAATTTCCGCGAGAGGAACTCCTCTCAATCGTTATTATTATCTCATTTGCTCATTATACATTGAAGTTTTAATGTGAAAATAAAAAAATTTGGTTGACTGATTAAGGTGCAAAATTTCAAATAAATCGGTCGTTCTGTACTGCTTGGCCGATAGCGTTTGATGAGGGTTCTCGTTTGGACTATACAGACTGCCAGCGGAAGTGCTATGACCGTGAGACGGAGGATGCGCTGATCACATCAACAACTCTGTAAGATGTGTATGAAATCTGCAGCGGCACTGAGCGCTAATTTAGACCCTGAAGTGTATACTCATTGCTGGGCGGGAAAGCCTTGTCCTGTGCAACCTTATTTTGCAGGTAGAATTCGAACAGTTTAAATTCCTTGGCTGAAGTATAGGGAATTAAAATGTTTTGCCATTCCATATCACTGGACCGCTAGAAGTCAATAAACAAAGTAACTGGCGAGTGTGAGGGGTGAGAAGGTGAGGGAGGAGGTGGGAGGAGGAGACTTCGATGTGTGGGCGCAAAGTGGTTAAATCTCGTTAGTATCGCCCACTTGACGTGCGTCTTACTGGAAAACCTATAGTTGAGTTCTTCAGTGCTTACCTTATTTTCAGAAGGTTTGCGAAATCGAACAATTCCATATTCTTAGTTAACTTAAGCTGTCATAATTTCCTCCTACAAACCTTACCTAAGCTTTATTAGTGGCACTCTGAATGGAACTGTCCCTATGAAAATATGTTCTTTTTGTTATCTATTGATTCTAGCAGCACAACGACTTCATCATTTGGCACATATTTCACAACAATTCGTAATCAAATCGATAATATTTCACGATGCATTTTTGAGTAATCCTAATAGCTGCAACATCTACTGGTGTACCTCGTACTTACAGTACGACCACTTCAAATTCACTGTTTTTATTTTGAATCAAGCGTTGCTGTTGAGTAAATATTTGAAATCACCGCCTACAATGTCGCTATATGTTGACTGACCTCGATATTCAATGAATTCCCATCTAGTCTACAGCATTTGATGGATTTCAGCCTTCTAATGCAATGTAAACTCGATGGTCCATTAGATATTTTATTGGTGCAGGTAGATGTAAGCTTGCCGTATTACGTGACACAGTCGATACAGCTTGGCGATCTCTTCAACTAGGTCACTGTATATGGTGTATATTTTTCTGTAGATGTTGATGAGTATGTGCCGCGCTTCACATCAACACGGGCGATGTTTTTTGATGTACGTATAGTTTGCTCTAAATTGGCTTTTTTTTTTGAAGTATATGAGGCGCTTGCGGTGAGCATTCGTTTGAAGCGCTTAAAGATCAGGTGGGAGTACGACGTGCTTGTCGTTGTTGGGTCGAGCTCGGGGGGAAAGCGCTCGTAACGTGACGAAAGCTAGACCCAGATAGGCACTGAAGTCGAGCGTACGGACTAGCGAGTGCGATGCGGTGGCGTTTGTTGCCGGCGGCGGCAGCAGTTGGCTAATCGACGAACGATGGGATGCGGTGTGGAGCCGAGAGTTGAACTCGCACTCCGGCGAACAATTTTCTTCTCCATATTCCTATTCGCCTATTTACTATTCGGCGCTTTCGCTTTTTCAATTTTTCCCAGCAGGCATCAAACAATTGTAAGTGTTCTTCTTTTTTTCGCGTCCTTCATACGTTTTTCACGATATTGCTTCTTAATGGTTTGTCAACTGTACCTTTTTTTATAAATTGTCGTGTACTTGCTTGAATCAGTTCAGGCTTTATGGGTTTCCATCATTAATCACGTGTCGTTGCTACGTGTTCGTTCACGTAACATGCGAACAAGCCTTACATACACCTACAGATGTTGTGTGCCTCAATAATGCCCCCAATTGATCATATGTCTTACTACTTCAGCGGCATCATTGTGTTCAACGGCAGCATCAAACAATATTTGCTATGTCCCACAAAATGGTTAAAATCATCAAATGAAGAGTTCGAGACGTAGATTCTATATGCTGTAGTTGGTGAAATGTGCTTAGTGCCACCTCAGGGTTCACTGCGACCGGAATAAAATGTTTGCCTTACTGCTCCTATCCTAGGCGATCTAGCTGAACTCAATTCCTCTCTCCGTACATGTTTACTATAACTAGCTTTTCGTTTCATTTGTTTCTAAAGTCGGTGAACTAAGCAGCGCCTTTATATGAGATCTTTTTTAGTTTCTGTTAAACGTTTTTTGCGACTTTGTTTTTTGGTAGTGAAGGTTTTGGTAGTGAAGAACGTCAAAATTCGCACTAGAGGATTATCAAGTACTTCGTATTTGTTGATTACAGCCCATTTCAAGTTAGTTACTGTTTTATAGCGCTAAGAACTTGAATTCTCCTTTCCCAGTTCCTGCTATTAAGGTCTCTTAAGCAGTTAGTTTTTGTCTAAAAATTACAGACAATGTAATTCATTCAATAGAATTTCTAAGATTCATTTCGTTCCATTATTATTGCTTGAAAGGTTAACCCCTAGTGCAGTTATAACTTACCAGCTCAGATCAGACCGTTTCCTCACTCCTTGAACTCAGATCGAACTGTTTTTTCCATGCTGCTCTACTCGTTCTCTAAGACACTGTGATGTTTCGAATCGATCCACGTCTTTTGCATAGCATTTCTACGCCTACGCGGCACGTTCCCATCACATTTGACTTGAACTTGATGGAAATAAGTGCAAATATTTCTTAATGCTAACAAATGTTTTTTAAGTTCGTCCATCGTTCTTCTGCCATTCAAAACGATTCGATCCCTAGATCTGAGTGCTGAATCTAGTTACTCGGAGTGTTATTGCCGTAAAAGTCAACAAGTTGCTGTATGAAGGGGGGAACGCAGATGCTTCCTTAAAGACTATGAAGTTCATCCTTCGCATCTGTCTGTGGGGTGTAATCATGTCGAGAGATTCTCTCCCCAGCTTGTTGTGAGCCGTTCACTTCGCTTCGGTTGTTTTCGTTCGGCGTTATGTTGTAAACGTTATTATCACTTTGGGGTGCATACCAACTCCCTGCTATCGTTGCCAGCCTAGGATATGAAGGCGCTTTTGGATAATTAGGTTTCATCCAAGAAATTATGCGATCATGCAATTTGAAAACTTATTATAATTCACGTAAAAGATGTAAAAAGTGTAGTACCTTTTGCTTTTTAGTTTTTTTTTTCTTTGTAATACCTTTGAGTTTTTTTTATTAAGTGTGGTATTTGTACAAGGTATAATATTTGGAAGAAAAAAGAGAATTTTCCAATAATGCATCATTTAAACATTTTTTCGAATGTGGAACACATCATGTGGTATGAGGAAACTAAAACAGATGTAATACGATTTATTTGTCTTGAACAAAAGTGAACATAGTGATAGCGATAATGGTAGCACCAGTTAACGATAATGATAGCAGCAGTCAATGGTAATGATAGCGCCATTAAATGATAACAGCAGCATCACTTTACAGCACGTGAAAGATGTTAAGTGATATCAATGATAGGTGTAACTGAAGTCTCTCATTCAAAATACTTCCCACCTTTCGTCTAAAAGCATCTAAAAGATAGTGTCTATCATTTCGTTACTGACAACTCATTGAATCACTCCACTGCATTTATCAATAATTGTTCCCGCAAATACATATTTTTAGGCAATAAACTTAAATGTGCCATCAAGAAGTTTGTATCGCAGCAGCCATCTGATGGAATATGCATTAAGGTAGAAAGTGCAGAATTCACTGAGTGAAACGTTAGTAAAGGTGCAAATAATATTATGCATTGCACATAAATGTCACTTGATCACTTGATAGGCCGGATTATCGATTGAGGCACCGAAGGAG
The DNA here is from genome assembly GCA_006503575.1 of Baylisascaris schroederi. Classification (NCBI taxonomy): domain Eukaryota; kingdom Metazoa; phylum Nematoda; class Chromadorea; order Rhabditida; family Ascarididae; genus Baylisascaris; species Baylisascaris schroederi. The sequence goes on along the minus strand of QEWY01000079.1, from coordinate 407,745 downwards.
GATTTTGCAGCGGTGCACATAAATGTAATATGCAGAAATCTCTTCAAATGTTCTAACTTGAAGAGGCTCAAGCTACCTGTAGAAAATCTAAAATGCCTTCGGTCATCTTCGATTAGAACAATACAGAATTTTTCTCGACAGTGGTCATTAGGAGAGACGGACTACATTTGAGCTGCAGATTACAACATGGGCCTGACTTAGACAACGAATAAACAACTCAAAACTTGAGTAGTCTTAGTGGAAGGCTCACAATACGAGGTTTATACGATATCAGACGCAAAATACAGTTAATGAAATGTTTACATGAAATAGGAAGGAATCAGAAATAATTATATTTAGGCATTAAATGAATCAACTTCTTTAGTAACTTCCGAAGAAAATGAAACTGGAAACTTTTTAAGAGTAATGCTGGGAACTATTAGTGACCCAACTTTGTTATTGATTAGAGGAAGGGGCTATTTTTTTGAATCAATGTTGCAATTCACTAACGGTTTTTTAAAGAGCCTCGGAATTACTATATGAGAAAAAAATTAAATCCTCTGCAAAAAGAGATGAATTAAAGTGGATGGAGTAGCAAGTGAATGATCGCTTGCATACGGCGATAACATTCACAGATGCGGAGCTGTACTCTGCGCAACCTCGCTTTCTGTGGCAACCGCACCTGTGAGGTATTCAGAAATTTTATGCGGAAATGATGGTTTGGAAAAATTACACAATCACGTATAAAGCCAACATTCCAATGCGGTACATGAAAAGTTTGAAAATAGCCAAAAAACGCTGAAGCGTCTTTTTGAAATCCAAATATGCATTCTCAATAGAGCTTTTGCGGTCAACTTCAGGATTCCTCAGATTTTCTGGTTAAAGCAGAACAGCTGTAATCGAGGGAAAGCTTAGAAAATCGCATTGGTGCTGAGGAATGAACTATTTTATGTATTTTTCAGAAAACTTTGCAATATGGACATGCCAACAAAAAATGGTGCGACCACTGGCGAAACAGTTCCAAGCTATCGGTTGCATAAAATAAAGCTAATTAAAATAATGAACATTGTTTTCTCTGCAGGAATATACGGTTTAATAAATGAGAAAAAGATAAAGATCAACGCGATAACGTTTTTTTATTTTTTTATGGCGTTTTTCTCAATAGCGATTCCTCAAATAAAGATTAATTAGTCGAATATTTCTTCGAGTTGGAATATCTATTGTTTTTTCTTTCCACATCTCCAAATCTATTCGAACTGCACTATTTAGAGAATATATTTTTTGAAGGTAACGTTTATGATGAAGTTTTCTCACTTTTCATCAAAAATTCTATTAACTGCTTGAAGAATATTAAAATACTTCATATAGCAATCGTCAGCGTCAATAATGCAAGTGGAAAAAACATCGCATCAGTTAATTTTCGCTATATAATGGTTGGCAACGTTCTTATAAGTACATGAAAATACCGCTGAGAATTATATTTAATCACATATTTTTGGTAGGAGTGTTTTTTGGAGGGAGGGGGAAGGGGGGAGGGAGTGCAAGTAAATATCAGATAATGAAAAAGAACGGGCTGAGGTTGGATCAGGTAAGTATTTCAGCTATACTAAAATTTTTAATGCATTATGGTCATTACTTATAGTCTTTTACATTCATATAGCAACTCAGGTGTGTTAACTTTAGTGAACTGTGTAAAAGAGCTATTTATGAATCATATAACTACAGGCGTTTCAACGTTGAATGGTATATGCGTAATATTTTCCAACTCAGTTACGGAAAAATTTGCATCTTCTACAAACGTGATCTTGGCATTGATCGCTGTAAGAGCTTAACTCGTGAACTTATTACTTCAGTACGCTTAAGCGATCGGCATCGAATTATATAAGAATACTATAATTTCTGATGGCAAAAGTTACGCAAGATTGCCTCAATAGTGGTCACGTGACCATCACTAAAAATTAGTACAGCACTGTCCGTATGCTAGCGTATTAATTTGCGCATAAGAAATGCTACACCGTGACCATGCATCTCCGGGTTTCGCATCAAATGGTAAACTCTGAACCGTGAGTTACCAGAGGTCTGGTCATTAGCGCAGTATATTTTATTAAGTCAGGTCTTAGCGATGAAAGATCCCTCTAGGTTGTTTATCTGCCTGAAATGTGCTTGGCTAAACATCTTTGATTCTGTCCGGTTTTCTTGTTTGCCTTACTTTCTTCTTATATGTAAATTCACATTCCTCAAGATCATACAATCCACATGCTTTTATAGCTGTTACTATATATAGTGTATGCGTGTGTATATTAGTGGCTATATCTCACCTCTGAAGCGACCTTTTGAGTTGCAACTTGATTTACAGTATTCAGCATTTACTATTCCATCATCCTGTATGAAAAGATTTGCAACTTTCCGAGAAAAAAAAAGGATCTTTCGGGCCCGACTTTTGTGAAATCTCGATTTTCGCGATTTTGCGGGACCGGCTTTCTGTTCTTAGTCGCCCTCTCTGAGATTATTGCCACAGGCGTGCAGATCTTGCAAGGATAGCTGTCAACGTTTTCCCATAGAAGCGTCGCATGGTGACTTGTTTCTTGATGCTGTTGATGTCGACGTAGAGTTTCTCTTTCATGAATTGTTCTTGATATGTATTCAGAATACAACGCTCGATTTAGCAACTCTTACTGGATGTGTCGTTGACAGCAAATGAATACTGCAGATTTTCCATCATTTACAGTCCTTTCCATGAAATCCTCTTGAGTCTTCACTCATGAAGTCTTCCAGAGTCTAGAGTCCTCTTCACTGTTGGAAAACTCATTAAACGCCTTTTTGAATACGATACTGATCAAAAAATGGAGTGCAAAAAATACAATCCTTACGAGATTTACTTCATTGGTAGAAAGGCAGCAACATATTGACAGTAGAAAAAAAGAAGAATAAAACAAGCGACGACAAACAACTACTCCAACCTCAAAAATATCATTCGAATATCCAAAAAATACAAAGAAACAGTCTACAATAAATTCATTCGAACAATCGAAATTTACAAACATCGTCTCCACTACAAAGCAATAAAACACAACACGTGCAAATTAAACGGCGGCGGTCATTTAAAATGCACAACACTGTGAGCGCCAGATAAATACGAACTAAATCATACTACAGGGATGCTGATATGTCATCGTAAGAGAGATCACAATTGCAGCATCCCAAAGACAGAGGATACAATTATATCAAATAAAGCAATCCTAGGAATCCACAAAGAAATCAACATTACAAATTTCTCTCGAAACTATTAACATCAAAAAACCATAAATGGGGAATATGGCGAATTGGATATGGGGCATAACAAGGAGGTCGAGGAAAATTTTGCCGAAAAACTCCGACCATTCAATATAAGCAATGAAAGGAACGCACCCAGGAGATTCATAGTAACCCTCAAAGCGGTGCACAAAAGTTGTGTTTTAAATGGCAGCCGTCCAATTAAAACACAAGCAAATGTGAACCACTTGAACACCTATAGGTAACCCAATCCACCACCCTATCATTTTCAAGGTGTCACTATAACTACGAGAAGCAAATGTGCCATAATCGGAACCGTAATGAAAGGACTGAGCACCAAATTCCGCATCATACAATACTGCAAGAGAAATAATTGCAAAAGATGAGTAAGATGAGTGAACGATCAAATAATGCACATGGAAATGAGAGCCGACGGTGTTGGATATGTGGTGATGTTTCATAACATGCAAAGTGATAATTTCGCCTACTGAAAGTGCGATTGCAAAATGCATGCACGTGGCAAAACGTGCAGTGTACAATGGCCATGTCATGATGACGAGCAGCGATGCAGTGGATATCACGTGAACGCATAGCAGGGCTGTCATGTTTCAACATGGACTGTCACGTGACGACCACTATACAAACTGGGCCTTTTCCATTGTTTTTGTTGTGTGTGTTCTGGGTGTCTCACTACTTCGGTTCTTCGTCTAATGAAGCTCGATGCTCACTCGCCGTCTCCGTCTACATCATCACACCGCCACTTGTCGACGCGACAATCCCCAGTCAATAATCAACAATCGCGGCCGAATACACAATAGAAGGGGTAGAAGGAGAGGATTTACTACCTAAGTACTAGAAACTGCAAACAACGATGCGATCAACAATGTTTGTACTTTAAATAGCGGCGGATTTTTGAAGCACTGACATCGTTGTTCGCAGTTAGTGTGTGGCTAAATCCCCCTTCTACCCCTTCCACTCCAATACACCAAACTGCAAGAGACAACATAGGTCACACAAACATACTGGTACAAAGCAGCCAACAACTAGTGGTCAAAACCTTTGACGATTACCCCCGAACGGTGAAAAATGCTGAAGACTAAAGGATAGACTGTTACTCATAGCAAAAAACGAATAAACTAGAGTGCATCACGTATCATACTTTTCAGTGGTTTTGGTCTTTAAACTGTCGAGAGGTCTTTACGGTCAGCTTGAAGCGACCTAAAATCAACTACATTGTGACTGCTTTGCCACCCCCTCCCACCCTTCAATACAACAACAGTTAAATTGACCGATGTGAATCCGCTTTGTCTTCTTTTCTAAAATTTAGTTTCTTTTTAAATCCTTTCTTTAGTTCTGAATCTTCTGAACAGTTTCCCTGATTTTTTCATTTTTAAATTCCTGATTCATTGAGAAAGATCCCATTTTTTGTCAACAAATTGGAAAATAAGAGAAAAATTCTGATTGAAAAAATTCTGAATTTTCCAAGAAAATAAGAAAAAATTTTTGGGTGATAGAAAAACGGAAAATTCGAAAATTGAATGAAAAAATTCAAGAAAACTTTTGAAAAAATCAAATTCCTAAATTTGCCAAAATTTTGAGTGTAAACAATTCAAATGTTCTGAAAATCTATGTAATATGAATAATGATCCAATCTGTGTGAGGAAGAACTTTTCCATGGAGAGCTTTAAGTGTAGTACTGCAAATCTTTAAATGACCATCAGAATTTAGAAAGTGAATTAAGACTACTTACTGGTGCCATCGGCGGTCACGTCTGCTCTTCGTCGGCAATCCCACCCACCCGTCGCTTCCGAACACCGACTTCTCGGTCCTTCTTCCACTGAACGCCGAAAGCCATCGTCGGCGTAACATCGACTCCTACTCCTGCAAACATGACAACTGCAAATAATGGCACCACATTGCTTCTCTCACAGTCCTACCGATACTGCCCTTTATCCCTACCGATAAGAAAAAATTCTAATTAAAGAAAATTCTGATCGAAAAAATGAGAAATTTTCAAAAAAATTCAAAACATTCTGGATGATTAAAAATGTAAAATTTAAAAACTGAGTAGAAAAATCCAAGGAAACTTTTGAAAAAATCAATTTCCTAAACTTTTCAAAACTTTGAGTGTAAACAATTCAACTTCATATGGAAGGCTTTAAACTTTTACACGGAAGGCTTTAATTGTAGTATTGCAAATCTTTAAATGACCATCAGAATTTAGAAAGTGAATTAAGACTACTTACTGGTGCCACCGGCGGTCACGTTCCTTCGCTCTTCAGCAGACCCGCCACCATCGCCTCTCAACATCGATTTTACGGTCCTTCTTCGGCCGAATTCGTCATCGATTCCACTGACCCGTCGCCTCTGAACGTTGACTCCACAGCCCCTCTTCAGCCGAACGTCGAAACCCATCTTCAACATCATATCGACTCCACACTCCTGCAAGCATGTCAACTGCAAATATCGACACCACACCGCTTCTCCCAAAGTCCTACCGATGCCGCCCTTTATACAGTCCTACCCATAGTGCCCCTCATACAGTCCTACCGACAATGCCCCTTATACGAACGAGCTGCAGTACAAAATGAAAATAGTACGTATCGTGGGTAATTCGATTAGAATCAATGTCCAGTTAAATTTGCAACATAGTGATAGGAAATAAAAGGCGCGATGTTATGACAGCCTACTTTGAAAGTATTCAAACAAGTGCCCCCGCCTTCTGCTCTATTTCAGTTCAAGCTCAACTCATTTATTATGCATCCTGTCGTCCCTAATGATATAACCTATCTTTTATTTTGTACTGCAACTCGTTCGTATAAGGGACAGTATCGGTAGGACTGTATATGGGACAGTATTGGTAGGATGATGGACGTTTCAGTTCAAGCTCAACTCATTTATTATGCATCCTGTAGTCTCTAATGATATGATCTATTTTCATTTTGTACTGCAGCTCGTTCGTATAAGCGGCATTGTCAGCAGGACTGTATTAGGGACACTATCGATAGGATAATGGACGTTTCAGTTCAAGCTCAACTCATTTACTATGCATCCTGTCGTCCCCAAAGATATGACCTATTTTTACTTTGTATTGCAGCTCGCTCGCCATGACCCCACCAGCTAATAGAAGTTTTTTGAACAATGAAAAAATATTCTACTCAACTAGTTCTCATAAATAAAAAATTAAGCGGCTGCGTTCTCAATGGGATGGAAAGCAAGCTCATCTCCAACTGCTGTAATTTTTATGAGGGTATACGCCCTCTCTCAACCTGTTCATGGGAAAGTTACGAAATGTTTAGGTAGGAGAGACTTGTAGTTTTCTTATGCTATCTTTCCCTCCAATGGAAGTCAGTGAACGATTTTCAGAGTGAAAAGTGATCTCATACATGCCAGGAGCTGCTCCCGCCGCTAAGCAGCAAGTTTGGAACAGCATGGAAAGAGCCGATATAGATGAGACCCAGTTTGTATGCACAACCAAAACTCACTGAGCTTCCTAGGAAGCGAACTTTCACCCAGGCCGTCCGTCTCAAACAATATACCCCAAATATAACCAGCTCCCGAAACACCAGATTTCACGCACTCAGGGAAAATCAACAACCTATCGCCTGCTATCAGCTAATGCATATTTCGGGGCTGAACGGTCCACCCAAAACCCTTAGCTAATTTTCGTACTCCCCCCGTTATACTAAGAGGGTTTTGAGAAACGACCATTAAAATTAAGCAATAAACTCAGAAGAATCAACAAGAAAGGTCAATATCTGTTGCTCCCAAGATCGATGTGAAGGCTTCCTTAGTCATGAATTCAGAAGAAGGTACTCTACTAGAGTAACACCGTAAACTGCTGTACAGCAGCATTCAAGCGTTAACGGTCGGTTGAACATGTGATCGCATGACCTGAGAGTTGTTTGCGTGATGACGATTGGAAGTATGGACATCACTTGTAATCGTCAGCATTCGATGCCTGATAGGTCGCAGGGGCAGAAGCCGTCGAGTAAGTAGCTTAGAAGCGATAAAATCACAAATTCCATACTGCAGGCCAGCTGCTGAAATATTCCGTTTATCTGCTTCAGGTCAGAGCTCACGATCTTCTGTAAGCTTGTATGCAATGTAATCTTATCTCTAATAGAAATGAACAACGTTCAGCATCTTCGAAGTGTTTCTGTAAAGAAAAAAAGGACGAAATTGGTTTTTGCGCTTTTGTGAAGAGAGCGATAACTTCATATGACGGTTTCGGTTGGTACCAATCGAAGAACGAAATGAATTCAACATGCCATCTCTCTCCACCTACCTCTCCAGCAGCGGTTCGATCAGCCCGATGCTCTGTGATGCGTTTACTATCGCAGGTATCACCTGGTCGGTGTCAACCATAGTTGCATCGTGGCTCTGACTTGTTGGATTGTTCATAAACGCATAGCGACACGCTCTCTGTTGAATAATTGCAGAGTTTATAGAGGCAACGTTGTGCATAGTTAGTAAGTAATGTATAGGGTTGCTTCAGAGTAAGGAAAATCTTCATGGACGCTCAACCTTTTGAGGGTCTGTTTCGGTAGCCCGCTATTTTTCGAATCTCCAGCTGCGCCCCTCCCCCCGGCCCCTACCAACCTCTCTCCCCCCCCAACTGGGGAAAATTGGTAACTTGGGAAAGCCGAAGTTTTTCGCCGCATCCTATCGTATCTAGCAGAGTCACACAAGAAGGATGTCCAGACAACGCCTCACGCTTTATCGGTGACCTCATATATATCTCATCAGGTTTACTTTAAGTGTGAAGAGTTTTCTGATCTTCTAGCTTATTTACGCTGACCTGGTATTTGCTGCATTGTTTTTAGTTGTTTAGTACTTGTTAAATATGCCCATCTTTTCACATCAATATCACTTGTGTTTCATTAGGTGATTACGATAAGGGATTTATAACAGCTCTCAGTCCTTGAAGTGGAGAGGCTTTTTAGGCGTTCCATCGTATCGACTAATGCTAAAGTGTACTTTGTGATGGATATACGATTCCTTGAAATCGGAAAACAATAACATCGAATCTCCTTCCTATTCAATATTAAGATGTGTTTTGCTACTGCCATGTTACGACTAAAAGCTTTGCTTATATTGCGGTCTGTCCGTGAGTTATATAACATATTGTCCCTTGCTGAGCAGTTCACTCAGCAACGCTTTTTTGTTCTTGAAAAGCAAGACTGATTTAAAGATGTCAATTTAATCACTTTAAAGCTCATGAAAAGTGATAGGCCTGAGAGGAGAATGTGTAATTGTAACACAATTTTCGCTAACCACTTCGCCCCTTTCGACAAATAGCAAAGAAATGCATTGTATAACATGCCTATTTGTTAAATCTAACGTTTGCTAAGAATCTAAAACCCCGCTGAAAATATTCTGATGTTCTCATTGAGAAATAACATCAACATTCGCATAAATGAAGATCAATTGAATCATTGTATTAGCCAACAAAGCGAGAATATTCAATTCTATACGGATTGATTGTTTATTTCGGCTCGAATTATGTGGTCTATATTTTTCGGCCACAAGCTTGATATATTTTGAAAAAACAATAAATCTACGGAAGTAATTCCTATTGCTCGATTTCGCCGTCGAAAAAAAAAGCGCAATACTTTCACTGTTGTAGACACATTCATCAATGTTTTCCCATTTGTCAAGCTTCAAATGAGATTTTTTAAAAAGCAAAATGCATCTATCGCTTGCAAGCGTTGCGCCAAACGAGTGCAGTAGCTGTCTCTTCCATTTGCTCTATTTTCCTAAATTTCTCGTTACTTCTGGAATGAAAATCAAATCCTACAATTATTGAGATACAGAAAAATTCTTTGAAAGTTGAATTTCTCAAAAAAAAAATCAATAATCACAAAAATTACTATTTTTCGATGGGATAAAAATAGCGCTTTGTTTTGTTTTAGAGGAGCGAGTTTCTTCGTGGAAATAATCTACTGAAGAGCAAATATGCTGAGAATCAAAAATGCTCGTAGCAGTGTGTTTTGCCGAGTGTACTCTTCATTGCAACGCCCCCTACTCATTTTTTTTTTCTCCTCTGAGCGATGTGTTTTCATCGTCTATTAAGCGTTACTGCACAGAACATGTTGGCAAAAAGCGTTCTTTATCGCTTCTGAAGAGGAAATTTTCCAAGTGAAAATAAAGGGAATAACAGTTGGGAAAAATATTTCTCGGTGTTTTTTTTCTTTTTTTTGAAAAAATTTGTGCTGCACATTTCTAATATTTCATTCGTATATCTGAATGTATATGTGAATGATTGATGCAATGCAAATCATGCATAGCTGAAATCCGGTATTTTTATACTCATATTCTCGTAAATAAAACTGTTTTAAGAGACATTATTTGTTGAACGGTATAACTCTTCGCTTTCTTGAACTTTTTTTCGGTGTAGTCTGTTGCAATCGTTGAAATGGAACATATTTTTTGGTGAAGAGATAGATTTATGGCTAATAAAGTTTTAATATATATGAGCACCAGTTTTTGGCATCTTGAGGGAAGGTAGTGGAAATTTTAGCAAACTTTTTGGTTGTCAGAGGTTGCGGTGTGGGGGTGGGGGTGGGGAGGGGGAGGGAAGGGTGGTGCTGAACAAATGAAGCAACGCATTAATGATACTTTTTACACATACCGCGACTGGTTTTGATTTTCGGTCGTACACGAGTTTTCGAGTGTAAGTTTGATTGTCGCACAGCTTATGTCGACATTGCTTATGTTGATTTATTCCGGACGTTCCATATCAACCTCAGAGTCATTCCACAGAACATAGTTCTACATCTGGATTTTTGACTCTCAACCGTTTTCCTGCTCCACACCACTCCTCGCTCCAGTTGCGCGGTGGTCTTGTAATTTATATAGTCGATGTAGTTGTGCAACAATTTACGTAATGCGTGATGTAGGTTTGCAATGCGATGTCGCTATGCATCATATCTCTGCGACTGAATTTCTCTTTATTCAAAATTTTGAGAACCTTTTTATTCAGAGCGGAGGAGAGAAAGGAATATCCCACATAAAGAGGGCTTTCTACTCTTCCCAGGTTCCGAGAGGGTCCTTTTGTTGGGGAAAGGAGAGACCTCCCACTGAATTGAGTCTTTTTCCAACTACTGAGAAGTCGTTCTATTGGGGACCCATCTTTCAGTGAAATCTGCTGTTAAAAACGTTTCGAATGGAATATCTGGTTGAAGGAAATGGAATGGTTGGCAATACCATGTTAAATTTCGTTGCACTGGCGTCCCTTGCAACATTTCTTTTGTCGATCGTGCCTGCAAAAAAGTTCTTTGTGATAACATCACTTCTTCATATAATAGTATGCGAGTTCTGCAATGCCCTTTCGGTTAAATGAAGAATACATTTCAACTGCATCCGAGAAGGGGCATCTAGTTGAAACGCATACTATCGTGCCGGAAGCAACCCTTCATTCCTCAATCAGGAACGCCGAACCAGAGTTTTTTTGCTCAGTCTGTCTGTAAAAGCAGAGGAACTTGACACCTGAGTGTAAAACCCATCGCATTTACTCCAGCATAGAAGCTACCGTAACAGGTAAACCAAAGGTTTTCCAACTGCCCCTGCGGAGAAGTGAGCAGCACTCTACCTCCTGCGTACGCCACAGCCGTAGAATAATCCCTCGACATGTTCACCCATTCAGATTTTGAATGGAGCAGTGCGTGGTTATAAACTTATTTATATAAGATTAAAAGTTGGCAAGCCTTAGCTTATAATAGCATTACGTTGATAACCTTCTAGAAATGTGAGAAGAATGCCGAGAAACTGGACGCTCAACGAACGGACATGATAAACGTGTTGTGGGCAGAAACGATGGCACAGTCGGAGCACGAATGGGCGCAAATGGCCAACAATAAGTTGGACATGTACGAGCGCGCATTGCTAGCCTCATGCAGTGCGCGTATTGATCGCACCAACACATACTCGAACGCCTTTCTACAATCCTTCTCCCTCATTACCACTATCGGTTAATATAAGTTCATATTTACGAAGTATTCTGCTTCTTTGATCTTTTTTAATTTCATTTCTTTAAAACCAATGAGGAGGGGGAAGGAGTGGAGGGGAGAGAGGGGAGGAGAAAGGAAGGAAATGCAATTTCCCGACTCCAAACGGATCCTGAAGAAGGTACAAAAAATCTTTCAGTCAATTATTTTTAGAAGCTTAAATAACCTACAATATAACGAAAAATCTCAGTTCCGTTGATGAGCTGCTGAACTGAGCTGCTAATATGCTCTCTTACTGCCGGACTCCTCCAACTGGAGCGATTCCTTGCTGATAGTATACGAAGGTCTTAAATTTCTAGTATTTCTTCTTTTAATAGTAAAGACCACATCGGAAGGGGAAAGCTTTTTGCCTTCTGTGTCACTATGGCTATAGGCCTGTCTATAAATCTATAGGCCTTCATCTAAAACCAGATGGTCACCCGCGGCAACGAAAAAGATTGACGCAGGATGTGTGGGAATTTCCCATTTACTATCGATTTAAAATATCCTTCATTTCTTGTCAAAAAAAGATAAACGCACAATTCCATCTGCTTCAAAAACATTTCGTTCTTTTTTTTTGAAGAAGAAGAAGAAGAATAGAAGAGGGCGTAACGTGAAGAATCAATTGATGAGTTGCAGGATTTGTGGATGCCGATGCGCTCACAACAGGTGGTAAAATTTTTGCGGTAGCATACGCAATATTCGGTATTCCATTGGCACTTCTCTACCTCGGTCAGTGCTCAAAAATTGTGGCCGGTCTTTTGCCAGGCGATCGTGTTCTCGCTGCTGCATTTGCAGCAATCTTTCTCACAGCGATCATCTACGATATCGCCGAGGATTCTGAAGATGACACTGTTTGGGTTTCCGCTCTTTTACTAAAGAAAATGAGATAATGTTGCAAGTGAAACCGGTTGCAAACAGAAGCAAACAATTCTCATAAAACATTTGTGAATACTAATGCTACACTATTGAATGTTTTATGGAAGAATCATGAAATGGAATTCGATAGTATAGGAATTAAAATTTCATATAAGCACATAACTGAATGAAGTGCTTCCAATTTGATTTCAATATGAACAAACTTTAGCACAGTGTTATTCAGCAATTCGTTACAATACTGGATCTTCTTTCGTTTGTGTTATTACTTCAATTAGAATTTCTGAGAAGAAGTTTTTCCATCTTTGTGAATTCTTTCCTTCTTTGATTTTTAAATCACTTCTAGAAGCTACTGAATGAATGAAGAAGCAGATCTCAGAATAGTTTCACTCGCATATCCATTTCTTTCTTTAGTTTCGATGTTTTTTTTCTCTATTTTCCAGTTAATCACCTACTCAGTTTCTCTAAATGATTGCAAAATTTTCCAGAAAAATATTTTTCTACGAGATATTCTCCTCAAGTTGGTTAGCGAGAAAAGTTAGCCGCTTGCACAGTATACTAGAATTGATTAAAATAAAATTTTCCAGGGCATTTTTGAGCAATCGCTATAAATATTCGTTTATAGGGTTACAATGCAGAACCAACGCTTTCATTTCCTCAATTTTTTAAATCATTTCCTCAAAAGAAGGGTCTTTTGTTGATGCCGACGAATGCTTGTACTTTCTCAACGCTAACCTCTTCCTTCATTCATCCATTCTGCGCACTTTTTTTCCCCATTCCATTATTTCGCGTTCAGTTTAATTCGTATTTCAACACCATTCAACGAACTCTTCCCCTGTGAACTTTTCATTATTCACATAAACATATCAACATTGAAGAATTTTTTCTTTTTATAAAAGAAGAAAAATTTTGTCTTCCATAATGTAGGAAGTAAAGAGCATTTATTGCACCTATGTTTACATAAAATTTTCCGCTCACAATGTAAAAATCTGTCTAGAAATAGTTATTCCTGAAATCTTCCACTGCCCCCATAAATCTGAACAGCGAAACGTACAACAATCCTATCTACCTGTAAATAAAAAGTAAGCGGTCTTCACACGACTGTAGTAGCCTGGAAACATGAGGATGTATTTGTTTGGTTGATCGACCGCCATCGTTTGCCATCATCCGAGGTGGCTAATCTCTTCCTAGTTTTCATGCGCAGCATTGCTGTGGGCAAAGTAGATCACATCAATAATAAGTTTGTTGTTATATCCTTGCCATTTGATCTATAGCTATCCTTTAGTTATTGAATTTCAACAAAAACAGCCAAGAGCATGGAAGTTTTATGCTGTTCTTTCACAGATTTTCGCGAAAGCATTAAAAAATGATAGAAGATAGAAGCCGTCCTGAGGTATAAAAAGCTGAATGTATGTAAGATGGGAAATAGGAAGAAGGCGAAAAAGTAGTGTGTACGAAACAACTGGGAAATGCAAATACTCTCCATATCTTCACAGTGCTTAGCGACGGTAGAGAAAAAAAACACTGCTCCCAATCTTGATGCCTCACAGTTTCGTAACATTCCACTTACTACTAATGATAACTCCAGTAATTGAAGGTCGATTTAAATGATTACCTTCTTCGATTTCAGTTTTTTTTTCTGCTCTATTGAAGAAGGTATACAGGTGTGAGTAGGGTGGAAAATTTATGAATGAGGCAATTTTTCAATAAGGAATAAGATGTTGTTGAGTGAGAGGTCATGCTGCTTGTATTGTTCGCAAAGTTTATTTTCGTAATTATCAACCCAACTTTTTCATTTGAAAGTATGCTCGAAATTTACAGTTCCGACCACAATACTATATTTTTTACATGTTGCACGCCTCGAAAAATACCGATTCAATTTCGACTTACGTATTGTTAGACTTTGATTACACAGTATTATATTACATTTTTGTTGAAAATCAATGAATGAGCGCTAAAAGTACAAAATCATTGAGCGCAAATAGCGGCAGGCACTATTTATACAATTGTCATTCAAGCAAATAGATGCGAAGCTTTTTCTCGAATACGGAAATAAAAGATTAGGCGAGAAAGAAAACTATTGAAACGATGATGCTGTTTCGTAGATTCATTTGTGCCATTTGGAGAATATAAACGCAAAACAAGCATTTGAAATTTTGAAACCTTTAAACTTAAGTGCAGATTGAGAAGTTAAATAAAGTGAACAATTAGAAATGCTCTATTTGCGCGATACAGGAAAAATTTTTCACGAGAAAAATCTGCGTAGATATGAGGCTGCCATTATCTTGTGTTATACGAGCGATATCGAAGAGAGAAAATCAGTACAGTTTGCACCTAGAAATCTCACAGAACAGTGGGTTTTTTTCTTGAGCACATCGAAATTGTTCATTGCCACTCTCACACAGTTTGACGTGAGCAACTCGAATGCAAAGTGGGTTACAATTCATGAATTCAAGTATGTCTTTAGGCAGTTGAAAGCATCTGCTAGTGCTGGCTAGCGGCATTGCCTCGAGAACACCAACGAAGTTCAGCTTTCGTGGCAACTGCTTGATTTGACCGTTATCTTTATTCGAATTGATGTCAAAAATGCATGCTTCTTTGAAGTATATCCAGTGTTGCGTGCATGTCATCACGAAGTAGTTAAGCATCCTTGTAAGCTTGTTCTGCTTACATCTAATAAAAGTTTAAGTTTTGCCGTCCAGTGGCTACTAGAAGACATGGCCAAAGAGATTATGACATATTAACTCCTCGATTTATAAGCCATGAGGCAGTCTGCCTGTCGGCGAGAAAAGTACGAGTCAATGACCTATTGCTGGGTTATTTTCGCTTATTGCTTCTGGCTGCCTCGATCGAAAGAAAAATATTAGAGGACAAAACAAAAAATTGTCGCAGCAGGTTTCCATTGTTTCGCTTGTTTCGAAAAAATTTATCTCTCGGGCTCATTTTTGTGATTTCATATTCTTTTATCATGGCAGTAATGATCTCACCGTTTTGCAAAAAAATTTTCATCGCAGAATAGATAAGTACTGTCGAGAGAAAACGATAAAAACTCCTGTAATATGTATGTTTATTTCTAAATAAGGAAGATTCTCAGCTAACGAGAGGAAAGAAGCAACCTACGAGCTGAAAAATTTTTTACTAAATAACGAATCAAAACTTGATGAAACGAATCGACAGAAGATGATTTCAATTAGCTCTCTGTAGGGAAATAGTGTAACAAAACTCTAACAGTGATTTTAACGTTAAACATAAATCTGTCATATGGTTTTGGTTAGAGAGCAATATTAGAAACATTGGACCATTTACTGGAAACATTTCTTAACTATTCATTCAAATAGTATTTTTGACAGAGGTTTAAGAGAAACAAGCTTTGATATAAGTTACTAGAGAATACCTCATGGCAGAAGACGCTTGAATAAGGATCGCTTGTTTAAGCCTTTTATTGATGCCGTCTTCGACACGTTTCTATTTATGACAACGGTTGGTAAATGCGGTGCGGCACCGAATGGAATTTTGGTGACAATCGCATTGATTGCGATGTCACTCGTCTCGATATCGTTTGTCGTGCTCGAGAGACACATCGAAATTTCGCTTCAGGTTTGTTGCCAATTCACATTTATGGCAAAATGACGCTCACGTCATATAAATTTTAATGTTTTTTAAATGATAGAAATTCCCAAAAAATGTTAATTCACTAGTGAAGCATGAATCATCGATGCATTACGCATATATGATTTTATTGTGAGACTTCAAAGAGAATTTACATTATTTATTTCTTCACTTCTAAATGCTGGTTGCGTTGGAATCCTGTATAGCCACCTTGTAAGTTTAATCTGCGTACAAATTGAAAGAAATAAGCTTCTTGGGATGGACCGATATTGATGCATCGAACGTTGATTAATTGTTTTCAAGAGCCTTACCATTAGTGGCCAAGGCCAGTAATATGTGCTGGTGGGTTGAAAAGTTTTTTCGTTGTAGCATATTCTAAGTCACTCGCCGGCATCCAATGAAGTTTAGTAGGAGCATATTGCGGCCACTCGCCAGAATCTTCATTATTTTAAGGAGCCAACAAAATCAGATGCCAACTTGGTTTTGAATGCAATGTGACGTGTCCGTTATGTGTATGAATTATGTGCATAGTGCGATTAAATGAACGATGCGGAAATTGAAACGAAACAACAAAACGCTGTAATTTGGTTACATACTAGTTCAACTACCACAGGAAATTCAATACTTTTGAATCAGATTCCAAAGGTTTTCTTGCTCAACTTACTTTCTTAGTTAACCTCTAAAACCATGCCGAATTTATTGCAAATTCATTTTTGCTTTCGTACTCACGTTTAAGAACAATTTTTTGCAGGGTTTCGAGATGGCCTTCACCAGGCAGTTTGCTTTACTGGGTCGATGGTTGAACAGTAAAGCGACCGACAACGATCGCATTATTGAAGAGGAAGACGAAGAGACTGAAGATTCTGAATGTTCGTAACTGCTTTTGAAAGCATTCTGTAGCTGCGCCTGTGTTCCGTTCTTACTTAAGATGCGTCGATTTCGTCCGTTCGGATAAAGTGAAGTTTGCCCGAATGCGAATGATTCCATCGTATCAGCGTTTGTGGAATGGTTTACGAAAAAAAAAAAATCGCCTATTATTAGTAAGATCGCTAAAAGCCATTCTAAACTGATCCAGCGATGTCTCACTGCCAGCTGCAAATGAAGCATTTTATAAGCATGATGCCATGGCGATATTCCACGAAACGATTCTTGCTCTCATCGTTTGTCACACAGCATTTCGAAGGGATGTTTGACGTACGAATTGAGTTCATTAGCACTTCATCTTGTGCCAAGATACTGATTTTGATAGACGAGTGTTTGCGTTTTATATTTCACTCAGTGTTTTATAATACAAAAATTATTTAAAATTATTTATGTGCTCCTATAAGTGAAATTATCATCAAAAATTCCTTCAGGTGAGCATTTTAAATGAGGCCATTTGAATGTTTAAAAAAATTGAATGTAATGTCAACAGTAAAGCCGTAATAAAAGTTGCTTCATTGGAACGTCACTGTAAAAGTACGACACCTTTTGATGAGTTACATGGAATGGCTCTGCTGATATGAAAATATGGGTGTTTTTTGTTTTGATGATGCTTCTATTATGGTAATGCGCTGCTACTCGCCTGCTGATTTCGTTTGCAGAGTCAGACTGTGGAATTATTTTTTTAGTAATAATAAAGTATACTTTTAGTGCCTCTTTAGATGATGATCATGATGATATCTGAGAGTGAGGGAAGGAGGCATTAATATATATGTTCCAAATGACAGAAAAAATGCAGTCTCTTAAGGTACAATTCAATTAGCTTATTGTTGGGATCGAAGCAACGGCAATATAGCAGTAAAATCTAAGCTATGATAACGAAGCAAAATGAAACATAACGCAATGAGATAAACATTTCTTCTGCTCACGAATGCAACGAATCTGCAACCTCTCATTTTGTATTCCTCAGAAAAGGTGTTCCTTGCTTCCAGTATATATCCTAGACTGCTGTCATAAGAGTAAAGACAAATGAAATCTAATTTTCTTCAAGCAGATTGTTGTTGATTATTTGATAACCTGCAGTAAGAGAAATAAAGAGCGAAAGGTCTTTTTAGAGACTTCTATAATGGCGGAAATTTCGCAATCTGATAAAAAAAAGTTTTCGAAATGAAGCCATCAGGTTCTACGGGGAAATTTTGTTGTCCATCATCCTTAATGGCAAATTTTTTGCATACTTCATGGTAGCAGCGACGAAAATGTTGGTAAACAAGATTTAAAAAATCAACCTAGCTCCAGCTCAAACCAATTCCGAAAGAAATATGCAAATTTAGATAAAACTAATGATAAGTCGACTCATTAAACTCTTGAGCAGTTGGAAACATTTATTTACAACATTCAGCTGAAATTTTCAACATTTTCAATAATGAAACAAGCGAAGTGAACAGAATTGTTGTCTAAAATTTGAGCAATTTGTGCACGTTGAAATAAATATCACACACGCCAATTACGGCAACGCCCGTATCTGGCTCAATAACGACTCTCGGACCGCATCGTATATCGCCCGCTGACGATCGGCTTCAGAAACTCGTTGTTGACTTCTTTCTGACGAGGTGTCATCGATGGAGCAATGCTTCAACGCAGTCGATGTCACTTCTCGGTGTAACTTCGTAAACGAAAAGCACCGCCGCTTCATCTTGTATTGTGATGGATCTTGGAACCTCCCCTTCCTGAATATTTTCACAGTGAATGCAGGATCCAGATAACTACTTCATTTATAACGTCACAACACCATTATTCCCCTAAATGCTGTTGTCAGCTTATAAATGTCCTGGAATTTTTTGGAAAAAGTTTTAATTCGAAGAAAAATTGTTGTAGGAAGGAAGAGAGCAGAGAAGAGAGAAAGGATGAACGATGAAAGCAATAGGGGCATCCATTGTTCGAAAATAATGAAAGAGAGCAAACGGAAAGAAGAAAATAGCACAAAACCTGTTAAATCCCAAAAATAAAAGCGGTCGCCATGCAGACTCCAACTCCGTGTATCCATTTGGCGAAAGCCTTTCACGGAAGAAGCATTTCTCATCGGATCCTTCGCTCTGTAGTAAAATTCGATTAATTTTTGAAGTAACTATTCGGATTTTCATATTTAAGCTTTATTCATGTTCAAATGGATTGGATATTAAAGTAGTAGACGCTCACGATCCCAACAACCTCATACGATTTGCATTTCATGCCATTTTAGCATTAGCATTTGCGTAACTCAACCTTGAACGCCTTAAACAACACACTGCTTGCAAACAATTATGGGAAAACCATAGGAAGGGAATGAGCAAATATTCGTCGACACCGAGTAGTATATGTCAATTGGAAGGGATTGAAAGATGGTTATTCTCAGGCGAGCACATACTTTCGCACCACCTAATTTAACTCTCATAATGTGGAAGTGAACGTTAATAATCTTCTAGAAGCTGATAAAAAATTGCCGCATATAACGATATATGCAAAAAAGGTGACTTAATTGCGTTGTGAGACGTTTTCCAACGAAAATTTTCGAGAGAGATATAAGAAAAGTCGAGGCATTTTATCCGACTCAAATTGATGCGATGTTTTTTTCATCGATTCGCACGTTGTTAATTAGGGGTAGAGGAGGGAAGTTAAGAATGATGCAATGGGAACGAAGTTTTTGGCTCTATCATTTCTCAGACTTTGAAAAATTTTAAGCCAACATGGCAACATAAAATATTTTAATTTTTCCCTCTCTTCAAATCAAGTTTCAAATTTATTGCTACGAAAAGGGTTTTTCCTCACTTGAAATTCATTCACAAAATAGCGAAATATTAAAAAAAAACTAGCTACTAAAAGAAATTTCATCCTATCTGATATGTTTTGTGTTTAATAAAGATTGAGAAATTTTTAAATATGAAAATTGATTTCGAGGTTCACAACTACCTTCTATTATTATCCAACATTCAGTTTGTTACTTCAAGCAGGACAAAAAGAATGATCAACAGATTTAACGCGTATAACCCATCGCAAAATCACATTTTCATTTACCACGGTAATTTTTGAACGAGCAACATTTTGTGCATTTTTTAATTACTGGTGCTTTTTAAAACTTATCGGTGATTTTTGAAAAGTACGAACTACCCGACCAGCCGCTTCAGCTGTAATAAGTAAGACGCATTGCCTCCATGCGAGCAAAACTTTTTTGTACTATTCTTGCTACTACCATTATACTACTATTATTATAATACTTGCAACACTCACCCGTACAGTAAGCCGCTGTCGTTTGTTGAAGCAAACGAATTTACCCGTCATCGCGTTTTCGAGCTGAAGTCGTCCTTGCGAATCCAGTTGCACCAAAAAATCTGCTAAAATCAAACAGCGTACGTTGAACGAGTGAAATGCTTTTTTCCTAAATCATCCACTATCATCGTCTTCCGCGGCCAACCCCACAAGTGAGAAATTAGAAAGATTCTTTCGTTGCAGGTACCTTTTAGATATTCATTTGTTTATTCCATGAAATTATCATTTTGCAATACGATGAAGTGTGATAGCATCACGTAATCCAAACAGAGCGTTCATATGAAGTTGTGCTAATTTAAGGCTGATCTTCTCTCTATAGAAAAGGGAGAATTCAACAATCCGAAAAATACGTTTCATTTTAGCATATCAGAGGCATCTTTATATAAATGTTTTGCTTTGTGGTATCCCGCTGCAAAGAAGCATAAAATCAACACGCATCCATATTTTTACGATATGCTAGAATGCACACAGCTGTAAATTTCGATAGTGCTTATTGATCTTAAAGTACCAAAACTGTGTAGATATCCGTCGAAATACTCTACCTAGCTATTGTGAACAAATGAGCACAATTACGCCATACTGTAACAATTTAATTCACTTTATTACCTTGTGGAAATAATGAATGGTATTGAAAGAATAGTTCGAATATAGACAACATGAGTTATAATTAGGCACTTCTCATTTCTTCTCCTCTCTCTGTTCCTTCTTCACCCACTTCTATACCTGTTGCCCCTACCCTCATTTTCCCTCTAATTGGCAGAATATAGGTTTTTAGTCCTTACAAACTTAATAGTTACAGTGAAATTCAAGAAAAGGAAGCACTTACTCAAGCAGTGACTTCCTTGATGGCCACGCGCATTCGCGTGCCTCATGTAGGTTTGAACAAATGCTGAGCTGCAGTGGTTGTATAGCTGCCAAACGGTAGCACCTTCGACAACACTAATCAAACTTAGCAACAAGACGCCTGTCAATATTCTGCAAAAAAAAAAAGCTCTCAAAAACATAAGCAAGCTTGCATTTTTTCTTCAAAATAGATAGACTACGGCATCCTAAAAACGGAAGAATAAAATTTTGTCTGCCAAAACGAATAAGATACCTGCATCGTCGAAGCCCTTAAAAAAAGTTTTTTTCTTGTTATATTCGCATGCATGACATTTTAAGGATATATACTCATTATTGATAATGTTTGCACCGTTCGAAGAGAAGGTCTAATCAACTTCATCAAAGCATATATCTCGTGTATGATCTACTGGATTGCATATAGTACGTCTATCCTTCGGAATAATAGCGGTATTAAAGTGGTACTCTTAGAGTTGTGAGGATAGCTTTCTGCTGCAAGAGAAGTTTTAAATCATTGGCAGCAATTTGAACTGTACAGATCGTAAGCAATATTTTTGAATACAGTAGCTTACGATGGGTACAGTACGCTTGTGGTATTCAAGTAATAACCGCTGCTAAATACTGCATGCCCATTTCAACGGGCAAACAACTGTTTTATATTCGTAATGAGTGGACAGTTTTGACAAGCGATCGTATTATAGCCAGCGAGCATTCTATACCATTCGACGCAAGCGGAATGTGTCGTCCTCCCCCAGTATGCGGCCACTAATCCAATCATGGATTAATGCGCGCAGCAAATTCGCTGATAAGAAAACAATTATACGGTAAGCAATGGCGTGACTGACGTACGGCAACGGTGTTTTCGATGCGACGATGAGATAGACGTCGTTCTCAGCGACGCACAATCAAAAACTTCTAATAGGCGAACCCAAAAATGAAAACTCGCACAAATTTGCACATCGAAAATGACTCTCTTCGCACGTCGCAAACCAATAAAAATTGCCACATTAACGTAGAGATTCGTATCATCATAATTTCTATACACATTTCCCTCAAAGTCAGCTCAAAGTCAAAATTTTCAAGTGATCGCATTAAAGTGAATAAACCAAAAGAATTTTTACGATGCTATGCTTAGGAATGGAGAATAAGCGAACACTAATTCCCATAACGAACATTAAAAACAATGAGTCGCTTGCAGAAATTGCAGTACTGTGGCGTATATAAACGTACTGTGAAGACGAATAGATGGATAATGCAATTCTCTTTTGAGATCATCAACGGTTCACGATTCCTTGAATTGTGAAATAATTTATTAGTGCATTTATGATTCGATGAAAAAGATAGGCTCGTAAGCCTACGATGATGAAATAATAGCAGCTATCATAAAAATGTCACTTATTTAGAAAAATGGCCTTTAGCAAAGAGAAGAGAAACGAAGAGAAATAGGAGAACACATGCTCGAATGGATTAGCCATTAATGGTAATGCGAAGAATTTGTTGAGCACAGTTCGATGCGCAAACGTGAGCGAATATGACATAACGTTTCTCAAAATTGAGAGTTACATTGAGCCCCTCAAGTGCAATGAAGAGGAGCATTGCTATCTATGCAAATATCAGTTAAATGCCAGTGCGTTGTGCTGACTCAATATGCCACTCTACTAATGCCATCGAAAGCACAAATCACTATTTGGATGCCAAAGCGCATAAATGACTGTAAATTGATGCACATCAATGGTATCGTATGACTATCGCAACGCTCTAAATATGCAAATAAGTGCAAACAATCGTAGCTCATTATGATGATTTTGTAAGAGATGCCAACCTTATGCGCAAAAATGAATAAGACGCCGCATTTTAGCGATCGCTCCAAACGCCTCGTCCGCTTCAATAAAGTATATCATAAAATAAAAACTACATCCAAAATTAACGTCACAGATGAAAGTACCAAATTATTCTATTGACTACGCAAAAACAAAACAAAAAAAAAATCATCACCTTACAATCAGCAAGGTTTATTCGTCATCTTCAACAATGGATTAATAGTCATATCAATACGTCACCACTCATTCATCGGGAGCAATCATCAAATTACGACGAACAATTTTGCCGTATTTTATAATCGTCGTTGCTTTATATTTCGACAAATTGATCGTTTCTTTCAGGAAATTTTGCAGGGAAGAAGGATAGGTTTTAACTCAGTTTTAGTAAATAAAAAAAACTGAACTGAAGTTTGCAGTTCATTGAGTTGAAGAACCTTGAATAGTTGAAAAAAAGATGTAAAAATTGAAAAATATATATTACTGAAATTGTCGCGGGCAGAAGAGTTACTTAAGGCTTTTAGTTCACTTGTATGAACGAATCCAGTTTCTAGATGTTTATACTATTTATATGGTTAAAGTTTATGCGAGTTGCATATAGTAGTCGCTTTTAGGCGTCAAATATACTCGAGTGAGTGCGAAGGGCCCTGATTGGCGTCGGCGGAAAGCTGCAGTTTACTGCATTTGTTTGCACACATCTCAAGTAAATCAGCGGCATATATTATAAGCATATACAATGGCAGATGAGATGTCCGCCTCCCCTTATATATTCGAGAGGTAAGCACATTGCAAATCTTCGAAGAAATGTAACGTTATATTCGATACGCTTCTAGAGTGGTCGAGTTGAGTGGTGCATATGTCTGACCGTTAGGATGCCTAACTACATTCCGTTAAGTGGCAACCAGAAGAACGCAGATGGTTCTGTCGCACAGACTACACGGGCTGGTGGAAATACGCGCATGATAAGAAAATAACGTTTGGAGTTTGTTGATATGCCATTTTTTTTATTTGCCAACTGCTATCTCATTCAGTACCTGCTTCCCGAAATGTCGGGCAGATGGATACTCGTTAGGTTTTTTAAAGACTCGTCACTGTCGTATCGTTAGGTTTTGAAGGCGCAAACGTCGTATCGGTAGCTGGCAGCTGTGAATCTTGCATGGACGACAAGTGTGTCGCCGTTTGCTGCGAGCAGCAACCTGCTTCCAGGTTTATTTACGACGTTTGGCACGCGCACATTGTGTCACCTTGACTCAATGTGATCTATTGCCGCCATGTGTGGACAAACTCCTCGTACTAGGGCACCCGCAAGAGCAACCGCACATGCTTTCTCTTTGCGTAGTGATTAACGAATAGTGATGGTCCAAAACACTAATCACATCCTTTCCCCTCTCTTCCTCTTCCCATTCCTGTTGCCCTGCTCACTCCGAATATATCTGCTATGATGTTGGATGGTAGATCAAAGAATACTTTTTTAGTGAACCTAACAAAAAACATTTTTGAAGAACTTCGAAGCAGCTGGCAAACCAAAAAAGGAAGTGGGAGACAGCATAGCCCTCTGCTCGCCGACAGAAATAACACTCCTTAAACATTCAAGTTCAGTCAGATAATAGTAGTTAGCAAATGTTAGCCGAATTCAGGTATATGAAAAGAAATACTGAAGGACCGGACAACTAATACTTGGCTTGTGGAATAAATCCACTCCTGTCAGAGACATTAGATAGCATTCAGTAGTTATGCATGAATCATTATTTATAATACTGTATCACTTATGAAATTTAGCAGATATTCTTTGTAAATTGCTCTAATTGATCAAAGAATCACGTAATTATGCAGTATTTTTGAATAATTCTAAGAGAACGCTTATCAGCCGTGATCATTCTAGAGGAAGTAAACCGTGGTCGTTCATTTTGCTGTATACTTAATAGAGATATTCTTCAGTAATGATCAAATCACTGCTTTCAAAGAATAGTAATAAGTGCTAAGTTTTGTATCTTCATTTATTATATGTCATGCGCAGCATAGCAAGTATGCATGCAATTCATCTGTAATGCAACATTTTCAAAGTTCGCTCTAGGCAGGGCAGCTTAAACGATGCAAAGCTTAAAACACTATTAAAAATTGAGGGGAGAAAAGTGCTTGCCAAGTATGCTCGAAAGATATGCCAACAAACATATGCACGTTGACCAAGTTGGTCATGAGCAACAAATAGGGTTGCACTCGGGAATTATTTTCCATGTAATGAAAATGTATTTTATGCATTTTCTTTTTCTTGAAAATTGAATTCCACAATCAAATAAAGTAGAAGGAGAAGAAAAAAATTACTTGAAAAAGAGTTGTATAAAAGTTAAGCTGCAATGTTTGTATCGTTTTGCATAGCCGATCGGCATCGCTCATACATGGTGACCGAATGCAGAACACATGCGCGATCCGTGCTGAAACAAAGACACCACACTCAGCTAGTTGCTTTAAAGACGCTTCCTGCTCGTACGCCAATGAATTGTTGTTTCTCCGAAATGTCTACGAGCACAGTCGGCAAACAAACGCTGGTTCATTCCAACTGCAGTCAATTTATGGAAGTTTGCGATAGGACTTCGATAGTCGTATGAAATGCATACATAAGTATAACAAAACCAATTGAGCACAAAATTTGATACGCAGATAACATAACAGATAATTGTGTTAATAGTAGGTATAACGAACAGCTACAATAAGAGAGCGTATCACATAAACAGAAAACAAAAGAATAAAGCATGGCAGACGTAATGAATTAAAAAGTTAGTTCGAAAGTGATTCGTTTCTAGCAAACTAGGAGGTTACCTCCTAACAAGCAATGGAAAAAATTCCAACTTGTAAGTTAGCATCATTTGGCATTATTTAAACGAAATGGTCGACAAAATTAACGGTTCATGATGTCGCAAAATTGTTTTATGAAATATTCGCTCTACCTGCCAAGTTCGGCGAAAAATTCAACATAATCCCACATTTAAGACATGGGTTGAAATTTCATGAAATTAACTATTTCGATAAGTGGCGCATGATTTGATGGAAATTCGATTTGTTAGCTGTACTAGAAAATTCAAATACGAACTTGGGTTTTTTTAAAGGAATAATAGAAAAGGATAGAGAGGGAGAGAGAGACAGAGACAGACATGTAGACAAAAAAATCATCAGTTTGTCAAGCAAACAGAACAGCTGCATAAGAAATAAAGACAAGCGAACGTAATTCATGCGGCAATAAAGAACGTAAAAAAACCGATAAGGATGTGGTCAAGGAATATACTGTCGTTTACGAAACTCTTCTAGATATAGCAAAATTTTTTTTAAAACTTCGTGGGATGCTTTGCTATTTCGAATTTCGAGTAATCTTTTATTGGTGAGTATTAAAAAAAAGATGATTTCCATGCCAACTCTTCTCCATTCAACAATCCCATTCGAAGCATAGAAAGTGACCCATCACTTTTGAAAAGGATATTTTCAAAGACTCTGAAATGAGGAATTATTTCTTAAGGTGGCCATGTTTACAACCTAAATTGCTATATACTCTAAAGATCATCTGAAAAATTTCAAGACAACGCTGTTGCTTTCCACATTTTGCTTTAATTTCCCAGAAACTAACGACTTGGAAAGTTCAAAAAGTAATTTTGAGGCATACTATATTTCCGCTCCAAATAACTTAGAAAAAACGATAACAATTATGAGTGAAAGAATTTAGAAAAAAAATGTAATAAAAATTAAATACGCCGTCCGTTGTTACAATTGAGGGCGAGATGAATAGTGAGTGGATCTAGCCTAACGCAAACGTGTTTCCCTTCACGTAAAACAATTCGCTGAACGATTCAAATCAGAAGACATTTACTGCTTGAAAGCATCTCAAAAATCTTTCGCATTACCTAAGCAAACTATACGAAACTAAAAATTTCAACAGCCAGCCGTCTGTAAGCATCGTTTAATCATGTGTAACGATGACTATTTGTTATTACTAATTTAATATTTACCGATTATACACTACATACAGTGCTGAAGAAGTTATATAGTTGGAAATGTGGTGTGATATTTTTAGAAAGAGGGTCACAAGGACACAAATGCAAACACATTTTAATGTCGAAAGAATTATATTTCTTAGCATCCCTTTTCCAATCCAAGACCTTTATTACGGAAAATAATTGGTGAGGAAAAAAAGCAAGTCATAGTAGGATTTCGTGGCAAGAGGATCGATTAAAGTTACTCGTTTCAAAATTTCTGGGAATTTGGGGACTAAAACAAATTTTGAATTAAAACAGAAGTTGCTTAGGGCTTTCGCAATTATTAATAGAAAATGCACGATAGAAACGCATAAGCGATTGCAAAATATGCTTACCATCACTAGTGCGACTATAAATTTCAACGGTTGCAAAAGATAGCGTTCGAAAATGGAAGTGCGCCCAAACAATTATGGTTCTTTTAAATAGGCAGCAATTGAGGAGAAAACAAGGCGAGAAAGGTTCAGGACAGAAGTGTGACTAGGAAGGTGACGCCTCGTATATAAGACTAAGTTTTTTTGTAAAATGTGGCACAGATATCTTTTTTCTTTCATAGTGCCGCCTTTTGTGACGGATAGCAAAGGCAATCCGATAATCTACCCGTTATGTACCTCAGTATAACAATTAAGGATGAATGATGTGGAACATCGAATGGAAGGCTGGTATGTTGGTGGTGGAAGCGGATTTTAGTGTCGCTCAGGATTAGTGGCTAGACATGTGAGTATTGCCTGAATGAGGGACGAGAAAGCGCAATTAGCACAAATGTCCAAGGTGCGGCTGCAAGAACAAAGGCGCCCTTTGAGCAGCCGATATGTAGCAGTTGAAAGAGAAAGAGCGCAACGCCAATGCATGAGCATGTACCACTGGGCGGGGCCAGGTGCACCCGCCACAGAGACGGTCATCGCGCCTCGCGACTCACCGCTCTTTGAGGAGCCTCGTTCCCTCATACAATCAGCACAACTTCTAGACGTGAGGAACGTCATCCAGACATGGAAAGTAAACGTGAATGATGGTTTAAGCAGTAAGGTTTTGAAAACAGCTTTTCAGCGGCTACGGTAATTTGCCAACTACTGGTTGAATATGAATCAATCCGTTCACCGCTGATCCAGTCCGGTACATTAGCAGGTGCTTCATACAATGAGAGTTGTGCTATTTTAGCACATCAAATTTTCTCATGTGCTGCAACGCATATAGCAAAGGGATACGTTATACTAGCACATCTTCTTGTTAGACCTACACAAGAGTGCAACATCAAGTGGTGTTATTTGGGCAAATTGAGAAGACTGACCAAGAGTACAATACGATCCCTCAAGCATACATGTCATCTCGATATGAAATGGAAATGTTGGTGACAAATTATCTCAGAATTGATCCTTCTCAAACTGCGAGCGAATTCGATGTTTTAAAGTTCTATTTGCTTGCATAAAAAACTTAGCTATCCACTCATAACAATCAAATGCTTTTGCGACGAGGGGTTTTTTTAACATACTGATCACATCGTTTCATGGTGACTATACAATATTCTATGAATTTAAACGAAATATTACTTGTTCTACTGAAAAATAAGGATTTTCTTCTTTTTCTTCCACCCTTTTGAAAGAACAAAAATTTTAGCAGCGCAAGACAAAACGTTGAAAATTTGAAGGAATGCATGAGTGCAATTTGCGGAAAGCAAAGAAATCACTTCCGGTTGCTTCAAATTTTATCTAAATGTATACATCATGGAATGGACCCGGCTTGTCTTGCAATATCCGGAATTCATGTTACTGCTTATCAAAATTTGCTTCGACTCTAGTAAATCACTAAACTGTCAAAGAAGAATTACATAATAAACGGCATCTAACTTAAGAATATTCCCTGATTCTATTTTTGAGGTCCAAAGCTCGAATTTAACGAAAAAAATTGAAGAAACTTTATAAAAACTTTCGACTGTAAATATATGTCGAAAATATCCGACCCAAAGCCTTCCTTGAAATCGCAATAAAAGTGCTCAAAAAATATGTAAACTTTAAGAAAATTATTAGTCAGCTGAACAGTTATTAGTGCGCTCATATGTCGACAGAATAAATGATTTTCGATGCTATAGAAGAGAAAATAAAGAATCGGTTTTTGAGTCTGTAGACGTTAATCGGACGCCTCTTCCAATCGACCACGTACCTCGCACTTTTAGAGGCTGCCTCAGCTTTTTCAAAAGTAATTCTAGCCTGTTCCCATTCAACCAGAACTTCGCGACTTGCGAGCTGATCTCGTATTCAAAATGCCATCTTCGAGCTCTTTGACCACCAAATTGCGAAACGATGGATTATTGGGCACTGTTTCGATTATGTTTAGCCATTCTTTCCCATGCGATAGCTGGTCTAGCCTTCTACCGTATCCGTATTAGTTTCTTTGATAAACCTATTTGAGTCGATAATTCGGAGTCTACTGTTTTCTACACCTTTACGATTCTCTCGAATCCTTTATAAAGGACGTTTTATCGGTTAAAGAAGTAACTGTTCGCATCTCATGCTTTAGTCTGTCAAAGCAGTTTTCACGTGACTTGTAAGCAAACGTTTTTCATACCGCCAACAGACTTGGTGTTTCCGTGAGATAATTTTTCGACAGCCAGCATTCAGCCAGGATAGCAGTGTTGTTTAGGAAAGCAGACACCTTTCTTTTCAGTGCAGCAGCAGTACCATCGAAAGCGGTAGGAGTGAGAGGAAAGGGGGGGGGGGGGGGGGGGGGGGGGGGGGGTGGGGGGGGGGGAGGGGGGGAGAGGAGGCTATAAAAAATTTTGGCGTTGCAATGTTGGCCTACTAAAAATTAACCAGCAAAGCAAATTTCCACTAGTTCTAGTTCTCCATTTCACACCCCCCCCCCATCCTCGATCTTAAAACTCCTCCCAACTCTTTCAAATTTGGCGCATGGCCCATACTTGCGGCGGTCATCGAAAGCAGCGAGGAAATAGACACTCGTGATTAAGTACAGCAAAAATCCACAAGAAATGGCAGTGGTCGAAAGAGAATGAAAGCAGTGCTATGCAAGGCCAATATGATGGTTTCAATAATATCCACAAGTGATTTTAAGCAGTTCAAATGCACATTCCTCTCATCGGTAGAAGCAGGCGTTTTTAGGGCGCATAGAAGCGCCTGCCTCAAGTGAGTCAGTATAAGCGGCTCATAAGGGTGCGTAGCGTTGCCTTCGTTTACTGCAAGCAACCTTTTTGATTCATACAGTGTGCCATTTTCACACACATACAACGTATCACACCTTGCCTTCATGTTTACCTTGCTTTGAGAAATGAAAAGCATTTAGTAAATATTGGTTGTTTTTGTTATGTCACTGTTAATTTAGCAGCCTTAGTGGAAGACGCATCATCTACTCGCTTCACGTGGGACCTGCATTTGATCAATGCATCCATACGAACAATCTTTAAGAGATCACTTCGGAATGATGGGGCGAATTTTTGGTCCGCAAATTTGGAGATTGGCTGTTCAACGATTGCTTCGATAAATTAAACTCTAAACTCCAAAGACCACCATAAGAAACTATGAAATTATTTAACATTAAGAACACACCAAATTCAAAATAAATAACACACCGTCGGGAGCACACACATTCAGCGCTGTTGGCTGATTAATAAACAAATACATGAGTAAATAGATAAATAAATAAGTACATATATATATATATATGCGTGTTAATAATATCATCCAAATGCATCATTTATTTACCAGTCATATATGTGTGGACAGTATATTAGACCCAGCACTTGCAACGAATCGCACATAAATAAAGCCAAGCCCCCAATCGTGCCTCGATGAAATACCTGTACATCGTATGCGCATTTGATGCTCCTATTTGCGTGTTTCTGCTCTTCATTTTACTTTGCACATTGAAGGGTAATTGTTTTATGTGGAAAAATAGTATCGTCTGCTCCACTTGTATATGTGTATTGATTCTGTTCCAAGCTGTATGCCTTTGTGTATTTTCCTGGAAGTTTTTGAGTCCACATGATAGCACGTACCTGAGTATCAATGGCGTAACTGACAGCAGTAAGTTTAATATGTTGGTCGTACAAGTTTACTTATTTAACAAGGCTGTGAATACCTCAAAAGCACCCTGCATTTGCAACGCATATTAAAACATTATACGAGTTCGAGCAAATGGATACAGCAGCGCGACCTCACATTAGCGGCGAGCAAGCATACTGTGGATCAGACGTGAGGCACGTCACAATGAAACGAGAACACAAGCACTACTATGAGCGGCATTCGGCAGCCAGCTTGGAGAGCGCAGAAAGAACGATTAGAGACGATGAAAGCAGCGTAAACAAGCACCACTATTCGAAGAAATTCACACGGATTGCCTGATCATCAGCAGTAAAATTTTGTTATTCTCTCAGTCTTACAGGTAACATGACGTTATATTGTTTCTGATCAACTAATATGATCAATTTCTCAGACCAGCTATTTCTGATCAGCTGTTTCACTTTGCGATATCCCATTCACAAATATGGTGGACTTTAAAAAAAAAGATAAATAAATAAAATCCTTAACGAGTTCTTAACGAAGAACAAGTCATAGCTTTTGTACCCCGTGTCTTCTTCATCTATCGTCGGGGAGAGCTCTCAGTTCCGCCCCATCGCCCCATCTCTATCGCTCTCATTCCCCCTCCCGCCTTCTACATCTTCAGGTTTTGGCAGCAACGTCTGTAAGCCATTAGAACTGAGAGGTAAACGGGATTTTTCGCAAAGGTTTCACAAATAACTGTAGGGATCAAACGAGGTCTGTCACGAAAACCTGAAGCTGCAATGAAGGACAAAAGTGACGAAGTGGGATATCCGTAAGGCATGATGAAGAGGGAGGCTAGAGGAAGGGAAAGTGGGATAGAATATCGCAAGAATTCTGGTGGGGTTTATACAAGCCTTTTCACTGTGGACAAATTAGTCCAAAATAAGAAGTGTTCCATTTTTATAAGGAATAAAAACTGTCTCATTTTCTGACAGTGGTTTCACTGTGAGATGCAGCTTCGGCTCAAAATACAAGCTGCTCTCAGTGAAGTTGCTTGAAGTAACTTGAAAGATTAGTGGCGACATTTTTAGAGAAAAATCATTTTAAAAACACAGGTGATAAAAGAGTATTTAAAAAATTAGTCATATAATTCATTATCCCAGTCCATTCGAATAAAACGTACTTTATAAAGTGGCATTTGCAGAGATGAATGTTTCCAACAAAATTAGACTATAAAATCGTAAAATGAAGAAAGAGAAAACGGAACAACCTTTCCCGAGTTGAATGAAA
This sequence comes from Baylisascaris schroederi, assembly GCA_006503575.1. NCBI lineage: Eukaryota > Metazoa > Nematoda > Chromadorea > Rhabditida > Ascarididae > Baylisascaris > Baylisascaris schroederi. The sequence continues at coordinate 375,838 of QEWY01000079.1, read as the reverse complement.
ACCAACCAAATTTTTCAAAAAAAACAAAAAAAAACAAAAAAACAAAAACAAAAATCTAAAAGAAAGCCTATAATCACTCCCAATGCGGAAGCAATAGTTCCTTTTGCACAAATGCTCTTTCTGTAGTTTTAACGTCACAACTATCCCACACATAATTAATCTTTTTTTTTGAATCACAAATTTTTCACGTTTGTACATCAAACAGCGAAACCGAAATCAAATAACGCAGACATCTTTAAGCCACCACTGCCCTTGAGGAAACTAAGAAACCAAAAGAGGTTGGTTTTTGGACTGCACCTAAAAACGCGTTCAACAAATTTTCAGTGCTGGATAGCCGATTTTTGGACGGCAGCCTCATTTTCAGCCCCTGCGGTTCTGCGACGACGACAAATGATACAACGTCAACTTCTTCATATTATTCTGAAAAGGCACCAGCATATGAACTTCCAAGTTTTAGGCATATACGAAAACTGCGGTTAACGTTCCCGCTATGGAAGCAGTTGAAGACGAATTCTAAATTGTGGAGTTCTTTGAAATGTTTTCTTCTCTATATACTTCTTGATTCCGATCTACGAGTGCTCACTTAGTATTAAAAATCAATCCAATAAGCTTCTTGAATCTTTGGGATGAGCTGAATCTAGTATAAAGCAAGCTTAGGCGTAAGCCTCAATTTCTTTTCACATCCAGCATCCTCTTAAGAAACAGCAAAATCGGTATTCACCAAGAGTCTCTTATTCAATTGCATATACGAAATCTCTCAATAATGATTTTAGCTACGGAATGATCTCGTGGTACTATTTTCGTTACGATGCATTTTCTGTTTTCTACTTTCACGAAAATGTGCCAAGAAAATTTGTGGGGCACTTCTGTTTGACGGATGGTTGAGTGCGATCTAAAACGAATTTCTCGACTAACGGCTTGTAGAGATAGTTGATTACATTGGAAGACGAGTTATTCAATTAGCGAACTATTGGTTTGTTGCGCTGAAATGCGTACACTCTATAGCCACTTTCCAGCCGAATTTCGCTAAGAACGTTCTAAAGTTCAATCAGTTCTGATATTTACATCACCTCAGAATTCGCTGATTTTGCAACGTCAATTAACATGCATCATGCTGGCTGACTTTATAAAAGAGACGTCATTATGCGAGACAATGATTTCTGGCAGCTTCTCAGACGGAAAAAATGCGAGCGTTTTGTACTTCAAATCAGCAAAACGCATCCATTCGGCAAAAGCTTTTTCCCAGTCGGCTGCACTGAATACGGGCACAGCGACAACACATTTTCAAGGGCTTTCTTCCCATCGGGAGGGAGGGGAAGGAGGAGGGGGGAGGGGGGGGGGGGGCTAAACCGCCTTACTTGTTGACTTAGTAATACATTAATAATTATGTTAATCAATAATAGTTTAGGAATAGCTGCTCACCTCAAAGATAGCGAGGAAGCCTTACTAACTTCACCAATATCGATTAAAATGCATCAGTTTCTTCCTATCTGATTTCCCTACGGGACAAATTCCCAATACGACCTTTATACCCTCTTATAGATGCTCACACTGGTTTAGTTTCACCTTTTATATTTTTGTTTTATTCATCGAAACACCTGAAACTTCATCGGCATTCTTGCCTCGACGACTTATAAAGCGTTACGTCTGTTGAAAAAAAACCCCCCAACACTTGCAAATTCAAATTCCCACTTTCACAGTTGAATGATCGAAATCTGGGATCGATATAAAAAAAAACAAAAAAAACAATTCCGACTGTTTTTGTGACATTTCAGAAGTATTGAACTGTTTCTAATTCAATAACAATTGCGTCCGTGAGCGTTTCATAATGCCATTTGCGTCAATTGTACAATATTTCGTGCAAATCGTTTCCCTATTAAAATATCAAAAAGTACAAAAATGTCAAAAGTATTGATTGAAAACTATTCGTCCTCGAAGTTTGACGTTTTTTTATGCCAGTAAGGGATATATGAATTCCCTTAAAATGGCTCAATTGCCATGAATGCATACAATTTATTTACTAAAGCGAACTTTTCCTCCTTTTCAGAAAGTCGAAAGTGCAAATTTCCCTCATCAAAATCGTTGCCAAATCTTCGCAACTATACGTTACAAATTAAGCGACAATCGCAAAGTAATGATTCATCCTTGTCTCGCAGATTATGGACGTGAACTTTTAAAGTGGAAACCTTTGCGCGGCAACTCTATAATTTGTGCACCTTTAAACCAGCCTTACGAATTAAAAAGTTATAAATATTTTATCACGGACTCATGCCATTTCAGATGGACAGGAGAAGAGAAGAGGACGGGGGGAAGTTTTAGTTTTATTTGATCTTTTAGTATTGGGGGGGGGGGGGGGGGGGGGGGGGAGGAAGAGGAGCAATGACCTTTTCCTCAGCACTTCCTAATACTGCCTAATATGGTTGCATATGTGTTTTTTCTTATTTTATCATTAGCATCAGTTGCTTTTGTTCTACTCTGATTTCAAGCAGTCAAATTCTAATTCTTTAAAGAGAATCCTCATACCATTCCGCGAACTCCGCCAAAACGTTTTACTTACTTGCGTTGTTTTCGGATGTTCATTAGGAATTCACTCGATCGCTTGCTGAATGAACCTTCTGGCCGAATGGCCAGCGTAAGAATGTGCACTTAGTAGCTTGTTATAAATAACATTTGACGTTTTTTTAATGGGCTCATTAATGCTCGAAGTAAACATTAGGGCGATTGAACATAACCAGTTCATGTTTTTAGCCTTTATCGTTAAACTTCGCGTAAAAGCGGATACTACATCGAAATATTGTTCTCATTGTGCATTCATTGCCAGTGAGCTTCTTAAATGTCACAGTGTTTAGTGCCGCTAGCTGCATATTCTCCTCTCATAGGCAAAGAAAAGCAGCTTTGAATTAAGTTTTTTGGATATGTTGCCTCCCCTCTTCCCACTTCCCTCTTCCACACCTTACCGCTCCATTAGCAGTGTTCTGCTTCCTGTGCCACTTATAGTACACCGAATGTTTATTTCCTTTCGACATGATCTTTGCACAATATTGCTATTGACATGGAATGCCAATTTCCAGACCGGGTCATTGACGAGTTTTTGATATTCGTCTTCTAAATTCTAAACCGTTACCTACAGAGCCAATAACGATATTAATGTATATATAGCGCCAAGGTCCCGACAAAATGCTTAAATGCGATTCTTTCTGGACCACATGGAACGAAATAACATGAGCCTGATTTTGCTACGCCTAAAGTTTTGTGAAATTAATGAAGAATGGACGAGATTAATATGAATGTAGATCACATAAGTGGAAAGTATGGACAATAATGCAATATACAATAACTTGTAAGGTAAATCCTAAAGCGATTATCAAAAAGTTGTTTCATATCCTCGCAAAACAATCTGAATTGCTCTATCGTTCTCGTTTCGAGGAACTTCGTAGTGATACCACCAATAGTGAGGGTTTTCTTGCTATGATATAGGCAAACAGCAACAATGCATAAAACGAGTCCTTTCTATAAAATGGGGCATTTTTGCTATAGACCTAGTAAAATGTCGCGGTCATTTTTACAGCCCAATATATGTCAGTACATGCTTATCCCCACAACCTGCTGCTTACAGCTCACCGTTAACCACTTCCTGCTCCACCTCGCGGCCCATTTCTGACCGCCAATCACTCATCTCGACGGCCACTGTTTACCACCTCAAGCTTAAGATCCATTCCCCACAGAAAAACTAACCAGCCTACACCTATCTCCAGCACCTACTGTTCGGAGTCAAATAGTTCAGCCCACAACCCCCCTACCACCTTACATTCCTCTCACAACACAGCGTACTTCCCAATACTTAAAACTCATCCTCCACTCTGTCGACACCCCGCTTTTCATGGTTCAACCCAACAGGTGCCAGGTCGCACAACCCCGTGACACCCCACAACACATCGCTTAACCCATCAGTCCAAATTTCTAACCAGCAAGAGAATTCATGCCATCAAATCCATCCATTCGAACTATCAAAATCAATTTTCCCCAAATCAGAATCTAATCTTCTAAGTTTCTAAAACAGCCGAAAGAACTTTGAAAATCTTGACGATTACTTTTTTGAGTTTGAATTAAGCCATTATGAAAGTATGAAATTCCGAATAAATATAACGATAAACGCATCTGGCAAACCGAACCACTAACCGAACAACCAAACCGTGCGATAACAACAACACTTCCCAAAAGAGATGGAAGAGCGAGAGCGCGATTACTTCAAATCCGACCAGCGGGGTCGGCAAAATTGGTAGAACGCTACAGAAAACGTCGGTACAGGGTGATAGGCAAATTTTATATTTAAACTCTTGTGGCCATATTGTTGCAGCGTAAAAGCAATTATTATAGCGAAAGAACAGTGTTTGAGAGGGAAGAGTGTAACAGGGAGCTAACGATCTAGGTGGAGACCACAGAAAAAGTGGGAGAGGCAAAAATGGGGAGGATACCCAACGGAGAGCAATTTAATCGAGATGGAACCACGATGAAAAATTGAGAAAAAAGACGTCGGAGGGGGGGGGAGGGGAATTGGGAGGAAGGCAATTGAATATAAGGGACTCCCCATCACTATACATTTGAGACACTGTTGTCCATTGAGGAGCATCGTTCGATTTTCTGCCAAAATTTCTTGCAAACGGCACTTCTGATACCGATTCGTTAGTATGGTCAATAGTTTATAATTTTTGGTGCATCCTTCCCAGAGCCTCTGAATTGCGGTATCGTAATTCTAATGGGTGATGGCATGTCATTACAACTACGCCTACACGAGTTACTCATCTAGTATTTCTAGTAGCTTTCGTTTCATAAGCTTCAAGAACACCAAGTTCTTTTCCAGTAGGGGGAGTTTTATCTCTTTCAACATTTCATTTTTTGAAGACTTGATGTCAAGAAAAGTGATGAACACAGAGCAAATATAATCCTTCATCCTGAGTCCCTTTGGTTGCTTCTTCTTGCTGTTCTCGATGTCATCATTTAAATAATGCACTCCTTGTCCTTTCAGTTCATTTATTCGGTAACGCTGTAATCATATTTTTATTCTGTATCACTGCTCATCTTATAGCATCTTTACAAACTGGGGTGTAGATGAGTTGATTTCCAAAAGCAAAAAAGCGCCACAGAAGGCGAAACGGAGCATGTTTCATCGTTTTTGTTGCAAAAGTGAAAGCAGATGATCTCACTTCAAATGTGTAAGTTATTTAAGATATAAAACTGCAGCTGCTGCGAAATCAACATAGAATATATACCCGAGCCGCTAAAGGCCCCAAATAAGGCGTTATAGATCAGAAAGGTATAGCGACGTCACGTGCTTACGCAGCCCAGAAGTTCAAAGCTTTCACGAATACCCTTGGAGCTAGACATTCCCCACGCGCTCAGACTCCAGGTGACTCCAAGGCCCAAGCAGTTCATGGAGCTGTCTGCCAGATCTCCGCTCATTCCGAGCCTCAGGTGTTCTGGAAATATTTGGAGCGGCTTGGGTTTGGCATGTCTCGGTCTCCGAGGCTTTTCTGAAAGTCTTTTGGGATGCTAGGAGATTTGGGGTGAAGGTAGTTGCAGTTAGTGTCTCCCTGAGCCTCGACTCGGGCGAGCGCCTGCTTCGAAGGCACTATCTGAACCATATGACTGTGTCTGATAATTCTTTGGCAAGGAGCTACGTCAATTACTATGGACGGTTGTATGTCGATAAAAAATGAATCTTGAACAGGGAGCTGATGAGTTTAGATTATTCTTCAGTCAAACAAAACATCTGCTACTATGAAGTCTTCTGCTTGGGATTCGCGAATGGTGACCATGGAACCAGCCATTTTTTTCGCATACACATTGCACCCACCTATTGAAGAGCAAACGCATTACCGCGGTAGCCTTGCGAAGTAAGTAGAATGCTTAGCTGGCCAGCAGTAACCTCAGTTAGAATCGGGAGGTTATAAGGAGTTGGTGTGCGCTCACGTGCATTCCAGATTATTTCCCATCGTAGAATGGGGCTAAAACGTTTGTAAGCCGTGAAGGGGTCAAGCTGTAGCTTCCAGTTTTCAAGAAACGACAACAGTGATCGTACTCCCACTACAGTTACTGCGAATACAGAATCTGGTCAAAACCTTCTCAGTGACCTGGATCCTTTTTGTATGTTACCTTATTATTTAAGTATGATAAATACTTTGCGCCTGATACCTGTGCCGGCTAGCAGTTAAATCGATCGCATTTCGACAGTAATCCGAGACACTGAATAACCTGATAGAGACCTTAAGACTGGACAAATCAAACAGACTCAACGTTTATCATTCTCTACGATTTGTGGCGCTTTTTGATTAACAAATTCGCTGTAACTATTGACAAGGCTGCGGTACTGCAAATTTGCGTCATATCATAGGTGCTCAATGGCATACAATAACACAGAAAGTTGGAGAGGAATTTATTAGCACATTTCTCATCAACAATCACAAAAGAGAAGTTTGTAGCAATATGTTTTGTAAGAGAAACGGTTCTTCGTTACTGCAATTATATTGACGGCTTCAGGTGGAGAACTGGCAGAAGCTCTAAAATTAAGAAAATATTTTTTTCATTCGCATACAGCAAACTTCATTCTCATTTTCGTATTACTTTACGCTTTAGCTTGCCCAATGTTCAGTCGATTTAATTGTTTGTGTGCGTGTCACTGTAAATATATGCCTGTGAGCGCTTCTCGGTCTGTTTTGTGTTCCATTACTAATAAATTCAAAGTATTACCTTAATAATGAACTCATGCATTATATTCTCAAGGATGGGTCTCAATGAATTCTCAAGGATGCCTACACAACGTGAATTTCTAACCATTATGTGCCATGGTCATTTAATCTTGAATATGACTATTCATCTTTTCCCAAGTTTTTCCCGCACTCTTGTTTCCAGCACCACCTTCCCATTTCCCATTTCCAATCTGAAGATTGCCATTCATCCATAAACTCATTCCCAGTAGAGATCTGCTGTATCTGGCACGAAGAGGCAATATGTAGCGGGTCTCCGAGAGACCCGCTACATATTATGCGGCGGCATTGTTTATTTCGAATAAGATGAGGATAATTTCATCAATTCGCAAATTAGATTCAATGGTGCAAAGAAGAAAAATGCGTATTATAAAGCATCACTTATTCACAAATATCAACCGAGGACGCTTTGCATCAGTTAAATTTCGCTTGCGGTTGTCACGCATACGCCATACACTACAGCTTATTGTTTGCATATCTCCATGGCATCGATCGACTAATTGTTGCATTGCACCCATACGTTTTCCTTTGCATCTCGCTCATTGTCTTGAGCATTTAATAGAATTTGCATGTTTGTTTCACTAATTATTGCAGTTTCATCGTTATATTACGAGCACAAATGAACGTAATCGTTTCGGCTACAATCATTTAATATTGAAAAAAGTTGCCTCTGAGAAGAGTTTAAAATATGAATCTTCAAGTCTCGAGGCATTTGATTCATAGGGTTATAATCGCATCAACTGGTTCTTAGGATTGGCGATCGAAGCAGGTGATCGCCAGGATTATCCGTCGAAGGAATTGACTCCTAGCGTTAGCGACCGAAGCAGCTGATTCCTGGGGTAGGCAATCTTAATTTTCGACAGTGTGCCGTAGCGTAATAATGACATGTTGCGAATGATAAAGTTGTGCCATAGAATTGATTTAGTACATTCAGCTTAAATGTGAATAGCTGTCAACGCAATTTACTTCATCTTTTTCATTGTGTCTTTAATTCGGAATCTCTTAAAGATTTTTTCTTTTTCTTTTAGTACAATGACAACATTTCACACATAAGTATTATTTACTGACTTAAAATAAATGAGGTATAATAAAATATGTGTCTGTTTGGGCTGAATTGCATCGAAAAATTTCTCTTATATATTAACGCTTTTTTGTCATTGGAAACGGTATGGGAACACCCGAATTTCGAAACAGAGCATATACCTGCAGTATTATCCCTTTGGTGACGCTGTGCTTCCTGATCAAAAAAAGAATTAGGCAGAATACTTCGGGAAACTTCTAATATAGCTACTGTCAGAAATGTTCCTTGCTATGATCGTTTGGTTATTAAACGATCAAACATTGCCAATTTGCTGATTTTATTTAGTCTTTCAGCTTTTGCTTTTCATATGTATATTCTAATTGCTAGTTATTTAGATAATATTTGAATAGGCTGACTTCGATTAAGTGAACTGTTCGGCATTTGTGAATTTTTCGAATGGATCCGATATATTCAACAACAGTTACTGCTTTTATAGCTATAAACTAAATAGCGTCATGTTGAAGCGATAGCTGCACTTATGGCAATTAAATATGTTTGCGCCTAGAAAGCAGCATTATCTTACTCGTTCACGTCAAATAGATTTTAAGTGAGAAATAGGTAGGAAAACGTTCTTGATTAAAGATCAAGCGATTTCGAATCCAAGCGCTCTGCGCTAACAATTTGAACAAAATGATTTGTTTTCGTTAGCAAGCAGCAGTGAAATAGTGTGAGCGTTTCACAATTATCGCTAATCGAAATAACCACACACATTACTTCGATGCTCACCTTATGCTTATAGGTGCTATCGCCTGTTCTTTTTAATGGTGTTATCGTGGTAAGTTATCATATATCATCGCTTTTTCTTCTCTCGCAAGCATTGCTTGGTGCAACCGAAAATGAAGTGTCGATGATGATGTTGCACACTTTGCGGCGATACAATTGCAAAAGCTTATGCAATATTTTTCGAGCAATATGCAATGCAATATTTCGAATAAATATGTTGTTGCAAAAACTTTGCAGATTCTTGTTCTTAATTGTGACTTCTCGAGTTTTCTTCCTCAAGCATTTCCATAGCTGAAAAGCGCGCAAATAGAAACTGTAAGAATTGAACGTTTATTTCCTTTATATAAGCTGGCATTTCCTTCATTCATTGTTCAAAATGATGTCATTTGTCCCAATACTTTACGATCACGGGGAAGTGAGTTAGAACGAAACATAACTGACAAAAAGTACTTGATAAAATGTTTTTGCCTTTTCGTCTATTTCCAACAATAGTACAGTGGTAGCGATGTTGTCTATGTTTCCAGGTAAATGCACTCATAAGTAATGTCAGTAAAAGCCATGTGAAGTTGGCTACATTACATAGGTTGACCTCCGTGTAATGCCTGATTTATGTACTCCGACTCCTCTGACCCAATTAAATTTGATTTTTGCGTTCATTTTGCAGATTATTGGAGTGCAGTACAATTTTATAACAAACTGTAATGTTACGTGTTTTGTATACATTTGCAATATGTTGTGTTATATAGAGAGAGCAACTTAAAAGCACTGCTTTTATTCATAAGCTTCGATTGAATGTTGAGGTATTTATCTTCACAGTGAAATGCGATGACATTTATGATAGAATCCACTAACCTTAAATGTGCTACTTAAAAAAACATTCAAAGACGATATGTTTTGCAATATTAATATTTGTAAACGTTGCTGCAATGTGAGTGGCACATCAAAATGAGACAGTAGGCTTTTATCTAATTTGATAAGTTGTGTGCCTGATCCTATCGCTCCTTCCGTTTACTAACATTTTTTCACACCTAAAAGTTTATTGAAATTTCATGATAAAGAAATGCATCAGAAATAAACAGAACGCTGAATAAAAAAATGGAATGAACTTTTCTTTTAACAAGCGGCAATTTCCCATAAAAGAACTCTAGGTGCGATTTTCTGGCTCATAGTTGAAATGACCAGAAGCGATAAATGCTTCAACGACTCTCAGAAATAAAATTGTAAATATTATCGACGATTATTTCAATTAAGTCCATAAAGTACCGATAAATGTCGCAAATTACGCATTAAACTTTCGGCTCGGTCAATCGTGATGAAAGAAATATTTTTTGTGCTCACTTTAGAGATTTTGTTCTGCTGATAGAATTAAAATAATGCTTATATTTTCAACGGACTTTTCGTCGAAAAATTCAAATTTCTCTTCATAACTCATTGATCAATTTAGTTCACTGTTAGCATATTGTATAAATCTATTTCCATTTGCTGAATAATTTCAAGAGAGAATTTTCATTAGCGCATAATAGGAAAATTAACCTCGAGTTCGGCTTGATATCTTTTAATTGCGATAAGTTTTGATGGTTCATATATTGAAAGCATCAAATAAGGAAACAATTGTACACATAAGTGAAGAGAGAGAATGAGCGCATATAGCCCAACATACTTTTAGTATATGTAAATTTTAAACATGTAATTTAGCAAGAAACAGGTAAACGCCAAATGTTTTCTTTTGCGATTGTCAGTGAAGATGCCGTTATGATTTTTTCGAGCGAGTGATAGATGCGCTTGAAGAGATTTTTGTACGCAAATGTTTTTCGGAAGAAATTATGTGGAACCTTTTGTTAGTAACTTAGCACTTGTTTAGTTTGAATTAATTTCAAGCCGCCGACATAGCTTTCGATTATTTGGTGTTGTTATTTTCATGCTTACGATTGCCATCTTTCATCATACGATGCTTGCTACAATAGAAAACCCATATGCATATCCTTGATGAACAACAACGCAAATGATCGCATGACAGTTTACTTTAAAAGGAACAGAGGAATTGTCGTTGCTGTAATTTCGAATGCTCAAGCTATTGAAATGGCTTTCGATCATGAAAAAGCGAATTTCACCTGACGGAAAAGAGAGATACATTCATCTCGTTTGCAAAATCAATTAATTCACTGTCCTACGCTTTAAAGTTGCCTATAAACTTGATGTTCGCTCCTAACTAAGTCGTTACAGAATCTTCACGGTTCGGACAATTTCTGTGCATTTTGCACAGAATCTAGGATAGTCTGGTAAATATAGTGAACGCTTCTCCTGGACAGCAACTTAAAAAAAAATAAAATAAAAAATCCAGTCAATGAGTTCTTCAAATGACATTATAGCAGAAACAACAACTACCTGGGTAATTACTAATTAAGCGATGTAAAAAGTCTGGAGTAATAACTTTAATGTAAGTAGCTATTAAAAGTTGCATTGAATTTTTACCGTTTTTTTTCACGTGCATTACTTCATTTGGCGTTTTTTAACAGAAGTTTTGTGACGAACTTTTGCGGAACAAATGTGTTAATATTGATGAGTAGTTCTTTAGGAATTAGATCTGTGAATTACTTTCTTTTGTTCGATAGGAATGTCTGTGCGCCACATTTTTTTCTTGCTTCCTGAAAGCATTCCGCCGTCACAGCTTTTTCGCCATTTTTTCACCCTACTTGCTTTCCTCAATTTTCTGTGTAGGTTGACATTTTATTCGGTACAGTTTTAACTGCTCATTTCCTCCCACTCTTTCGTCATCGTTTAGACTTGTAATTGCGGTTCTCTATTCCGTCTTTATTGAAACCTCCCTCTTTGCGTTTTCCATTGGCTCTAGTGAACGTTGGCTTTTTATTATCATCGGATGTCGCTCTCAGTCCTCTGAGGATGTAAACTGCTTCACAGACCTTCAAAGCGCGCTGAATGGAACAATTTATCCTTCGTAAAAGGATCTCGAAACAGAGCCTTATAATGACACAATTTTGTAGAAGGTTATGCTGGCCACTCTAGGGGCTTTACTGTCTATGCGAGGATGGTGCCAGAGGGGAATGAGGAAAACAGGAGTTGTTTCTGTCTTTGTATCCGATTATGGAAAGCTCTTACTCACTAAAATTGGTCATATTTGCGAAAAAGTGAAGGAAGTGGAGCAGAGCTCGGTCTGCAGTTAAGGCGTAAAAGGCGGCCACATTTTATATTTATTTAAATAGTGCTGGTAAATCAAAGAACATTTTATCAACCAAGACGTTCCACTTCCTCGTTATGTGGTTCATTGTTTTAAAACTTGCATCTCTCTCGCGCCGACATTTAAAAGCATTAGCGTGTAATAATTATGAATCGTTGTTACATGTTGCAGTCACTACTTGGAGTCCATCAAACTATACCTGCAAATGAGTGAACGACAACTCGATTGCCACATTCCAATATATGCAAATGTCAGACGATTGGTTAGGCAATTAAGAGCTATTCGACCAGTTAGATACCACTTGTTATGCTAATGAGCGGACAAACAGGTACATGCCCGCATGCACAGACATATCACTGGCAATTACTACTTGAATGACTGCCGTACTGTTGAATGAGTTGATGCACGAAAACAGCCGGCCAGCAAAGAACTGTGTCGGGCTCTTGATTGTCGCTTCTTGTCAAATATTCTAGCACTATCAGCCTAGTCCTTTCCTCATTAAAATCAGCCCTCTCTGAAATTTCGGGAAGCAACAACGCTTATCAGTAAATCCTACTTTTTCCATTGCAATACTCTACAGTAGCCTGTTTTCATACTGCTGAAATGTCGTTTCTTGCTGGAGCCAGAAGTAGCAACCATCATAGTCAAAATCTTTGCTGAAAGAAACCATCGTGATAATGCTGACTAATTTACCCTCCCAAGCTTAGGTGTTAATTAATTGGATTTCATAGGAAAAGGCCTCTCACTATTCAAAACAAACATGCTGGTGACGTCTGCAGCGCTTCCGCATCTAAAAACGGAATTTTTTTCGTAGTGGTTATTAATAACCATAAGGGCGGTAGAATTGTCCTTCAACGGTAAGTAATTAAGAATCTAACTTTCCCAAGGGAGCTTACTGCTCGAGCGTTTCATCAATAGAGCAATTTCCTCGCAGTTTTGTTTTTCCCAACAATTTCATTATTTGAAAGAAATGCGCTGCTCAAACGAAAGCAATATCACTCTCGATCTTCAGACACGATATTCAAGAAACTCATGCATTTTTTGCTTTAGTTAATAATTGGCAAAATGAAAGAGAAATCAGTCTCAGAATAAAAAAATTTTGAACAGCGCGATAGAACTGCCTCCTGGTATACGATAAGGCGGATAATATATAATAATGGATCAAAATCGAACTTTTCATGCAAATGGAATTTATTGTAAAAATGTGTGTTGAAACATGAGCATATATATAAAGGTTTCAATAGAAATGCTGACATGTATGAGTAAGTGGAAAATAGGAAGTAAAATATGGCATATGAACTGTTTTTGATGTGGGATGAAGCAAATAATGACAGAATGAAGAATGATATAAAATGATGCAACATACAAACGTATACAAACACAAAGATATAATAGAATAATAAATAAAGTGAAACTCAAGGAACATATGAATATGGTTTACAGACAACTGAGAGAACAATCTGTAATAAGTCGAGACGGACGAGAAGAGGAACTGAGGAGACGGAAGACTATTGAGCCTCTTTTCGAACAGCTACAGGATGAAAAGAATTCTATAAATTGGCGACCCAATTAGAGTCGTTGAATCATTATGAAACCCCATTTTGAGTAGTTTATAGGCGTAATAAAGTTTATTTTAGGTGGCTAAGATGTTAGATTTGGACTGGGCTATTTGCAGAGATAAAAGTCTAACAGGAATTTTTTACTCAAAATGTTTTTGTAATTTCGATACACGCAGGTGCAGATATGACTTTTGAAGAGCGCTCCTAACTATGATGGCCGTGGTAATAGCGTATTTCAGAATTGATATGAGGCGTTACACCACTGTAGAACTAAGCAAAGGCCGAATTGAAACTATCTCGACGTGTACTACGTTGACTGTCTCTGTTTGAGTAGCTAATACACAGTTGGATGTCAACTGCACGTGAGCAACGTTATATATACCAAAAATAAAAGCAGTATAAGAACGCTCCACTGAAGAAAATCCGTGGATTTGGCGTTAATTTGAGAACCGTTTGGCGGAACTTTTGCTTCACAACTTTTTATAACGAAATAAGAAGAGCATGTAAAACAGTAATTTTGTGCACATTGTTTCTTAGTGTTTTCAAACCCTTCATCGTATTTCAATTTTTCGGAGCATTCCCATTTGGGCTTTTATTTTCCTTTATTATAATATCTGAGTGTGTTATTTCAATAGGATGAGTGTAATGAATGCAAAAATGCCAGGCAGTGCGTGAAAATTATTTTGCAACTGGCAAACTTTCTCTGCAAATATGCCAAGGGAACTGGCAAACGAAGGAATGAGCTCAGTTTTCCACTTATTCTTTCGTTTGCTGACAGTCTAGACATCGTCAACTCCGCCTATCCAGTGAAGGAAATTACAGTACCTTCTGTACATACTAGTGAAATCACTGTTTCTGTAGAAGGCGCGTTCAATTTTAAGAAGGCATTTTTGATGCACTTATGAAAATGATTAGTTGGGAATAGGATCTAATGGACGTAAATAACTTTCATTGATTTGGGAGGATCCATGAAGATGGTTTTTTTGCAGACGCATGATGTAGGTGGTCGAAATTCGAGAGTTATAGGAAGGTGCCGAACTTGAGTTAACAAATCCCATCTGCTCCAATCAATTTTGAGCCTCAATCCCTCCCATTTCCTTTTCTATTGCTATTTATTCCGTGCCTCTTAAACTGTGTTGTCTTCCTTGTGTTTGCTTGCATAGAAAAAATTGACAATATATTTCGCTCTACAAGCAACTCTTCGCATTATTTAGGGCATTTCAAACGGTTCGATATGCCTTTTATTTAACGCAATAATTCCCATCGTTTTTGTACTAATATAAACTTTAGCTTTAGTGTCACTTCGTTTCATTAAAGCATAGACGGAAATTTCATTATCTCCTCTCTGAGACAATGTTTTTATTCGAGAAATTCGTTTAGATGATTTTGCTCTCATCGTTTATTTCGTCTATTTTTTGCATTTCTTTCTCAATGATTTCTCAGTATCAGGCGATGCTAATATCCACATGATTCCATCAAATAAAATTAATTTTTAAGCTTATCGATTATTACTAGACGATTATTCAATATTGCTTTCCCACCTTTTCAATGCATTAAACATTTGATCTTTAGTGCGGAGCAAATATTGCATTTCACAATACTTCAATCTTTATATCCGTGGATGATTTGAAATGAAACTGAGATGACTGAAATGACTACGAAAGAATTTTATATATATATATATATATATAGTCGGTTTACACCTTTCTCTTTTTTTGAGCTGAGTCTGTGATATTATTTTTAAAATTTGCTTGGTTACAACCGTTAAATTTTCTCTACTAAAATCTCTATGTCCACAGTGGGGCTCTCCCAAACTTTAAACTTGGTTTGCTATTAAACTTGTTTTATATAAATGGTCAACATAGCCTCTTTCCTACGCAAGCTGAGCTGCCTGCTGCTTTTTCGCAGATGTTAGAACTTTTGCGAAGAATATTATCACGACTTTTCAAAATATCCTTTATTCCTTATGTGACTGGTCTACAAAATCGGGACATTCAACTTCAGCTCAAGAAATTATCCTTCTAAGATATGGCAAAGTCGATTCTGGAAGTCTAATTAAGTTTACCTTCACGGAATTAACCATGTGTGTGATAAAATCTTGTAATGACCGTATCGGCAATTTCATCAACAAATTAAGATCACAGTAGCTGAAGTTTTGATCAACGTGAACCTCTTCCAAAGGTTACTCTCATAGATGGATGCTAATGCTCTTGTTTCTATTCACTGTCTTGATTAAGCCAACATGTGAGTCCACCTGGCAGCTCTGATCACCTTGCCATTCCGTCTGAGGTGGTTTTGCCATCGGTTTATTTAAAAACATTCAACGGCGGCTTACTAACTGAGTTTTTCATAGTGTAGGAATTTTTTGTGCTTTCATTGGCTTATACGATTGTTCACATCGGCGTCGACTCCCTCTTAAATGAATTCTCAACTTTTCAAGCAGCTTTAAATTATTTTCAATGAAATCATCTAGGTAAATTGTTTATGCAAAAGACTCATTTAAATCTCTTTAAATGCTGGTTTAGTAACCGAACCGCCGGAGAATCAAATGTAGAGATTTCGAACGCGCATAGGCTCGCTTCGTTCTTTATACAAATGGCTAGCCTAAACACTCTAAATATTCGTTTAATAACATAGCCATCGCAGAATCGGGTGTATCGGCTTCAAACCCACAGGCTCTCAATTCGTTGAATTGGCTCCAAATTCGCATGCTTTTACATCGGTCAGAATGGTTTTTTTTTCAGTTGTCGTTGGCTTTACTAGCATTTGTATTTAGCGCCTGCCGCATGTACAATAATTTACTGCCGTCTTCTATTGGTTTTTCAAGGTATTTCCTCGTCGCCCACCTTTCTAGCACACTGTATGGTCATCATATTCAAGCAATTTCGACTTATTTTTTTATTATCTCAATGATGGATGAACTTGTTCATTTACTTATTTCCGGTGCTTGCATTTAATGTCCGCTTATCATGTCAACTTTCGTCTAGAAGAAATTTTCATGAAACTTTTCCGATTTCCGAGAATTCGCCAGCATTTTTCCTACTATCGTTCCAAACATAAAACGCTACTTTATTGGATTAACTGAAGATATTCGATTTACACGTTTGATTAAGTGACAGCTGCGAAAAAGTAGCTGGAAATTTTTCACATCTTTCCATAAAAATAACAAAATTTAATATAGGCCATTCGAGATGGATAATGTAGGCCAGAGTTACACAAGTGTGAAATCTCTACATTTTGCTGCAAGTGTACCCGATTGAAGGATATTTTATCTGTCTAAGTTGCTATGATAGTGATAATGATAGGCTATAATTCTAATCGACTACCACTGTCCTTATTATTCATTCCATTCTCATAACAATAATACAGTTCGAATATGATCGAATCGATCGAATATGCTGAGAAGTGAATATGCTTGAATACAGTTCGATCGAATATGCTCGATTGTTTGATATTTGCCGAATTTTTCATTGCAGCTTAGTGCACTGAAGAAAGCCCGTGGAAAATTTTCCATTTTTCTCATTTCAAGTAGAAACAAAGAGAAAGTTGCACTAGTGAACTTAGAATGATATACGCTTTCGCCGCGACGCTTATCGTACCCGACCGATCTTATAAATTTTCGATATATTGTAAAACATTGGTAATTTTTTTTTTCATTTTTGGAGTGACTTTTTTCTTTTTCTTATATCGTTTATGCAACTCTTCAAAAAAAAAAATTCGCTTTTTTAACGAGATTATTCACGAAGTGCGCATCGTTTACCAGTGTAACATGCATGCAAATTCCAGGCGCATTTGAATGTTTATGTTACGACTACTCGTAACTCTTTTCAAAGAGTATGGATCAGCTTGAAAGATAAATAGTTGGTCATTCATTTTGTTGATAACACCGCTAAACATTGCAATTCTGACTTCTACCCTTCTCCAGTATTGGATAGTGTGGGATGCTAACGAATTTACGCGAAGATGTGACATTCTCATAAAGAACTTTATATTCATAATTTTACGAGAGTGCATGTGAACTTAAGTTTAAAAATTGAGAGGGAAGAAAACTGGAAATCTCTAATCGTTTTGTTCAGCTCATCACGTTCGAATGTTGCAGCTGACCAGTAGCTAATGTTGGCTGTACACGTTCAGCAGCATCTCCCAAATTAACCTAGAATTTATTTTTAACTGAAATTATACAGAAATATTAGCTCTCAAGCCTTTTCCCATTAATGATACTCCTCCTCTGCACTCATCCCTCCTTCCCTCAATCAGAAGTTCTTTTTCATTTTAACGCAATGTTCAAATTGCTGTAATGATAAATTGAGTTAGAAAAATGAGGAAGTGTCTAATAAGTATTTCCGTTTAGTAATTGAACGTTGTTGATGAGATCAATATTTGAGAGCGCATATTGCCGCTGTTTGTTGCTTGATACTTTTGAGACGTTGACAATAAATCGTTTAAATGCTTATTACACCTGTGAGAATTGTTTACTAAGCTAAGTGACACTTTCATATAGGATAATGTGAGTGAACGGCGAACACAGTCAACAACCTCCTTATCGGCTACTCGCTATGTTACTTTCATCGAATCGGGCATTCGCCGATCTTCATAGCGTGTTATTGCCGACGCTAACGATTTTAAGTGACTTCTCATCCTTCAAACGTCGCTATTCGATGCATTTCTTGGAATCTTTGCAGCAAATCCAATGTGAGTGCAAACTGGTATTTGGCTGCATTATTCAATGCTTTTATTGGTTTTTTTGTTCTCGCTCTTCGACCAGTGCGCTTCTTGCCATTAGCATAGTGGATTTAATTTCCACAAAGCTGCATTTGCTTCCGCTATGCTGTCTAAAATGGAATTTCCTGTCTATTACTTTGCACATTATTTTCTTCTCATACCACTTTAACAAGACTTCATCCTCTATCTCCGTTAAGAGGTCCAAGTATCAAAAGTTCATCCTTAATTTGGTGTGCCAATTTCCAAATTCCTAAAATTACTCATTTATAACATGCATTTTTTGGGCATCCTAGAAGTTAACGTCTAATAAAAACAAAACTATGATTGATCGCTCGGCGTTAATATTATTGAGGCTCATTTTTTCTTTGATTTCTGACTGACAGTGATCGGGCCCATCCGTCGTTTAAGTTCATACGCAGTGCTTTATAACTTCCGAAAAGTACAATTTAATACCATTTATCCTTTATCACATCGCATGATGTAATACAAGTGACTAAATCTTGGTAGCTCAAAAGTATGCCCCTCCATCAAAATTGTTACCCACTTCCAAAGACGTACTTTTTCTGACATTGCACAGTTTACGAGCTTTCCCGAATACAAATTGCACATGTCATCTGAAAATAGTCATAAACAAAACGTTTTTTTTCGGTTGCAAGGTGAAACTGCTGGACAGTCAAACACATAGAAACATAATCTTGAACGCCTTAGACCCTGAAGCTTAAAATCGATAATTCATCGTGCAAACAATTTTTGCATAGAAGGAAACGAGAATCATGGAATATGTCACGAGGATTCGACCCAATTGAAATTGTCCCTCGTCGAATTCAAGTGGGCTAAATTTCGAACCTTCAGCCGTCGATTTAGAGCTATTGTTATGCCTACAGTAGTTGCCTGTTCATTGTTTTCGTTCTTTTTGAATCAACAGTGTGTTGCTTTCTCACGCTTATGCCAACGTTAACACAGACAATAGCGATCACTTCTAACTATTAATGAAACTTCCCTAATTCATTAAACTGATTTTATGATCTGAATGAACATTGAACGCCTCAGTTGCTTGCCTAATTATGGATCGTATATTTGAAATCAAAAAAATATCGAACATCGTCGCTATTAGCAAGTAGCGTTTTTAAAATTTTAAATATCATTTACTTCATTGAAATTAGGCGCATTATTTTCAATTTCATAATAGTCGATTTGCGTTTGATTGTGTTTACGTCAAATGCCACGCAAGATCGTGTACACAACGATTTTAAACGACGGTGCTTTAAAATAGTGGCAGAGAGAAAAATGTTTTTATCCCTAAGTGAGCACGCGAGTATCTTTTTCGCCATTGCCATTTCCCAAAGGCTAGTTGTTGCTTGCAATTGTGTTTCACCTCTATATCTGAATTTGGACACTATACGCGTCAAACAAGAAGTCCAACATTTTTCAATTTTTCATCGCAACGTGCAAACTCGAGATAATCGCCTGACCATCGATTTTCAAACGTTCAAGTGGAAAAATCGAGAAATGTAAACGCTCATGTCCACCATGCCCAATTTGCGTGAAGAAGTCAACAACGTTCGACCGGCTAAACAATAAACACTATGCCGGTGCTTAAAGACTTTTGAAGGCCGACTTGTTTCGTATTTCTTTCAATGACATTTAAATGTTCGACATTGAGAAGCTTTCATCCAATGAAAATGAAATATTAAGCTCTTTCAGAGCTGCCATCTCATTCTGGTTAGCGCCTACTATCATCCCTAATCAACAACACAGTTTCCGAGACTTTACAATGCATTCATGTCTGCGCAGCATTCAGCAGAAAACAGAATAAAACGAGAGACGCTGATCGTGTCAATAGTACAGCCTCGTTTTGCGTCATTATGAATTCCTTCTTGAAGGATCACAATTATGGAATGATTTTTTTGAGCATTTTGCTATTTATGACACATAAAAATAGTCACTTGACAAACGCTGCTTTGAGAAAATTTTCCTGGATTATTTTTCCAAACTTTTATGAACTCGAAAGTTCCATCATGTGTGAAATATTCGCAGCAAATAATTTCCTAGAGCACAGTTAGACGCCTGAATGTTTTTTGATCACGAAGGGCTTATCGAGGAGACCACACGCCTGTATGAAAAAAGAGGATTTGTCGGGAGCACATAAGATATCATACCTTGCTTTTAAGTATGTGCTATCTTGATACTATAAATCTTATGATATACCCACATCATTTCTGTTTCTTGTTAAAATGAACTTTCATATCCGCAAACGGGTAAAAGAATGGTGACAAACGTAATTAACTTGAAAAAACTTCACGTCAGCTCTTCAACATAAGAGAAGGCATAAAAGCGCACAAGCTATTAAGAGAAAATTGAACTACAGTATACCGATTGGAACAGGTGATAGAGGAAATAAGCTGAGAAACTCATTAAAATAGGAAGAGCAACCGAAGAAAAAATCGGATGTTCAAAAAAGAGGAATAAAATGTGGTTGATGATGGCAAGTGAACTAATCAAAATATGTGCGCAAAAGCATGTTCCTCGAGCTCACAAATGCATATTCTTTCTAATGCAGCATGAAGCGATAACCTCCTGCTAGCGAATTTATGACGTTATGAATAATTAATGTCTATGATACAAAGGGTGCTCATTTTGCACCTCCGTAAATCCACGAGTTGATGATGTCATAGAGGCTGTATGGAGAAGAACTGTACCTGCAGCCAATTTCGTCGATGCCTAAGTCCGTAACAGTTAACTCGCCAATAAAGTTGAAGGAGTTAGCATTTCAAGGGGCACTGCAAGATCCGTAGTATTTTATGGGGTACTGTTCACATTCTATTCTCGTTTCTACGTTGTCATTTTTTCGTATTCATTGGTTTGTAAATTTATAAATATTGAAAAATTTTAAGAGCAGAAAAAGGGAGTTTATTTTCTTTTGATGCCCACAGCGGAATGCTCGTATTTCGGAAATATCACATTTTAAAGCATAAAACCAACATTGGAGATCCTAACTTAATCCATTTATCAACTTTATACAATTATAAAATACTCCTATAATAGGTGCATAAAGCATTTAAACTGTTTTGAGAATTCAGTAAATAATATATTGAAATTATGGCTTATTTGTTCAAAATTTGATATTGAATGCCCATCTAATATTACTGTAGACATCGAATACTTCTTTAAACATATAAAATGATATAATAAAAGCTCTTTTTAAGGAAATGTTTGCGCGTTCTGTTGTGCGTCTGTGTGTGTCGATTATCTCTGCATTTCCACGTGCATTTTATGTCATTTTATGTGTGCATCTAAGAACTTGCTTTGCCCAACTGCTTTGTGCACCTTGCCCTCCGCAGCCCATCGAAAGGCTGACGGTAGGAGTATTGGTCGGCATAATCCTCGACTCGGAAACATTCCACTGTGCAAACTCAATATTATCGGACAGCGATTCATTAAGGAATGTAATCTGTGATCTGGAATCAATATTTACGGATTACCATTGTGCCTGCCGTCATCACCAACACACATTTATTCAGTGAAAGAACTGCTGATAATTAATGTGATTTCCTGACTGTTTACTGTTTACTCTGAAGGCGATCATATGCTTTATGTGATCGAAGTTAAATGGAATCGAAAAATGAGTTGCATTAGAACTAACTCTCTGCAACAGTGATGTTTCAATATTTTATTGATGCAAAAATGCTTTGGATTAATGCTCGTGATGCGCTTTTTCCACTAATTTCTCTTCTACTTTCGAGTGCTATATTATCCAATAATTGTTCAGTTGTAGTTCGTATATTAAATTTCTCGAAATGCCACCAACTAAGGAAGTTTATGAAAAAAGTAAACAAGTTTACAAAATGTATAATCGACAAGATGTGCACATTAAATCATAGTTAGCTACCAGTGGTTTCAGTATTTTTTAAAACAGTATTTGGTTCTTTCGTGTATGTGTTTATTTTTGGTGTTGCCTTTAAATAAGGACTTCATTTTCCAGAGGGATTCAAAAGTTTTTCCCGACATGTCTTCGTCATGTAAACTTCTGAATGTCATCGATTATCTTTGTGTCAAATTACATGACCAAAATACATCTTACATAAAATGCGACAGCTAAAAGGTGCACTCTTGAATGACGAGTAAATTCAAGCCAATTCTTCGACACTCATTGTCAATGGAAATGCATAAATCTCATCGTTCAAATATTATTCGATGTATAAAGAGAATGCTTAAATGGTAAGAGAACAGTTGAAGAAATATATCAATTTTCTAAGTTGAGAAAGAAAATTTATTTTATTGGAGCCTAATGAATGGATTTCTACACTCGATTTCGATGTATCCACTTTGCTGAAAACGCTATTATTAGTACTGGAGAACAGTCGTCGTCACTCTTCGAGTTGTCCTTTCAATGACTGCTTTTCTTTCCCGTCAGTAATTGCTTCTGTGAACGTTTTGATATGATTCGATAGCACTTTAAAGCCAAGCGTGTACTCATGCTTGAGAGCCGATGTGCTTCTGTTCATTGAAGATGGTGATTTTAGAGAGACGGATGAACGATTCACTATTCGTTTTTTTTTCTGAAACAATGCTGAAAAAAAAAGAAATAATGCAGAAGCTGCAGGTAGAGCAGTTCGCGCTTTTGCGCCTCATGTGAAGGCACAACTGAAGTATGCTTTCATTGCTTCAGAGGGAATGTGGAATCCCATTCAGGAAAACCAACTATCGTCGTTTTCGAAGTTATGTAAGATGCTCTTGAAGTCGATTCAGCAAAAAAGTCTAAGCATTTTGTCACAAGAGCGTAACACATCTCATGTTGCTGCCTTACGCAAATTAGTCGGATTTCCTAATATTCACAAGCAGGTAAGAACTTTTGTTACACCTTTCGTAATGATAGCTGCGCTGCATCACTCTCCCCAATGACATTCTGAAACTGACCTTTTTGCTATCTTCCCTTGTTTCTTTTCCAAAGAGCGACCCTTCGGAATTTTTTGAGTATGGAATTCAAAATGTTTAGATGGGAAAAAGTAATCCGTATTACTAGCAACGAAAGAAAAAACATCCTAAAAAAAACTGAGCATATGATATTTAGGAATGCATGCAACTCTATTAGTTGAGCGCTTTCTTGTCCGACCATTGACAATTTGATTGTCCTCAAGAAACGACATCACATTGCGGTAAGAGCACTCTTTATGGTGGCATTAAATGCTAAAATGCTTTCAAACATTTTTTGCTAAAATTCTCTAAAAGTTCATCATAGAAACTGCAATATCTTTTTATGCATATGTTTCTGCTTTGTTTTACAGATCGAATGAGTTGAGATTGAAGACTGAAAAGCGAAAGCGATGAAAAGTTAGCACATAAATTGACGATGTTCGCTAACAGGTATTTAGCAGTTAGTGCTCGTGTTTTGCATTTCTAATTCATACTGATGTCAAGAATTCTTCAGTGATATCGTCTAGATTTTGGTGAAACAGCTGTGGCGCAATAAACTCCGAGTAACTTACAAGTAACTTACAAATTACAATTTCGTTTCAAGCTGAAGAAGGTTGTAGACGCAATCTATAAAAGGCATTAATCGAAAATAGTAATTAAATGACATTTGTTTTTCTCGGTCGTTTCCTTTTGAAGAATATAAGCGTTGTGCGAATTTGGTCGCTCAAAATTGGGATTAATATTTTCATGGAACAATTTATTCTTGAGATGATGAAATTTTTTTAGAGTTGACAATTTCAACTCCATGTGATTTTTAGACCTATGCTCTACTATCAACTCTCTGATGGTAAGCAAATAGTCCTCAGCTTAATTTTTTCAACGAAACTTTAATTACCAACATCTTCGTCAGCTGATGTGTTCATTGCGAAACAACCAAGCAGTGCACAGTATATTGTATGTGCTTTCATAGGAGATTAAAGAAAGTAGCTCTATTGTGCTCTTTCACATCTCACCATTTAATGAATGATTGCTCAATAGCAACGATAAATATAGAGGCACGATGTATATTAGAATGTTTTTTATCTATGTGTCAAGAATGAAACATGTGATTTATGAAAAATTCTCGACCACAGCCGTTTATGGCCTCATTAGTCACCGAATTTAGAAGAAATGCTCTTTCCGAATGGCTGAGTAGAATTGTTGAATTAGTTAGTTGCAACACAGTGAGCAAGAACTCCAAATTGCAAAAATGGCTGTTTATGACGCTCAACTGCACCTTCAATAGTGTCACTTAATTTAGCGCACATTTGCTATTCAATTACAAGCTCAGGTCCATATTCAGATATTCTACTTCCGAAGATGTCGATCATATGAACATCTTTATCACCCACAAATAATAATGGGCTATATCAATTATTATTTAAGGGCGATGAAGTTACTCGTCACACTACCATTTATCTACTCTTAAATAAGATTCATGGCATTCATTTATGTTTGCTTCTGTAATTTGCAAGGTAATTCCGGTTGAAAAAAAAATCCCACAATTTTATACTAGCATTTTAAAAGCTATAAGTATGCCAGTGAACAATATAGGTTTTCGATGAACTGTTTATAAGGGTAGGCTATTCGAAGTTCCGAATAAAACGAATTGGCAAACCATCTCATCAGAAGAATGTATCATTTGTAAGTATATTGCTTAGAAATATAAGTATGCTATGCATTTATGCTTGTGTGCACTTCGTTCTCAATCACGAGCAACTGTGAACTTTTCAAGCGTATTTTTCAACTCATTTGTCTTCAGCATTTGAGTGAAATATGAGCACAGCGAAATGATGTGACATTTGCAATGCGTGTGAGCATATTTTTCATCTTAATTATATGGAAGAGACGCTCGAAAAGAAGAGCACAAATGCCTCTTGCAGGCGCACTTGAAGTTTTGCAAAATATTCGATCGAATATAGTAGTGTCACATCGAGCCAATCGCTTTTGTTGAAGTCGATATTGCTGAGTACAATGATCTTTTTTGTTAAGAAAGGAAGAGAAGATTTGCAAGCGAATTTTACGGTAAGCAATAGCTATATTGACAAGCAATAATGACCATATAAAATGGTGGTCTATAACTGTTTCGGTAGAATGTAGGCCAAAAGAATATCTTTAATTAAACTCGGTTCAGAGAATAGAATACTTGAAAAATTTTGCATTTTCTGCAGTAATTTTTACCGTTCATAAAAACGACGCTAAGCCATAAGTAAAATCGCAAGAAAAAGTTTAGATCTTATCAATTGTTTGACACACATCCTCACTTTTTTATCCTAGCGACCGTTTAAGCGAATGCCTATTGGGAATGCTTTAAGTTCAACTCTTGACGATTGATGCACTGCAGTGCAGACAGAATTTTATAGATGCGCATGTATCTCTGCAGTTGCATCCTTTACGTGTGAATCAACGCTTCCATTGAAAGTTGTGATTTATATGAAACACCGTGAATGATCCACTGAAATAATAGGAAAGATTTGAGCCTTGGTTAAGCATTTAATATGCGGGTATTGTTGCAATATCAAGGACCACCCACGGAGTTTTGTTTAGAAGGATAATTTGCCCTCACGTTTACGCGACATAGCTGATCATCATGATGACAACCAGCTATGATCACTTTGCACAAACCAAATTCTATTATGCTTTTGCCTCCATTGAATCATTTTCCATTACTTTTGTTTGTAATACGTTGCGATCTGTACGCCAAGCATAAAAAAGTAGGTAAGCTATCCCGTAAAACTTCGCATTTAGACTTCTCGTTTTGCGACGTGTTCGCGTTATAGACCTTTCTTTCAAAGTAATATTATAATCTTATTGCTGCCTTTATTTGTGGTGCGTCCAGGAAGACTGAGTGAGTAGTGGCTGTTTTGGAATCAAAATGTGACGAAATTTGTTAGACAGAATCGGCGACGTAATGAACTAAAAAATTTTAGAACGAATGTCTCACAATTTTTCATGTGCGTAGTTTTTCTGAACGAGACAAAGAGGAATTGCTGAAGCTAATGGTAAATTCCGTATTTCGCCAAAGTGACCATTGAATAAAAGTATACTTGTCGATGATTTTTTTCCGCAGATAACGTGCCCAGTGTCGAAACTTGAAGAGCGTTGCATTCCTCTGTCCCTTACAAAGCGAATGACTAAAATCATTGCTGCAAAGGAAGTTTAGAAATTTGAAAGCAGCTACAGTCATCAGCTACTCCATATACTTGGCAAGTCTTATGCTTTTTCAGCTTGGAACTCGACACTCTGTTTCCAGAACATTTGTCATATTTGCTTCATTCATTAAGATCGAAGCTTTCGACGTTGTACTGCTTTCTATTTGTTGGCATCCATTACAGTAAAATACGGCAGAACACTAATTGTTGGCATGGAGCTATGGCCTGTGGAAATTTCTCCAGTTCAGTCAGCCGGCACAGGAAAAATGCCTTGGTCGAACCAGTTTCACCACCAGTCTTGCAAGATATTTCGTCTGTTTCTAATCCGCTCTTATAAATTTGCATCTCAAAGCCCATTATATCATTTTAAATCCTTTATGTGTGTGTGTGTGTGTGTGTGTGTGTGTGTGTGTGTGTGTGTGTGTATGTGTGTGTGTCTATGTGTGCTTATTTATTTGGTCAATAATTTCACTTCAAGGACCACTGAAGTTGGAGGCATGAAATTCGGCATATACAAATCATAGGGACACTTCCTGTGCAGTGATTCACATCCCATCAATAGTGAAAGAAACCATAGTAAATGAAAAGTGGAAAAGAGCTGCATATACGAGTTGGTATTTTTTCACTTTATATCGGCGGAGTCATGTTGCAAGATAACGAACCCCTAATGAAAAATTTATGTGGGTGGTCGGCCTAATCAAAATATGCGAGCCTTGTTTCTTTTGTTCAACAATCTTCATTAACTTATGAGAGATCATGTGGCTGCGTTGCAAAAGCCCACATCATATCAACTCTTATGGCACTTATACAACATATGTCTACCAGTTATACCACTTACATGGTTCTACCACTTACATAACAGAGCAACCAAATTTGTCCTCTTTACTCCAAATTTAACAGGATTAGAAGGCATCATTAGGCGTGACATTTAATTTTGCAATGACCGTAATGATTTATTCACATAAACTGCAGCCACAAAAAGACGATGTGCTCCAAAGCCCGATGGAATTGATTATTCAGTGATGCGGTAGGGGTATCTATTTTTTAAAAGAAAACGCAAGAGATATTGGCACTAGTTTGTAATATTCCGGAATGAATTGGAATAAAAGGTGAGAGCAAAATATAAGAATGATTAAAGAAAAACGTAAACGATGTGACGAAATTTGTGATTATACATATTTTGTCAAGAGAGAAGAGTAGAGGCAAAATATCAATGTAATGCAAAGATCCAAACTATGATAAAAAAGATTCAAATGCGGTGAATTTTCAAAATTTTCAAGAATATAAATGCTTGAACTATGTCGATGAAGCTTTCGAAGAAGCTAACTGACAAACTCCAATCCCATTACCTGATCTCTCAAAGAGAACATTCTCCTAGGTTGTTGATCATCAAAAGCGTTGGGCAGAGACTTAACATATGTTAAGATTCTGCTCTGTCCTTTGAAGTGAGATATGTTACTTTCAAATCGTGGTGCCATAGAAGTAAAGCTAAATTCAACTGCTATGTTGAAGCATAAAAGTGTTATTTTTTCCAAGTGAAATTTTGCTTACAAAATCGCTTGATTGGCCGGCTTCTCTATTATGTTCCTCAGATGAAGCCACGCATAGAAATTCATTTACTTCGATATCGAGTGATCAAAGCCATTGCAGTTCTTTAAAATGGGGAATTCAGCTTTTATACATCTCTTATAATTACAGACTTGCCTAAAAATAAGAATTTCAACTAGCGCATCTGAAAGCAGTGAACATTTTTAAAAAACGAGAAAAAACCCTTTGCTCAAGCACAGAAACAGGTCCTCTATTTGAGGAATAAAAGAACTTCGTATTTATTGCATCTTGATAATTGCGCTGTAGAGAAGTACACAGTAATTATGCAGAATTTAGCGGCCCTCTCTGAGAATAAAATAACGGTAAGTTATTCAGGAAAAATGCTCATTCAAGTTTTTGGTAAATATCGACGCAAAAGGATTTCTATTTAGCCAATGACTCCCTGATGTATCTGATAGTTTATTTTTTGAGAAACTTGTCGTGGCGCTTTGATTACAAAGACTCATTTTCGATTATGCATAGGGCTGCAGCAGCTGCAGCAATTCCTTATCGTTTGAGTTTCTTTCAAAACGACATCAAAACGAGATAAATGAAGGCCATGGATCTACGATTAACATGTCAAAACTTATGAAAATGTGCAAATTACTAATAGGATCTACGAAATGCATAACCCTCGAATGAGAGGGGAAATTTGTTGGCAAATTTTTCAGTGCTAAAAAAGCGTATTTTTAGCTTTTTGCTCCACCTCAGTATCCAACAAGATTTGCTGTTTCTGATAATTGCAAAATTAAGTGAGCACTTCTAAACATTCTCACCTATGGTAGCACTCTATGGTTTTTATCTATCTTCTTTGCTTATTGATGTCTTTGATTGAAAAGAGATGTCATCCACCTAGTCTATATAAGATGCAAATCACCATCAACAGTGAATTCTCATAGGGAATTCTGCTCGTTTTGTTTTAACTTCTTTAGAAATGTGTTTTAGTGCGCACGCTTTCTGATTCATAGTTGTGCTGAAAATGCCATACACAGTTGTTTTTTTTCGCGCTGTCGCGATACGGCACACAGTTAACGAAGCAGCCAAACGAAACCAAGAATCTGCAACGCTAAAAGTGCACAGAGGTTATATCTGAAGAGCAATCTCATCCACTTAGCACAGTTGGGACGGGAATGACCTCTAAACTACAGCTTAATCAGCATAATGCGTTGAAATCATACTGTCCTTCAATTCAGTGCACCGTATGCATGCACATTTAGCAACATTTCATCTGCATTTGCTTTCACAATGATGAAGTTCATTGGAGTGTGCAACTCTGACGTGAGTGACGGCAAAGGAATCTCTCATCGCGAAATTTTTAATGAGGATGAAGTCATTCCAATATTTTGCTGAGACAATGCGTAATGCTGTGTTTAGCTGGAACGCTGAGATGCCACCTAGCAGCATGTGATTTTTCAGTTCGCCTGTTTGCATGTTGTTACAATGCAGTCTACTATGTTGTATGAAGTGTGCTATACCCATAATATTAACCTATACACCTTTTCTACCTGAACATAATAAAAGTTTATTCGATCCCTGCAATGCATTCTGTTGGATCTGCATTCTGTTAAAACCAATGGTTCATAAAGATTTCATGCCCCTTCCGCTTTGACAATAGAGTTGAGCGGGCAAGCGAAAATTTGCTTTGGTTAGTAATTCGTGGTTTCAAATCAACGCGGTTTTATGGCCATATCGCCAAGATCTTCCTATTTCATTGCATATAGAGGGGTGAAGGGATGAAATGTAAAACTTCCCTGAGGCGAGAGAACAAATTCGATCGAAAAAACAAATAATTTTAATGATTTTCTTGAAAAATTTTTCGTAAGGAAGAGATTTTAACTGGAAACTTCAACTACTATCGATTACTTTTCTCTTATTTTGCAGTTGATGTTTTCGCAAGCGTAACTATGCACCCCAGCTCTTCCGAACTCCTATAAACATCATCACATAGCTCTATCGCCCCTACATTCTCTCTTTTTGTTCGTGAGGTTTTCTTCGTTAATCGACTCGCTGCCACTTTCTTCACAACGTTCAACGTCTTTATCATCTCGAAAAAAAAAAGATTGAAATCAAAATTTTTATTCAGAAATAATTGAATTTTGTGTCCTTTTCTAGGGATTATATTGTTTATAGCTTCTTCTCGAATAAAATTTGCAAGCGAATTTATAAAAGGCTTTCTACGACAAATAGCTTTTCATTGACTATTCTTCGAAAAGCGTCTCACTATTTGAATGAATATCACTCAAAAAATTTTTTCACAGCGTCCTTAAGTGCGTTTGTTATAGCGTGACATTTAAGACTGCTTTTACAGTGATTATCTCATTTAAAATTGCTACCATATTAGAGATTAGTAGGCGAAGTGCGTCGAAGTGAAATATCTCTTGATGGACAACAACGAGTGTGCATTTTTGTCAACACTTCATCTACTGCTCATTCTCTAATGTGATATTCCAAGATGTGTCTATTCGAAAAATTTTCGGCATTTTCGGCTTGCCGCATAATTATTGCTCTGTTCGGTTGATGCTGTCTTTGCTAGCATTTAAGCAAAATGCCTATTTTGCTGAGCTGAACGCCGTAGTATCATAGCTAATATGCGATATCAAGCATTCTATAGGGCACAATTATTTTCGTCCTATGTTTCACATTCACGGTGCAAATCACGTGTTATATTGCCCAACTTATTGTGAAATAATTTCACCACTAATATTTTTCACTTTCAAATTAATCTCTTTTAATATGTTTTGAGTAAAGCAATCGAATCATTTGAAATATATAAATATCGTAATTTTAGTGATCGTTCGTGGATAATTGTTAATTCTCTTTTGCTGATATTCCACACAACGACTAGTGGTGAAATTGCTGTATTTTCATTAATATGTCAATCTAAAAAAATTTGACACTTTTTTGTTATGATTCATTATATGTTGCATATATTGAAGCAAATCTAATCAACAATTAATGAAGTGGCTTTGCAACACGAAATACCTTCGGCTATTGATGATGGATGAGGGAGTTTCTTTTATTACGTGACTTCTGGAGAGTATGTCTGCATCCGTTCCATTAATTTTTTTTTTGTTTTTTTGCTTTTTTCACAAAAGCGTGCACGTATTTCGTTTATATTACTTCTTTGTCATTATTGTGAATAATTATTTAAAACATTGTTTTTATTAATCGTATCTAATTCTTCATAAATGCCGAATTGTACTCATTCCCAAATAGTAGTGAAAATGCATTCAAATTTTGAAGGTGAACAGTGAGATAATGTGGGATACGGTTCTTCATATCTTCCATCATTTTTTATTCCTTCTCTATTAATTCTGCTCAATTGCTTTTACACGATGACTCTTAAATTGGGATGCACAGAAACACAAATGGTCACTAATAACATATCGGGCATTGTTAGTTAAAAGATAAAAAATTTCTCAATGCACCACTCGAATGGATATATAACAAGAGAGCTAGAAATACATTGAAACAAATCAGTTTAAATTGAATGCATAAAATTTATTATCATATTATTCAATCTCAACTGGCAAAAAAAACATTTCTATATGCTCTTCGCATTTACTACTTGTAAGATTGCATTCAGTAATCATTGATCTAGCTCATCTCATATTCTCCCTATCCTTTTATATACATACGTAGAGAGAATATGGAAGAATTTTTTTGTGCACATGTCGAACATCTTCGTAAGATTTAAATTGGTTTCACAAAATACGGTAACACGATTAGTGCAATATTGATATTTCCATCTTTTTGATAATTCCGATTTCTTCTTACCACTTCAACGGTCGTTGATATTACTGTTGACTGAATGGAATAGTTGTTAGATGGTTATTTTGAGCCCCTCTTTTGGGTCTTGCAAATATACTCGTACTTCCGACAACAACACTATGCTGCAGCATTGTGGTACAAATTTTCCATGTTTGCGCCACTTTATTCTTAAAATATAGCAACATCATGCGCATCCTAAATGAGGCATCATTTCAGCAATGGAGCCAGAAATGTCCTAATTGAAGTGATTTTTCTCTTCGTTTGAGCATACCTTCTACTGGAACACCGGATAATAAAGACATTTTGTAATCAACATTTTGTATGTGTTAACCAGCAACCTATAGCTTTCGATTTCGGGGGTAGTCGAAGAAGTGATCCCCAAATTCAGTTTTTCAAGCATTCATCGGGAAAATGTCGTATTCTTTAATAAAAGAATGCAACAAGTTCTATGAATTTTCCATTAATTTTCAATGGAAATTGAAAATGAGAATTTCATGAGTATCATATTCTCCTCTCTAAATCTTTTAAACAGCTCAGTAAATGTGGAAGTAAATCATGGCCAATTGATAATAACTCATAAATATTGCATAAAGCACTTCAGGTACATTTTATTTTTCCAACCGTACGGTACATTCGCACCGTGAAGCTAAAGTTATTCGTTTCAACTAATGTTTTCCTATCGAATTCAAAAATATTGTTCTTAAAATTGCTAATGATGCTGTTTTATTGAACTCGTTATTCAATCATTTTGATTCGATGATTTGAATTGCCAAATTTTCGCATCTTCTATTCTCAGTTTCGAATCTTAGCATCAAACTGTCAAAGCTTTTGAATACATTCATTTCAGGGATGTCCCATTCGAATTTGTTAAAGTTCTGAAGACATTTCAGAACTGAAATGAACTAGATATCCGTCCTCACTGTTCCATAAATATATCCGAGCGTAAGATACAAAAATAACTAACATTTCGTAATTTGCTTCATAAAAATTGCCTTCACTCTCCGTTGGCGTAGTGTGTCAATCAATGTGTCCAATGTCCCTAGTCGTTTGGGGAAGTTAAGACTTCTGGTTTCCTAATAGATATGTCACGTTTTTGCAACGTATTTTGTCTAAATCACACCTCAAGATGGTTTAGAATATGAATATGTTTTTTACAGTTAATTTTTTCTTGTTAACGTGTGAAACTGGCTACTGAGAAGAACCAAAAGCGCATAACCTATGAAATCCTTTGGCACATTCATCCAATTACTTCAAGAAGATGCGGTTCTGATTAAGGTGAACTGCGCAGCCTAAATTTATTGAAACCGTTATTAATACAAGCATAGGGTGGTATTGGAAGTTTGCAAATCCACATAGATTAACGAGTTCGATTTCTTATTTGTAATTCTAACAATACGTACATAGGAAAGAAGTTTGTAAACTGAAAGAAATGAAGAGAGCAAGAGGAAGAAAAGCTAAAAAGCGGATCAGAGATATATAGTGCAAATAACTCGTCAAACGAGCCTATCCTCTCCTGATATTCATATGTCCCATTTGCCTAATATTCATGAGTGGCATTATATGCTATAAAATGAGTTTCGAAGGGAAAGTGGCAACTGTAAATGAGTCGATCAAATTTTCATTGAGGCTTTTCAGCGCAGAAATTGCTAAAAGTGAATTCGGTGAAATGGCAACGTCTGAAGAAATCACCTTGCTGCATTATGAAAATTAGCTTGATTAGATATCAGGTGAATTTTGTTGCATCTCCCTGCTAGCACAAGAGACGTCGTTACCGGATGTGAACGTACGAAATATAATACATTCCATGCTATGTGTCAAACAGGGCGAGGAACATGCACTCTCAGCGTTCCTTCAGTTACGCTTTGTCACGTCGCCCAGCGCTTGCATGGCAGAGGTACGCTCCAGGTTTCTGATTTCGTAGAACGTTGCATATTTTTTGCACACAATTCTTCATAGTGGCGCCATATCTGCGGAAGCAAATGTGTTCATCGGCGCCTATGTGTATGTATGTATATGTGCGTAGCTGCAACTGTGGTGAAATTTGATGAGTAGGATGAACGTTAAATTGGAGTATGTGGATTAGTTGCAAATACGCGGGCAGATGGCCAATAATGCCAGTTTAGCGTTCAATGAGTAGGAAGTCGTATTGGGCATCTGCACACGTTTTTCCTACTCGTCCTCTTGTCTTTATGAGTTATTAACAGTTGAAGGTACTATAAAATCTCTAAATTATTTGCTTCTCAGTTGATTGGGACGGAGGGAAGGGGGTGGAGGAGGGGACTAAAAACGAATAGCTGGAAACTCGTGTAGACACCATCATGAGTGTGCCATTCTGTTAGATGGCGTAGCGCCTGTTCGCTGTCGTGTTCAGTGGCGATGATGCAAATAGCCGCTGGCTTCGTACTTACTAAAGATGGGAGCACTCAAGGTCGTCGTCAACGCATCGCACGGTGGTAAACACACCTACTCCATTCAGATTCCCAAGTGACGTCGCATAGGAAGGCCTAATTTAATATGCTTCTGTGATACTCTTTCAAGCTGTCATCATGACTTACCGAGCCCATGGCACTTAGAGCTTAGAAGTTTGCGCGCTGTCTATTCATTTCTACTCGCTGATGGCATGCTTCTCGCAAACTTGTTTACTGTTGTTTGACTTCTTTTTTTGCATTACTAATCTCTATATACTTTATCGAAGTTCGTTGTAATACATTGGAATGTGCAATCCGGTAAGGGAACCTTCATTCGTTCTCCGTTCTCCTTGTGAATTTAGTTACATAGTAGAGACGAATATGGTGTTGGAAGGCATGCTAATTTCGTTTAGGTTCTGTCAACAAACCAACCGTATAAGATGGGCCCGCTTTCATCTGCTCTACTGAAACCTGGTTGTCAGAAACCATCTTTATCTTTTCTACGGCAGCAGAACATAGAGTGGTTTCTGAAGCTATTTTATGGAAAAATAAGAAGTTTCTGAAGATAACTTTAGCATCGAAGTGAGTTTAGTAAAGTGTAAAAATAATACGGATGAAAAAAACCTGCAGTCATAAATATGAAGAATGTTTCGAAAACAATGAGCGATTTCTTCTCATCTTGCAGCTGCACCGTATCGCTACGCTACATCCATGACGATGCCTGAGGGCTGGATAGTTCATTATCTGGAAATCAGAAAGGTTTCCTATAGCAACAGCGAAAACATGGCTATTATTGGTAGCTGGAAAATGTTACATTTATGTGTGCCGTACCATCAGATCACCAACCAGTCACCATCTATTCAGTGCCCAGTCGCCGTGCCCTCTAGCCATCCAATCACCGTATCCACGCACTGTCTTTTTTCTTTCACAAGATTCTTCGTTGTAGTTCTCCGCATTAAAATATTCAAATGTAAGTAAATCCCTGTTAATGCTGACAATTTTATTAAATCCACAACCTGATTTAGTAAAGCATAGATCACGAAACTTTTCAACATTCGCACATTCAATATGAGCCTGGAAATCAAGTTCTGAGCTCCATAAACGTTCGATTCTGCATCGTTTAATTCTGCAGTTGCCGTTATTTTTTCTTCTGTTTACCTGAAAACATTCGATTCTGCATCGTTTAATCGTGCTTTAACCGCGATTTGGATTAATTGTAGCCTGTGACTAACGTGGCCTGAGGTCAGGATTTGGTAAGGAGGTAGATTACTTTTGATCCGATAAAAGAATTAGTGGGTTTGCGGGGTTGGTTCCTTCTGCTGCTTTGCGCAATCTTACTCTTTACTGAGAACGACTTAATACTGTCACATTAATTAGCCATTCCATACGTATGTAATGGATATGGCTTTGCTAGAAAATGTATCGCAAAAGATGTGCGAATGAAGGCGAAATAATGTGCACGTAATCAGCACTCAAGCCACGCTTTTCGATGTGTACTTGCTCGTAGACATTGACATATTGTTGGTCCTTTCTCATCGTTGTGTGTTCTTTGAAAGAGCAATACTTAATGAACTCTCTGTATTGTTGAGTTTAATTCATTTTCTTTCATATTGCTACTGCAACACCAATAAGGCTGCTCATCTGCGTTAATTCGCTATTTCAGCGTTATATAAGACACATCACTGCATAATGCAAAAAGGCAAACAATGAAGCACATCAAGCAACGATTTAACAAAAATACTGATCACTCCTTTACCCAACGATTCGCTTTTCCCTTATAAAGCGCGAATGGTTTGTATTCATATCTATTCGGACAATAAAAATTAGAAGTATCTGCATTTCCAATGTTGTACGCTGCGAATTCGCACCGCATTAACCGTCAGTGACAGCGCAATATGTCCTATTTCTTGAGTTGATGGTTCGTTTATATTGTACTGGATTTGCGCGAAAGTTTTTCAAATGCTCGATTTTAAGTCTCTAATCTTCGAAATTCTACTTCTTGAATTTTTGCTGCTTTCATGTATTTTTTCCAAAAATATTTGAAAAGTAACTTCAAATGTGCCAATAGTGATCTGAAAGTCATAGTAGTTGGAAAATCATATTTAGAAGCGATGTCATTTTTAATTGCAGGCGTTTAGTAGGGTTTTCTTTACAATGCTTAATACTAAAAGGCCATCTTAGTTCATAATCTAGTCGCTTTCCGATCTTTCAGTGTACAGTTCTTGCTCATTAATTCTTCTTCGCTTTTTTAAGAGTTTCTGAGGATTTTTTCCAATATTTAACGGAAAAAAATTTTCCAAGAAATATGTTGTCAAGAATCGTCTCCTCCGTTATATGCAGTCTGCTCTATGAATATCTTCAAGTGACATTCGAATGAGAATAATTTGAAGTGGTAATGAACAATATTAGCATTAATAAAATATTATACGCGTAATGTTAGAATCGTTGAATTGTCTATTCAATGATAAAGGCTTAAAATAGCAAGTGCTTAATGCTTGAAAAATAATTGTGGGGATATCCTCATGTTATATTAGAATATAATAATTTCATTATTTTCTATCAAAAACGCATATTTGCATCGATTAGATTTCTTCAGAGTATATTTCTTATAGGAGTTTCTCAAGAACCATATTTTGAGGTGCTCTGACTCCATCCTTAACTGTAAACTTTATCCAATAAGCTGAAATACTACAGTTGATAGAATGAGAAGCACTGATCGTTGATCGTAGTTATACACCCTTCTAAAATGAACGCTACATTAATGCAACGTTGCTGCAGCATTTCGATGGAATATATTCTCTTAGCTGACTCATTCTACATTCAATTCTATTCACTTGTTTTAATGAACCGTTGAAATTCATGGAAAAGCTTTTCAATTGTAACGTGAAACAACTATGAACATCTTTTAATACTGTATCTTATCATAAAAAAACATTTGACAGCATATGTTTCCATGCAAACTCATCGCGTTTTTAATGATTAGCGCTTTTAACAAGCGCTTATTGTCATATTTGTGAGCTTAACAATCCGGTAACAAATATGAACACATTTATCTCTTTTTCACTTTTCACCTTTATGAAAAAATTTGTCGCCGAATATTTCGTTTCGGATATTTAAAATTGTATTGCTGACAGTTTCCCTGAATTGATCTATGACAGTTGATGATATCGGTAAAATATGTTGTGCTGATAATCGGATGATTTTCGAACAGAAAAAGAATCTGCACGAGAAGCTAATTGTAAAGGGGTTCTCGATCGATCAGGTGTGATGATTCATTAGGAGAGGTCTTCAGTGTTTCCTGCTACCTTAAGAATAAATTCAATGAATAAACGAATGATAATACCTCGTTAGTAGCATTTACGAATGCGATGCGTAAAGGTTGGCCTTTTTCGAATATCATTGCTGTGAAAAAGCGATGAGTTATCAATGCATTAAAGGACATGATTTGCTTCGGTGGATGATTTTTGCTCAGCTATTTTTCGAAAGTAACTGCTAATTGCTACTGTGGTAACAGCTCTTAATTCTGTTGTATTTTCAATAGTTATTGGACTATAAATAGTAGATACTGCGATGTGAGCGATCAATGTCTGATAAGGATAGATAAGTGGATGGGGGTGAGGGAGGGGAGGGAAGGAGGGATGGAGCACCTAATGCGCGATTGTGGAATAGAACCGTTTCATGAAACGGAAACATAAGACTATTCTTCCATTTTAGTGAGTTATTCGAGTAAAGTGGTGCTCAATGGGATTTCTTCTACTTTGGTGACACGCCCGCCTGGGATCGCAAACAAATTGCTAGCAAAATACAACTTCATGCTCTTGCGTCGAACGTCAAGCATGCAGATGGCGTTGACCGATTGGCAATAGCAAGACCACTTTCAAAGTTAGAAGTCTAGTCATGACGCTTAACTGTGATGTAAGTTTTATTTGTCGTATGCCATTAGTCAAAAAATGCGACGGATAGATTGAAAATCGATTGATAACTGCATACGAAATTATGGCTACTTCAAGAAGTGAGACTGAGTCCTCAGGGGATGCAAAATGGAATTCCCTGCAGCATATTTTCTGCTGTTTTCTGCCAGAGGGTCACATTCGCAATGAAAAGACTGCGATTTTACACTTATTTGTTTGAACCTTTCTGATGAATATTATGGATTATTACGTATTTATAAAGGTTAAGATTCGCATTTCAATTTGTTATTTTTGTTGCCATACTTTTTTTTGCTTTGTACACATTTCATAGCAAGTGTCACACTTCTGGCTTATCGCAGGTGGTGCAGTGAGAGGTGTGAGAGAAATGGGACATCCTGTGCATTTCAAATGCTCTCACTGATGAATTGCAGAATAGAGCTACAGAAAACAGAGAGGAAGAAAGTTGAAAGGGCCTCTGCCTAGCATAAGCCACCATAAGTATTATTAGTAGTCTACCTTTAGACTTGAACAAAATTATTTCAGTTAATAATAGTGCATCAGTTAATGCCATATAGAGAGGAAGTTTTCTTTGGGCGCAAAATTAAGAAGATCTTTCATATCATAAGCACTCCCGAAAGAATTTCACTCAATTATCTCTTGTTGATGGTATATTTTATTTACTCGTAGGACGCGAAACCTCCTCATAATTCATCAAGCTTTAACCTTCCAGTCGTGATAAGCACGTCGCGGTATATCTCAATTTTAGTGGAAGCAAGAACTGATAACAATATGAAAACTAATTCAGAGCTTGATGCAATGGTTTGATAGAACTAATTTTTTGGTGTAGCGCTTAAAAAGTAATCATAATAATACACCAATAATGTCAGTGATGTATATCGTGCGATCTAATCCTAAATTCTACAGTGCGCACTGACCGTATTTAAAAGAAGTGCAGTGAAGTTGTGTGCCTTCCTTTGAGCGAATTTTTTGAAATATTTTCTGGATTAGCTTAAAGTGAAAATGAGAGTCATTGCCGAACCTTTGAAAATTCAAAAGCGCTTTCATCGCTCCACTCTCAAATGCGCCATCCCTAATATCAGTTGTGTAATATGGAATGCTATGGATTGGACTCTGCGATAAATCAATTTGTGGATAATATTTGAAGTAATTTTTTTCTCTCAATACACATCGTTTCTGAAAGGAGTTGCTTGATCTGCATGCTTGCATAAAATTAGCAAAAGCACGTAAAAGGTTGGCTTCTTCAAAGCTATGATGATTATTGTTACACGTGAAACGATCAGCTATGCTTGAGACAGTCGCCTGTGTTTTCTGCACTAATATTTTTCTGTGATATTGCAGAACGGTTGATAAGTTGTGGACGCTAAAATGAACGAAACCCTGCGCTATGAGTGCATAACAGACAATATTGACTGGACAACGTGGACAATCACGGGTCCGGTCACGACCATTATTGCTGTGCTCGGTGTGTGGGGCAATCTAGTCAGCTTGAAAATATTCCGCTCTCTATCTATACGTCCATCGGTTAGATTGTATTTATCGGTGCTTGCAATCGCCAACTCTTTTGTATCCTTCTGCAGTATATGGTATTATTCACTAGCAGAGATGCTGAAGCCTCTTCTCGGCACTATCCGTTTCTTTCAGTAAGTAATCTTCATTTTCATAAAGTTGACGGCAATTTCTATTGCTTCTAAGAAATTTTGAAATAGTTTCGACAAAGAAATCCTCCAAAATGGTGATTTGGAAGGTGCTCGGCTCCAGTGGCATTAGGCATCATTTTGTTCTTGAAACACTAAGCAGCGATCATAACAGGTGAAGCAAGACTGTAAATCCAAATTGAATAAGGCCTTCAAGGCCTCTAAAGTAACCACTGTCCAAATAGCAGTGCAATGCAACGTTGTATTACAACGTAATGTTGTAGGTATGTAACTGTGATAATGCATCCCGTCTCATTTCTGTCGATCACGGCTGCCGTGTGGATGTTGCTTACTGTGACAGCTGATCGCTACTTCGCGTTGGCACGTCCACTGCGGCATCGTGCACACGACTCACTGACTCGAGCCCGTTGCGTCTACGTGAGCATACTGTTTGCCGCGATTCTTTACTCGTTGCCAACTCTGTTCGAGATGCGTGTCTCGGACGAATGCGCCAGATACACGAACGATTCACGACTCATTGTCGTGCCAACTGATCTCCGTCTAGATCCAGATTATATCTCAATTTATTCGGTCACCCTAAATATGATCTTCATCACAGTGGGACCTTTTTGTCTCATCACCATCTTGTCTATTCGAATGATCTTTATTGTAGCGAAGGCTCGATCGCTGCGAATCGGTATGGATGCAAGGTGAGCAGCTTCGAACTGCATCACAGTTTGTCTGCAATGCTTTGAGCTGTGAACCAAACACCGCTAAATTTTTACCAAATCTGCATAGGCGGATTATTGGTGGTGCCGAGGACTTGCATTTGCACGCATGTGTCTGTGCATATGCATATGTTTGTCTGTCTGACAGCTCCAACTTACGGACTAAAAACCCATCGCAGAGAAGATTTCTGGAACAGTCAATGCTTAAGATGATTTCTGAAACCTTGACAAATCCGTGTTTGCAAAGCATTTTGCTGCAGCGTCGTTTATTTGTGCGAGGATGTCTGTGCGTTTGTTTGTCTGTCTGCTAGTCTGAACTCGGTAACCATGGAATCTAGAAGTATGAAATTAGTGGATGTAATGACGTACACCGAAAGGTTGCCTTCCAAGTCAAAATTCATGTCGATTGATCAAATTCGAAAAGGGTTGCGCACATTTCAATGTGGAAAGAATTATATGCATCCTACACATTTTGCACTGAACAAGAAAGTTTCTTTTTCAAAAAACTTATAAAAGTGTTCGGACTGTTAAATTCTGAAGCATTATTCCGCACATTTCATAGCCCAATGGTGGTTTATGAAACTGTCTGCTCAGGTTAGCGTTATGCAAAAGCGCATATCGTGTCAGCGGTCCTGGTATGTTTCTATTGTTTCTATTGGCTCCCTTTTGTTTCTATTGATCATATCGTTTGTGCTTTAAAGGAACTTAAGGATGCTTCGAGATTTGCAAATCAAGCTTCAAGCTTCACTCCACGATCGGTTGGGTAGGAAATATGGACATTCTGGTTGAGAGTTATGCGATCGGTCGGTAGCATAGGGTATTATTATAATCGGAACTCTTGGCAACCTAAAATTTGAAAAACCTATCTGATTTCTTCGCATTTGTTGTATTTAACAACAAACAAGCTGCTAAGCAATTACTTTGCAAGCCGATCATTTACAAAATACAGGAGAAAATTCCGATGTTGCAGCACATGTTGAGGTGAACGAAAGGCCATCTGTGCACTTTTGCATCTAGAAGATTCTTTAGTGAGCGTGAAGAATTCAGCGATCACTTAAGTCATCGACTAAACGTGCTATGGCTACTGCATACCAGAAAACGCTTTGAAATTGACTTAAATGCTTTGAAATATACAAATAATTTTTATATAAGATCACTGTCCCTCCCCTTCAAAGTTATTTTTGATAGAAGTCTGAATTTGTTTTAGAGCAACATTATCGGGTAGGAGCACAAATCAAGAGAACACAACAGTGATGCTTCTGGCAGTTGCCGTGAAATTCCTCCTGTGCAATTATCTTATGATCGCCGTCAATATATGGGAGCACTTGGCAGGTTCACAGATCGCCGTCGGAACACTTTATAAGCTATGCGTTGAGTTGAGTAACTTGCTTGTTGTCGTAAATAGTGCTTCCGATTCGATAGTCTACTTTCGTTGGCGTCAGAAACGGCCACAAGCAGCCTCATGCAGCAATGCCCTCAAAACGCTCTTCACACCGGACGAAGCGAACTTGTTGAAGAATGAATTCATGTGCCATGTGAGTTCATACTCCTACTTTACGAACAAATCCACTGCACGATTCAACCTCCATCGCCAATATATTTATGAAATATTTCACCTTGACCGTTGCAAATTTTTTCTGACTGGTTGCTTCATCTTATTCAATGTCTCCATTCTTATAGTATCTTCGGCAATTTACTCTCACTCTGGCAGTGAATTGGAAATTAGAAAGTGAACAGTTTTAGGCTATCTACTATCTTTAGAGGTATATCTATCACATGCATATAGACAAAAATGAAGACCACATACACCAAGTTTTCTTCGCGAAAATTCCAATGAATAATCACATTGTTAATGTTGCTTTCTTCAAATTAAGTTTTTATCTTTTATGGCACTGTTATAAACTTTTTCTAATAATAGTTGAAAATGTTAGGGGTATCCATTTAACTCGTAGTGTGCACATCATAGATCACAAAAAGTGCAGAGGGGGCGCCCACTTCTGACTCAACGAAATTGCCAAAATAGGCTTATCACCAGTCATGTGTGTGTCAAAACCAACCAGTCGGAAGTAATTCATGAAACATTTTGGAATTTGGCTTACAACCTTCATAAAGATTGTAGATAATCACTGACAATGAACTGCTTTACAAATGTTGATGTCCCTGTGTGCATTATTCACCTGCCGACTCATTTGAATACTTAATTGGAGCTGATACAGTTGTTCGCATTATGTTCTTAACTGCCTTAGTGACTGATTTTGTTTATTCAATAGCAACGCATCCCTGCAAGCGGGCACCTGACTTAATCGCTCGGCCAACAGACAAAGTGAAACCCCCTCTTTATCCTGCTCTCCCTCCCCCTAGTGATTCACTTCGTTGCCATCATTTTTCATCGACTAATTAGAAAAAAAAAATTAATAGATAGAGAATAAAGGAATTTTTCATAAGATGTAACATACTGACAGTTTGCGCGCCACAACTTTCTGAACATGTAATGCGATTTTTTGTCAGCTTGCTGGAAATAACCTTCACATAGATCAAAATGTACTCAATGAGTAAATATAGAGTAGAATGGCAAAAGCGGGCACAATGTGAATATTTCTGACGTCTCGCAGTGGAATTGGAGTCACTGGCATACCTATGCTATGGTGTTATACTCCAAACGCTTCCATCACGGCGTAAATGTTTGTTGGGTGGATCCCATTGCTGTAGTATATCAATTTCATGCTGATCAAGCTGTTGAATTTTTTTTTTTTTTGGATCCGCAAATACTTGTCATCCAAATTGAAATGCTCGAAAAAGAGCAAACATTATAGCAATCAAGCAAAACGATTGGTTCACAACTCACCGATCTGATGGTAACAGACAACGAAGAGCTGGCAAGGGACGAGAGGATACGCATGCAGACCCTACTTGAAGAGATGCTGTCGTCAATTGGAGATCCGATCGCCGAACAGAATATCACCAACAAGCTGAATTTTGTTGGGTCACAGCATGCGCAAGTACCTATTCCTGCGTCTACATGGAACAAATTCAAGACCACGCTCATTGAGGTGAACACATCCACTGCTATCCTTTCATTATCTTTCAAGAGCGCTGATTTTCATTATCGTCGCTTTATGATAACTGCTTCTTCTTCATAAGAAAAGGAATTGATTATTGCGCTTGTTTTCAGAGGCAAGGACCCACAACCCAATAATTTCATGCTTCATATTCGATGCGTTGAGAATTCTAAACAACGTTTTTTTTTTTTGGTTATCACTAATCGTTAAACATTTCAACATTGTAAGCCGTTTTCGATTTAATTGCAGTCACCCTTTTCCAGCATCATATCTGAAATGCTACGGCCTCGTAGTATTATGAGTAGTAACGTGAAACGAATCGTTGCATTTTTTTTCCTTCCAACTTTCGCTCCTCCTCTATTGCAACAGACGATTCAAAGAGGGAGGAGAGAGGAAAGAAATGTTCAATTCTTCTAAAAGTACAACAACGTCATCAAACAGCCGTGTCAAAAAGGGTTTAGTGCATTCCCACTCGTTTTTTATGTGATTCACAAATATCTACTCAGTATATGTAATCAGAAGCGAATTTCAGGAAATGTCAACGAATGACAGCAGACATTTATGGTCAAGGCTCGCATGCATGTTTATTAAGGAATTTCGTTCTGGACAGAGTTTTCTTAAGAAACCATCGAGTCATTCCGCCACTTAATTAAAGCGTTTTTCAATATTGTCGCAATTATTATATGGGCAAAATAAAAGTGCATTTCATTATATCGGAAATATTTCCTCTATATTTCACACATTAGTTGAGCATATTCAAGTTAGTAATAAGCAGCAAGAGTTGTGCATCTTCTTCCCTCCCCTTTCCCACCCTTCCCTCTTTCACCTTTCCCTCCCAGTAACTCCACAATTTTCACT
The DNA here is from genome assembly GCA_006503575.1 of Baylisascaris schroederi. Classification (NCBI taxonomy): domain Eukaryota; kingdom Metazoa; phylum Nematoda; class Chromadorea; order Rhabditida; family Ascarididae; genus Baylisascaris; species Baylisascaris schroederi. Next base: position 331,711 of record QEWY01000079.1, on the reverse strand, counting down.
CCAGCAACCTTTTGTCTAAGAATCAGTGTGTTCAATTTCAAGTGGTACTGAAAGTGGCGAGTTTTGTGTACTAGTGCTGTAAACTTACTTTGTCTACAGCGGTTCCTGAGGATGAGGGCAGAAAAAAATTAGAGAATCCAAGTGATGCCGATATTTGAAAAAAAAAAAGCAAGCTCTACGACAAGATTCGCGTACTCGTTCCCGAAATCCCATTGCTCAGCATACAAGTGAGGGTCTAGAATGGTATTTATTCTAGAAAATTTCATTGCGAGACGTTCTTATAAACGAAGACATTCAACAAAAGCAACTGCAGACAACATGTGGCGCTTCGAAATAAAAATTTCTATACATGGGCAAAAGCTGCATTCTCATTTTGCATGATTGCACGATGCATCGTAACGATGCTCTAATCTTCCTGCTTAGTAAGCAGAGAATAGGGTTCCTTCACCGATTATTTGTGGTATATAACTTATCTACATCCACATGACCACCTGAATCAGCAAAGTGGTGGTAAGGCGGATGTATGGATGGATATGCATCGGAGGTAATGAGCCATTCTCGAAATCAAACAGAACATTACAATGCTCAACTGTCACGCAAGCATTCTTGAAAGATACGTGATGAACGGCAGCAAAACGACTGCACAAAAACTTAGACTGAGTCTACAACGCATCGCATCGACTCCCGACATCGAATTTTCAACAAAAGAAAAATTGCCAATGCGAGTCCTCTGTTGCCTACTCCATTCCAGCGGGCTGTTGCTATGAATACGATCGCTATTCGCCTCCTTTATGGTCGAAATCTCGTTAGCATTCGCCGATAAGTTTTTAGATGCCGGTAAATATGACATTTTGCCATTCGCCAATGTGACTGCTGGTGCTATTGTTGTTGTTGTCGGCATACATGTTGGGCATTGACAGTTTTGCATAGGACGTTTTTGCCTTTCCTCGCACAAGCCCAACGATTTCATCTTTAAAATCGTTTGAGGAGGCATCCGAAAATCACTATGCGATAAGCACCGCACCTGGAAAGCAAAACTTCCCGCTTCAACAGATTTGCTAGAACTTTAAAGCTACAAAAGTGGTTGTACTGTGCAATGTATCTGAATATCATTTAGCTATGTTACTGAGCGTATCTTGGCTCATCTCTACTCGATGGCTTAAACTTAAAATTATACCATTTTTTTCGAATGGAAAAAAAAGAAATTACGCTGAATAATTCCGCTTCATAAAAGAAACTTTTTTTCAGCATGAATAAAGAAAAACAGTTTACCTTGCTAGACGGCATCTCGTCGTCAACACTTCAAAATAAAAACGCGACTTGCTTTGTGATAAATAAATTACGGCGTTTAGAAGGAGATAGCTATTCTCTTTAACGTACTACAGTTATTTTTTTACCATATGGCTATGTTTTCACTATGTGCCGCAATCGAACAGTTACTGGATCTACTGTTACTTTACACTTTTCTAATGATGAATAACTGGTAATAAACTATGCAAAGATGTAAAAATGCGAAAATATGAGTCACCTGCCGATTAACGTTAAAACTCCAAGAAATTTCATCGACTGTTAAACAGTAGATGAGTTCATCAGGCGATGTACGTGCACATACGACCATATTATCAGCACATTTCTCATGCACAGCTCGCACATCCATGCAGTAATCACATCGCTGAATGATATGAGAGCGATTTTACAACAGATAAAGCTTAGATAGATTTCAGCATTAAATTTTTCTTGAAAGAGGCAGGATAGAGTAGATTCGGATTATCGATTCTCGAAGTGTACGTTTAACACCTTTCATTTAAATCAAAAGGCGGTTTCAAGGAAAATTTTTGCAATGACTTCTAGAAAAATGTTCAGTGGTTGCAAAGCGTCTTCAAACCACTAAAATCTCCTTTCCGCTTATACACTAAATATCCGAAACAGCAATAACGACCATATTGAGATGCGTTTCAAATGCCGGTCTAATCTAATTCAGATTCAGGTTATGGCTGTTTGCTGTATACTGTAAACCGCTAGTTTAATCCAGACCACCAGTTGAGGCTATCCCTCTGGTTATGGATGATATCTAATGCGATAAACCATCTAGCTTCATCACTAGTATCATTATTGCATCCACATTTCAATAAAACGGCCATTTCCGATTTTGCGCAAATATGTCCATGCTGCTTTCTCTTTAACAAACGGGGCACATTCTGTTATAACGCTCAAAAATCAGCTATGGCAAAAGTACCGAAAGGTTGCGTATGGCTAAGGTAACGTTTTCGTGGGTGCACGGTGCGAGAAAAAAAAAGGAACTGAATAAATCACTAAGACTGTTTATTAGCATCGGCGAATCCCTACGAAACTCGTAGCGAAGGCAATTATTCATGACATATTTCTTTAGTAGTTATAGTTCAATCAAACGATCTCTTATTAAAACAAGCACATATGTCCCTCTACGTCGATCAGTTATTAACAATGCCTTTCAGTAGAGCACTCTGCACAATCTTACTGATTTGAAAAAGGTCAAAACGGATAGAAAGTGCTACTTTATTGGAGGTTTTCTCGTAAGTTTGAATCTATCTTGAAGAATTTCAAAACAAAAACAGATTTGGAATCAAATATTCTTCCTCCTTCCCAAAATGTTACAATAATCGAAGTAATCAGTCATCGCTCACGCTGTTGTAGGCAGTGTATAGCGTGAGGCGGACTTTTTTCAGGATGACGATTCCAGGATGCAGAAAAAGACAGGGAAGACTTCTAAGAAAGTGGGAATGCCAACAACTTAGACAGGAGAGACTGAGACGAGAATCGCAAAAATTTTTCCGCTTACTACGCACTATACTTTTAATAAACTTTTATAGGAAAATTCTACGACATATTTGAATGTTTCAAGTGAACGATGATTAGTCGCATTGCAGTTGGGTGAAAGATATCACTGTGAGCAAATTTTGTCACTACAACTTTACCGGCTTGTTGAAGCTGACAAATGGACAAAATTTTTGCAAGAGACGCCCGATACGCCTCTTCATTTACCTTTAAATTCTCCATGCAAACCTAAGTTGTATTTTGCTTGATCCACAATCACCTAATCACACGTGTCATCAATTTATCGACAATCTAGAAGATGTTCACTGTAAATGGAAAGAGATGCTGAAATTGAAAACATTGCAGTTAGTGTTGTTCAGTATTATAGTACTCGAAATATTACTTCATTGAAGGTGACGAAGGAATGGAAAAAATTAGAGGAAGACATACCTGAACGTTATGTGGATGAGGAAGGCCTAACGAAACGGCAAGTAGACATAGCGATGTGCAGTCCATTGTGCGCGGCGGCGTTGAGCGGCAAGCGCTCTCCTTTTAACACGTCTGGTATGTGTCACGTTCTTCGCTTAAGGAGGTATATTTAAGAACAGAATGATTTCACTTCAAAGAAAATAAAAACATTATCGCATATGCATAAGAGGGCAACCAATTCAACGTTGAGTCATATGTGACGCCACATCGCACAGTACATCTATGCTTCCGGTAGCAGTCAATCTCCATTCTTTCTTGTTACTCGACGCTATCAACAGCCGGCTGGATAGACCACAAAGGCAAGCAAACAAGCAAGCAAGCAATCATGTGAAAACAGAACAGCGAGTTTTTTTTAGTTCGTTGCTGCATAGGTGGTCACCACACATCAATAAATACGCCTACGAAACAGCTTTACATGCGCAAATGCACAACACTAATATTGCTTTTGCAGTGTGATATTGACGACGGAAATGCTTTGTCATTGACAGTTGCCCTCTTCCAGTGGGATCCCGATTAAGGTTCACATATGCACAATTTCAAACCCATAGGGACATCCGGTGTTTACCCTTTCCCGTCCACTTACAGTTATTTTCATTTTAAGTGTACTTTATATAAAATTGCTTGCCTGCAAATTTCTTCAAATTTTAGTCCCAGAGAGTGGGTGGGTGGGAAGGGCAGGAAGAGATGTTTTTCGAAGTTATTTTTTGCAATTTGAAATGAAAGATGACTAGAATAAACGCAAGAAAAAAACAACACAAGAATATTCCACTTTCAATTTTTCTAGCAGCAGGATCTTATCAAAACTTATTTTGTCGATTTACTCTAGAAGTGCTCAAAATTATAACTCATCACTACCCTTTAAACTCGTTTCAAATAACCTCTGCACCCACATTATCATCCCTACCCTCCATCTCAAAAAAGATCGTTGATCCAAAGGAAGATTATTGGTGAAAGGGATGATACAAAATAAGTCATGCACTACAGATTCAAGTTAGTGGTTCGTTTTCATAAGTTAAAGAGTTTTATATATTCCCCCAGCAAGGATGTAAAGAGTTTTGGTACTCAGAGCTCATAGTTATCTTCAGGCTTACAAATTTGAGAGTAGTACCACACTGGAAAGAGGAATCGAGAGAGCGCCTAGCAATCCACATAGGTAATCTGACTGCGATATGCTTGAAAAGGCTGAGCAATGGCATCGAAAGTCGTTTAACGGCAATTCATCTGATTGATACTTAAATCATGGATTAGAGCTTAATCTTATTGATTGCCGAGATGGGAACTGTGCAAAGGCGGCATCCACATAGTACGAAAAAAAAAAAACGCTTCACTGATTGAAAGAAGGCTATAAAATCGCTTCTATTTCACTAAGCGCAAATGCACGTCACTGTCGTCAAGCCGTTAGTGCCGTTTTAGATGGCGAACGACTAACGAAAAAACGTATTCCCGATAGAATTATCAACTAATTTCCAATTTACTAATGCTTGGTAGTCCATATGTCAATACGTTCAGTTATTATCGACTCGCATTTAATAATAGTCGAATATCAACTCGTTTAGCAATGCTAGGCCAAATGATTAATTGCTTTAAGATAATCTTGACGATATTCATCGAAACTAATGAATTTCTTTTAGTACTGATTAGAAGTGCGATACATCCTTCACATTCCCCTAAATAATAGAAGCATTCCTTTTCCTAGTGAGTATATGCATTACAAGAGATTCTGTTAGATGTGAGTTTTCCGACGGCAATCATCTCTTTTTTTGTGCATTTATTTTCAATCTTCGAAAATTAAAAAATTATGCTTTATTTCTGCAATCATATCTAATCTCTCGAGAAAAAGACGAACGATTTCATATATGGTGCAAGCTAAAAATAATGTTGATTAAAAAGTGATTTGTTTTATATGGAAGCACGCTATTCAACGAATATGCTCGGCGTTACAGCTTGACTAATATGGAAAATGAAATTACATTCTCATGGTTCAACATAAGTTATTCTGGTTTTCTATCGAAAGCAAGAACTGCTCGAGTAGAATTATTGGCCTAGTTGGTTTGTCAGAAAGGATGCTTTTAACTGCATCATCAGCAGCATCTAGAACACTTTTCGAGGCTTGATTGTCACACAATCAATTTTAACAGACGCATACACACTGTGTCTCTACATTAAGAGAGGCCCCTCTATAAGATCAATTTGAAGGTTCCAGAGGAAGTTATTGAATATAAGAAGAATAGCAAATTTGGCAGATGAGGAAGAAACAGGAAATACATCAGGAAATGAAGGAAAAGGACGAGAAACGATGAATCACTTTGAATAATTTGAAAACAATGTAAGTTGGATACTCAACTGGCATACTTGTGAGCAAATAGCGGTCACATAAACAATGAAAGACACTCGAAACCGGGAGATTTTTCTCACTCACAAACGCATTGCTCTTTTTGCTAATCGCACACTCATGCCCGTCGACGGACAAGCGCACCCGGCGTAACGGCTATTGCACGGTCATCGATCATGCAGTTCTGCTTTCTTCAATCAACACCACCTAAACGATTCTCCCCTCGCATCGGAACCACCCTCCCCTTCCTCTTCCTTTCTTTTCTTATAACCCTCTTCGTCTACCTCGCCGATGCTTATTTTTAAAGGCGGGCAAGAAACCTCTAGATGAAACTTCACTAATTCTAATTAGCTTTCGCAGAGGACATTAGAATGCGTGAAACTGAACAAATCGTTTCGGTGCAATTGCGAAATAGAACGATCAACAAAAAAATCGGGAAAGAATGACTGCTCGAGAACATCTGATTACCCAAAGTAGAGGTAGTTGCGGTGTGAAAATGCTTGCAACACCCGAAATGTTAGCTGAAACTTTAACATCGTTTCAATTGAAACGTTCTATCGGTACAACTCTATATTCAAAGAAATAACTGAACAACTGGTTTTGGGTTTTGATCAACCATTGTATGCTAAAAGGGTTTACTTGGTGGACGTTTAGATTTGTTTATACACTAGGCCAAGAAGAAACTAGAACATAAAATATTCAAGCAGCACAAATTGAATACAATCATAGAGATAGGCTATCGAAGCACAAATAACTTATATTCGCTAAGAAGCAGCACTTGTGGCCGATATTGGAATTAGCGACTAAATTACTGTGACGATGAGTATACTGAGTGAAAAGTGTGGTAGCGACTGCGACTGCTCGAAGTAATTTACTTGCGAAATTGTTGTTTTTTTAGTGCCTAATTAAGTAAATGATAGATGGAGAGGAAGGAGTGGGATCACAATGAAACGAAAAACATTGCAAATAAAGAGGATAGAGGCGCACATCGAAAGCATCCAAACCGATTATGGAGTGAGTTGGCAAGTCTGACCCGATGAAAGGATGGGCGTCTGCTTTTTGCGGTTGCAACGCAACGCGGAGACTCTAAAATTTGTTCTCTCATAGCCAACCGCTTGTGAATAAATAGCCATAAACAAGTGTCCAACGCAAATCGCAAAAGCAGTCTCACACAACTGTTGAACATTTAACTTCATGTTGCTCAAAATTGGCAAATTCTTCCCACTAATATTTCCCACAAGGTACATTAAAGCTTGTGATTATTGTGCACATCGTTCGATCATCAAAGAGAAGAGGGAACAGAAATATAGCATAAGAAAGGAATGTAGCATAAGAATTGAGGATGGAGAATAGAGCTCAAGCGATTATGCATCATACGATATTTACTTTCCCCTAAATTGTTTTCAAAATCGGGTTCTAAAGATAGGATAGGTAGAATATACGCATAATGGGCTAGAAAATCGAACAAAAACAGCGATGTAATTATTTGCTCCTACGTCATTCCTCAAAAATTTCATTTCTCCATGTGAAAAAAAGGATGATGTACCTTATATTTTAAGAATTTGTCAAATTTTCCAACCGTTTTTGAGTTAAATTGAAAAATCGAATTGAAGCAAACGATGATTGATGCTGAAACAGAACACCTCAGTGCTTGCTACGTGTCTCGAATGAACATTTGCGCTAAGGTGATTGCTGAGGAACATACTGAAAAATTGTGCCTGACAGACTTAGCTGGTGGAGTATTAGCACCTAGATAAATAGTTCTAAAAGCGTTCTTGAAACGGAGTACTATCGCTGATTTCCTGTTGAGCTATTGCAGAAACGCATGAGGATCATTGACGTACCGCACTTTTTCCACGCATAGATGTCGAGACATTTTAAAAAACCGAAAAAGCAGCAACTGTCGAGACATCGGCGCTCAACGAATGCGATGCGTCATTGCGTTCAAATCGACTAGAGTTTCAAGTAAAAATGATGATTGCAGCTGACTTCTGCTATAGCAGAAAAACAATTATAGACGATTTTTCGAGGTTATATAAAGTGTGGCATACTATCGCACTATAATCGGAGCGTGAATGTTTAGGAATTACGATACTGATAAATCCCAGCGAATCATTAAGTACTAACTTAAAGAAGTGAAAGTTACATAATTGTCAAATAATTAGTTGAGTAGGCTCGATTGAATTATGACGAGATTCCTTCCGGCTGAACGTTGTAACTACCAAACTTCGCGTAAAACGCATCAAGACAACTACACAAAAGACAGGCTGACCGAGAGACCATAATGCATTTTGCACTGTTTTGCTTTGGTTCTTCACCTTCTGGATGAGTTCTCGATACTTGAAGTTTTGAACACTTAAATAAATTTTCATAATTATACGGGCAATTACTCTTGATTAGCACTTCAACGATGTCAAACGAGTCACATGAGCAAAAGTTAGGAGGGTGATGGTTCTTATGTCGTTTTTCGATTACTTATGGGAGCGATTGCCATGTCATGGACGGAACTACAAAAAAAGGCGTTCGCCGCCAGCCTTCTGAGCATATTGTTCCTTTTGTTGTGATAATGCAGTCTTTCTTTCTCTACGAACTCGCATTGCCAGCTGGTGAGACAGCTGAGCGACGCTTTTGAAAAAAAGAATGTTTTTTTCAGAAAAAAAGTGCTTTTTTTTTACAAAGGAAGCGCGGCAAAACGTTCAGATACGCTCTTTTTTTCTACAATATTGTATCACCTCCAACATGAAGGATCTCAACCCTATCGCTATTGTCTATACGTTCTTTTGCATTACACATTGAAAAGTATCATGACCTCAGTATATCTGTCCGTCTTTATATGCGTATGTTGTCAGTCGCCAATATTTTCGATAACAACTCTTAGATGATTTCCACACGTTAAATTTTCAAAGTTTTCATTTAGCTCAACCCTTCAAACGAGCAAATTTTGTCGAATCGAATCGAGTGGAACCCTCTTATTGTGAAAGTGATCTGTGAATTACAAAAAATCATCCACTCGAATTTGCTATTCACTTGATCATTGCTCATATTTTAACGCCTTCCATTCATTCCTCATTAACAATGCCGACTGCATCCCCGCCACAACCATACCTTAACATTCACTATCCACTATCTCATTGTTTATTGTCACTGCGTTTTATAATTGCTGCCGTAACACATGTTATCAAGACCATTGTCTCCTTGATTGTCTCATTTCGCTTCCATTAGCAATCTTTACTGCTTGACGAGTCAAACATGTTCTACTTCTAGCATTTCAATTTGGTACCTTGAAGAATGCCACGTTCAATTGAATGCCATGTTTTTGCGTCGCTTCTCATTTTACTCACTCGTCCTGTTACGAAATTGTGCATTCGTCTTACCCTCGCTCTCGTGTGGGTAACATTAGCCAAAAGCGCAGGTGCAAGGAAGAGACGGAGAGAGACCGCGCGCGTTTTCAGCGAGCGACGCGGCACTGGTCACTTGTAAATAAACCGTCGGAATAATCATGAAAATATGTAGTAAGAAATCGAGGTTGGAGCAACGGATTTCAGCTTATTCGAAAGAGCATTGAAATATCTATCATAATCAAAAATAATCTAGAACAAAAACAAGAACTTTTCTATAAGATCAATTTTTTATTTGACGTGCAATTGGCGAAAATTGCATGATCACCGACAAATCAGGGCTTATAACTGTACAAAGGAACAAGATTTGGGGAAAGTGACTAGGCACATTCGAAAGAGCATTAAAAGCTCTATCAGAGTCATTCATGAACTGGAATCTGCTTCCTTTGGGTAAGTTCTCATCACTGCAATCCAGCTTCTGCGGATGAAATATGCAGGGGTACAAGCATTCTCGCGTCATCTAGTATATTAACGCTCTTTCGATCTATTTTGGGAGTTTTTTCATGGTTGCAAGCGCAATAAAACCGCGCGGGTTAAGAGCGCGAATTTGCTTGTGCGTTAACCGTTTGCGGTGTTGGTTCTCTTCACCAGCGGTAAGATGGGTAAGGGTTTCTTGAAGGTTCGGAATGCTCTTAAGAGAGCGCGAGCTGAAAGGAGTTTTCGTTTTCCGGAGGCCGGAGATAGCGTCAAAGCAGGGCGATGGCCATGTCCAATGGGGTGAGAAGAGGTGTGATATGAGCACTGCTATGGAATTCGTTGTGGCTGATGTCGTAACTATGACCGATAGTCGAATGATGGATGCGTGCACCACGACCGAGAATCGGATGACGGATGCGACCACGATGACTGATGAATGTGGGCATTCTGAGAAGTCCACTTTGGAAAGAACGAACTGAACGAGGAAGCGGTGAGCATGTTATAAATTCATTAAAAACGCATCTCAATCCTTCGTAACTTGTCTTCTACCGTTTTATATCTTCCGTTAGCTGCTCAACACGGCTAATTCCTTTACCGCCTGGCGGTAACACGTGTGGGATAATGGAGAAGAGTTGTGAGCAGAATAACTCTACGAGCGATTTTAGGAAGCACAGATGAGGATTGTGACAGCATCATTGAAAAGAAAAGATAGGTTTGCGAAACCTTGATGGTCGAAGTAACAGAGAACATTTTCTTTGACCCCTAGCGCATATTCTCGGTCGTTGTGGTAGATGAAAACATTTTAGAGTGTGTGTATCTCGAGTGCTTCTCAGGATCTGAGCGATACTTTTTCCATTCGTGGAAATCGACGCTCGTTGATGGTGAGGGTTGGTGAGAACGCCGTTCGTGTCTATCGTTTAACAAACGCTTATGGCACGAAGGGCTACTACCGATGCTCCACTTGTGAAACAATCAACAAAAGGACCCCGGAGAAGAAAAGACCGAAGTTTATAACCACATGCGGTTCAATAACCAGCTCACACGATCCCGAGCATCACGCTGCTTGCCAGCTGTTGAGTCTGCAGCAGCTCCGCGCTCGAGAAGTCGATCTCACTTGTCGCAGAGAGGTTCGCAAAGGAATCTGTGAGTCTCGTGAAGCATGGTTCGAGTAAACTTCGGAGTTTCGGGCCGGAATAACTTTCACAGGGTTTTTAAAGCTTCCCTCATTATGCTCTTCGTCACTGACGAGTAGATTTTCTTGCCAATATGAAACAACTCAGGGTCACGAAATAGCTCTCAGTGATGATGGACGACCCGATACGGCAGTGCGATTTCCAGCTTGGGAAACTGCAAGAAAATCCTATGCTGCGAACCGCAGATGTCGTCTGGCCACAGTTTCGGACCCCTTCAACTTACTGCCATGCTTCTGCAACACTTTACGAGAAAATCTGACGAACACCATCGAAAGGTAATCCTTCAAGATCGCTCCTATTTTAGCTACTAATGGGCTATGAGGAAAATATCGCTGAAATGCTAGGTATGTTTGAAACCTATTTACTAGTCTTGCGTATAGCGTTGGAAAGCTGTTAAGAGACATGTCGCTGATGAGGCGCAAGGTGAACAAGATAGGTCAACCACGATATGGAACGTGTAAGATTTTAAACTTAACTTTTCAGGTGGCTTCTGGTGCAGAATTCGGGCCATGGAATTTTAGCTTTCTCCTCAGATGCCGAACTTCGTGCAGCCGCTGCTTCAGACATCTTAATTGCCGACGCCACTTTTAGCATAGCACCACGAAATTTTCACCAGGTCCTCACAGTCTATTGCAGGGTATGTTTAAAGTCCTTGATGCGATTTGGCTGACTCTGGAAGTCTCGAAACAAGAACTACGGCTTTCGAGAACTCGAGGCTGCCGAAACGGTGCAGTTTTTTTCAGATAACCAGTGACACTGGTTACGAGTGGGTGCCAGTTCTCCACGCAGTAATGCGCCACAAATCCGTGGAATCATACAACATCATTTTTGCCGCGATGCAACGTCGTTGGAGAGAAATGAACATCGAAGTGAGCGTTCGCACCGTCCGTACGGATTATGAGGAGGCGATTATGAAAGCGGTGTCGGAGAATTTTCGACGTGCAGCAGTGAAGGGTTGCTTATTCCAATACTACCAAGCTGTGATAAGGAATGTGAGGAAGTTTGGTTTGATGCAATTCTACAACGAGGCAGGGGTCATTCACCAATGGACTAGGCGACTTCTGGCTTTGCCTCTACTGCCTAAAGGTAACAGCTTTTTGTTTGAATTGAGGACGGATTTTCAAAAATAACGACCATGAACGGAACGTTAAGGCAGATTTCCAATAGCCGTAACATTATAAAGTTCCTCTCGTTGCATGCCACCTATGATGTCATTGTGAATACACATAGATCGACTATATATATATATCAAGAGCATTCGTTTCGAGCCACCTAGTCTAGAATGGCTGAATAACGTATGGAAGAATCACCTGCCTCACGTACAAAGTACCTGTCCACCATATGCAGACTCCTGTTCATTCCTAGTCGATCAGAAGCCGGACAAATGGGCGACGGTTTCGGTCAGAGGTGATGGCAACTGCCTTTACAGGTCAGTATCATACGCAAACAATTTCTCGCATTAGAAGCGTTCCGAAGGCGAGAACTGCCGAAATAAAATTTGCACATTGGACATTGCAACCTATTAGTTTAGTCCACTAACAGTAGATCGGAAGCTCGCTAACGGCATGAGGCGTGTGCAATACTGAGCATTCAGAAATGGGCAGCCTATTTTTGCACAGCGCCATTAGGGCACTAAGGACTTCCCAAGCACCCTTACTTTTGTAAGAAAGGCTTTTAACAACGAAATGTAGCGTTGACATTAGACGACATGCAATTCATTCTGGTCTTTCGGAGCACTCGCTTACTGCATCGCGGGAACGGAAAACTATCACCAGGAAATGCGGTCGATTCTCATCGATTTCACTGCATCGAATAAGACTGAGTCTTGGATAGGTACCCCTTTGAATGTTACAAAATAATTCACTAATTCAGAGTAACTCCCGTACTATGCACTGAAAGGGCGCGAGTACCGTTATAGTCTCGTAGCAAACGGCCACATATAACAGTGTAGACAAAATGCTCCAATGGAAGCGGGACATAGCGCTGAACGCTGCGGATACTCTGCGTTGGGGAGACGACTCGACTTAATGGCTGCAGCCCTTTGCTTCGATTTGAACATCTACGTGTACAGTGGGATGGATGGAGTCTTGCAAGGATACTTCGGAGAAATAACTACATCCGTCTCGGCAGGCTATACTTTTTACTTCATTTTCCTCTCCTTCACGGCAAACATCGATTTTTTTTAACAAGCTATCAATTGAAGTAGCACGAAACTCATCAAAATTTAAGGACGAGGAAAAATTATTTCTTCGATGTTATTAATTCAAGTTATACAAAACCTGTACTACCTATGTATTATTTTTTCGCCGTGGTCATCATTATATTTGACGTTTCAGATGTTGTCTTCTCCACAACGGCAGAGACCGACGATTCCGCTGAGAAACGACGGTGGCTGCTACTTCGAACCAGTACTAGGATTTCGATAGTTCGACGAACGATTTCTTTCCCCCGTCGCCCTCACATGTCAGCAAGTCTATTTTTCGCCAGTTGCACATCAAATAAAAAATTCCGACGATTTACGAGTGACCAGTGCCGCGTCGCTCGCTGAAGACGCACGTGGTCCCTCTCCGTCTCTTTTTGGCTAAGTGCGCCGACCCCCTCGCTCTATATCCCTCCCTCCTCCTCTATTTGTACGAAAGACACGCCTGATTTGTATGACTGCATCTACTTGCAAGATTTATGAGATCATCATTGAGGTTGCTTCATTAAACACTTCAACCCTCGGAATAGTCTATTCAATCCGACCCAGTTTGGACTGTTTTCTGGCTCTCAATTAATTTTTCTTAGGTGCCTGGGTTATGGCACTGAAATATGAATGTTCAAACGAAAGTCGAAGAAAGTTCAGAGTAATGAAAAGTTGAAAGTTGTTGTGTTCAAAATTCATAGAAGGTGTTATAGCAGCACAATCACGTGTGCCGTACAGAGTAGTACCAAAACCCTTGCAGACAACCTAAAAATTTGCATGCCACTAATAAATCTGCGTCTGATTTCCACTTCCTGCAAAAGAATTTTAATCGTCTTAGAAACTGCCCAAAATTTATGGAAACTGAATGTTTTCTACGACAGATGAAATGTTTACGCACATCAACTGCGATGTGAGTGTCTCGTTCAGGTTGGTGCTCGATATTTCCCTTTTCAGGTGATGGTACACGTGATCTTGGTGTTATATTCGTTTGGAATTGTAATCCGCTGTCCATCACTGTTATCGAAACAATATCAACCAACGCTTGAGAGAAGGACGCTGAATAAAACATTATATGATTAGAAACCCGCAAGACAAAATATCATAAAACATGGAACGATTCAAGAATGACCTCGAATTTGACAAAAAACCTCTGTGCCTCAGGTTTTTCGCACTTCAAAAAACAGAGGTCGCTGTTTGCAAACAACCAAAGAAGAGAAAGGGAGGAATATTTTGAAGAAGGAAGAAATCTCCATGCACTAAAACAATGCAAATAATTGCAAAGTGAATTTTGCAAGTTTCGATGACAAAATGTAACACCAGGGAATATCAATAGAAGGAAATGACGAATTTTAAAGAACTCTCCGTTTTAAACGTTCTGATTTTCATTTCTTTCCCGCCTCCTCCCATATTTTACCGTCAACCATAAGTATCTACAACGCAAGGTGAAGAGAACTGCCATCCCCCCCTTCCCCCACCACCCCTCTCTCCTCCACTGCTCAATCGGAAACATTTCTGAGTTTAAAATTAGTAAGTAAACATGGAACAATGCCTTGATGTGAAACAACCATACTGGTAATATCTATTAAGAAATTACGGTAAACCTATTCTGCAATTAAAGAAAAAAAAACGATGGTTTAAAGGAGGCACAACAGAAGGAAATTGTTTGGGCCGGCCAAACAGGAAGTGCGAGGAAGCACACCACTTATCTATGCAACATGAATGGGAAACATTGGTAACAGCTGCCCTACACTTATATTGCTTGCGTTAATAATTCAGTACCAATAAAAATACATCAGAAGCACGTGACACCACTATACATGTATATCAGCCACGAGGATTAATAAAGTAAAAGCGTGACAATATCTGCATGATAATGTCACGCTTTTGACAAACATTCACTGAAAGCAAATTATTTCAGCGCCTCTTCCCCTTCATCCCACTCCTCCCCCACAAAAAATTAACTGAACCGAAGCCCCAAAAACTCCGTTGGGAATCTCCTTTCCAACATTTTTGCAAAACAAAACAAATCACTGAGATACGTCTCTAAATTGTAGAATGTCCGTTTACCTCTTTATGGGTTAAATAAAACAAAACAGCAATGAAATATTCGCAGATATAACCGATTGCAACTAAAAAATATCAAATGCTGATTTTGCACATATGAAACAATGATACACACGCTTCCGCACAATAACTGCAATAAGAGAAAAGTGAATCTAGAGCATAAAATTTGGGTGGAACACAATGTCAACGCTGCTCGGGAGGTCGGGGGCGGGGAATGGGGAGGGGGGGAGGGGGAGGGGATAGTGGGAAGATGGGAGGATGAGTGGGAGATGAGGGGGATAGTGAAATTGAAATGCACGGATATGTGTTCCTTGCCGGATAAATATATAATGAATTTTGCTGGGCATGCATCAACTTTTGTTCAGTTTCCATCAGGTCCCATTATCGTTCGTAAACAGTATAATTCATGGAGTGATTACAAGTGAATACACACGGGAATTTCGGTATGTGCACCAACATATGTCAGAGACAATATTTGCTGCACGTCAACCACAGCAACATTGCAACATCCAAAAGCAGGTCGATTCGATGAACGCAGCCGAATTTGGGGAAACTCTTCTTATTACAAGAGATGATTATGGACTAATCATCGCAGCAATTCGCATCTTCCTCATTCACTACGAACAACTGAACAGCAATGGGTGTGAGAAAAGAGGGGTCGAGGTAGGGGAGGGGGCGGAGATGGGAGGAGGAGGGATTATGACACTGCATTGCCTAAATGTTCCATAGTGGGAGTGTTAAGATGTGACATTACTTGCATCAGCTCACAATAAATGCAACATGTGGCCCGCAGGAATCGAATGTACATTGTATCCCAATCAACCGATAGCACACTCTACGGAAATCCACAAAACGGTCTGGGTCGGAAGTCAATTGTCGTCCAAAATGGCCAGCCTTTGGTCGACTTAGAAGAAAAACAATAGAAGCAAAGAAAAAACGAAAATTATGAAAGATGGAATAAAAATTGTTTAAGCGAAATAAAAAACATCAAATGGAATAGAAAGCGTTCAAATGAACAATAAAGAAAGAGGGAAATGATAATTGCGTTTGAAATTAAAATGAGGCAATTCGTCGAAACAGAAAACAATACGTTAATGAAACCTGAACGCTGCATAAAACTCACAATTACCACCTTTTGTAACATATCCAAATTTACAACGAACAAATCAATTAGTCCAGAATTTCATACCACTTCAAAACCCTACGGTTCCCATGATCTGCAAGATGGCAAGAAGCCAATAAAATGCTGTTTTATTCTGAATTAGGTTTAATACTTCCACGAAAACATCACGCGCTCTAAGCATTAGTCAGTCAGCTATAGCGGTTTGCTGAATAGATGCCTGACTTTGCCATTCTCTTTTTTTATAAACTTTGCCAATCTTTTTAAATAAAAACTTTTGAAAAAGTTCGCCGCTTCGTCATTCCCTTTTTTTCGCAAACAACGTTAAAGAAATCGAGCAGCGTAATGTCTCCCATACCAATCAACATTCGTCTTTTTATAGTAGCACCGTTTCCAGTTCATTTCCTAGCTGCAATCTTTCCCAATATTCACATAAAAATGGCCTTACAATTAGCGAAAGTTGAAAAGCTCCAAAATGGCACACTTGAACAGCCATAACAAACCTCTCAAAATTTAAGATATCGTTCGTATTAACATTAATTCACCATATATTTCCACAGTTCTCCCCTTTTCTAGCACCATTCTTTCCATAAATTGGCACAACAACAAAAAAAAAACCTGAGGAAAAAGCCAAAAATGGCAGAAACAACATTTGGAATCATGGAACGCATTAAATTACGAGTACGCATTCAGAAGATACATCAGCCAAAACGCTGTGGGAGACCAAATGGCATAGCCCCGAAATCGAACGTCGTCTGTAACATCCTCACCTCCTCTGGACGCAAGACACGTGTTTTACGAAGACGTTTCCACTCACCCGTATGATAATCCATCTGGAAAAACCCAATGAGAGATTTTTAAACTGCTGAATACTTTAGCGTTAAATGCCCTTTTTGCATATGTTACATGCTTCACATAAACGTATAGCACTGGATATGGTAGTCATAATACAAATGTTAAAAAAATCTTTCAAAATAAACGCATCTCAACCAGGACGGCCTAGATCGTGAAAAATCTTTTAACCGTTGGACTGATAAGATCAAATGAATAATACTTACAGTTCGAATACGCTGGTAGATCATGTGAGTACCACTAATAGCTAAGTGAAACCAACGAAAGCAACCATATCAGTTAAAACGACCGGATGTTTAGGAATGCCACCAAGCCTCTAAAAGCTGCCTAGAATAAAGCAATACGATGTCCTCATCACCTCACGTAACACGCCGCACAGTTGGACAAAATAGAACGATACCTGAAAGTAAGTTTCCACACGAATTTTCTGAGTAGATCCATCTAAGCGCCTCTCATCCTCGTAAGTCTCCGAAAGTTTCAGCGTTACGACATCACCCATATGGGGGAACGGATGCGCTAAACGGACACAATTAACGATGATGAGTAAAGAGCGATCTGTGAGGGGTATCTGCTTTGAGAAGAAAAATCCTGAATTTCATTCTGCAACAAGCACCATATAAAGGGCGGCACTCTATAGATAAGGAAGTAAAAGACGACGATATGCAAAGCATCATTAACAATCCTCATACGTCTCTTGGAACGAACGCGGCACATTGTCAAACATAACATGTTCACAAATAAGGCATTTTAAATAGTGCTAACGGCATAGAGCATAATTCACATCCAGAAGAAAACAAAATGAAAGTGACAATGTTATACTTATCTGCTCGTCCTGCCTCTCTCCTCCTAAAAAAACGCGAGCAGTGCGTTGTGGTTTAATTTAAAAGAATGATAGGCCAAGAAGCATTCCTTATAATGTTTCATAAGAAAAAACAACAGATAATAACTTCTTCTATAGAACCTGACAAACCTTTGTTCCCAGACAAGAACGCCGACACCATTCTTCGTCCCTGTGCATCGAGCGCATTAGCCGAACTTAGCATCTCATCACACTGTCGGCGCAAAGCCGCATCTCGCTGCTCGATCTGCAACTCACATGAACAACTGCAAACGTAGACTGCTGAAGCTGAGAAGTTGCGAGATAACAACACATAAAGCTGAACTTTGCCCTCTTGAGAACCGAAACAAATGCAGAGAAATGCGAATGCCCAAAAATGTTGCGAGCAAACGTTCATTTCGTCGGTCCATAAAATGAACGTTTCGTCGCAACCTTAGAGTTCGTTATCAAAAATGCCGTCGAAATTGCCACCGACATATTTGGCATATTGCCCAATACAAAGAGAAAAGGCAAGATTGCATCTCTCCGCAACTCGTCCTTAGCCATAATAGCATCGCATCCAGTCTTGCGACCCTTAGTGGACCCTGGTCTCAAGCGTCCGCGCCGATATTAACAACAAGAACTGCAATGTCTTCTATTTTAAATGCCTATATATTACAATTATCTTTCAAATCGGATGAACAAAACTGAAATATTCAAATATTTCCAAGGTGACGAAATGAAAACATACCCTCGACTGAACAGGAGCCACGACGACTGGCTGTTCACAACCCATTGTAGGCCTCTCCCTCACATCAGCATACGAAGGTTGCTGTTCTGGTCGTGGAGAGCTCGCCAGCTCACTGCTGGTCGGTTCCGTTACCTGCTCAGTGGGAGCTGACGATACAGTCGGCGCAGATGGGCCTGCCTTCGCATTCTCCTCGTTAGTATGCGTTGGCTCAGATTTCATAGTGGCTGAGCGACGTGCTTCCTAGAACACAAAAAAAACCTTCTGAACTTAGGAGGGACTTCGGGAGGCACTAATTTGGTTCCTTTGAAGTTTATTTGGAATAAATACAAACCTTAAATGAACATTAACCAATTTTTCAATCTTCACCGATAAAACGTGACACTAATATAAGCTACAGAACTAGCCTAGCAGCTACAGAGTAGTCACTAGATGAAACGGGTTATTGCTATAGAGCTTGATATGTAGCTCATCACTGCTAGATATAAACTCACATTTCCTTATGTTTTACTCCTTCTCAATTATAAATATACCCACCCTCTTGAGCCATAATGTCGTTGGAGGACCACAAATTTTTAAAATTGAAAGACAGCACCAACCCTTTCTGCCTTCTCAGCCCGATGTTTTTTCTTAAGCTCCTGCTTCTCTAATAACTTCTTAGCTTTCTCTTCCGCCTCTTGCTCGCGTCTTCGCTGTTTCAACGCATGTGGTATCTCGTCTATGTCAATCAGCTTTGCGCCACCCTCGCGTTTCATAAGCTGTCGTTGAAACTTTCTGGGTTCATTGGTGAAACCAGCTGAGAGTTTGCACGTATTCACCGCCGGTATACCTCTCATTGGCACTGTAATATTGACTGCCTTCTTTAAATGCGCATAAGCCTCATAAAAGCACTTGCGCTAACTGCGTCTAGTTTGTGAGGGAATTCCATCGAGTTTGAACAAAACTCTTCCTCAAGATAAATCCCACAGACCTCATGAGTGAATGGTTCAAATATCCCCCGAAATCGCATCTCGACCGATAAAATCTATCAAATGCAATGTTCATTCGTGCCCTCATAACCCCGACCGAAATGGACACCTTACGCTACCTCTAAGGTGAAAACTCTCTGAATGTATGCACATAAATATGCAAAAATGCAATCACTTCATCTCACTCTTTATGTGATATAAAAATCTCGTTCATTTTCTACTCATCTCATAAGATACGTTATTATTACCTTCTTTCATAACAAACATCCAACTAAGAGAAAACAGCCCTGTCCAATCATGTCTCCAACAAATTACGATTTAATACACAGATTAAGCATCTCTATATAACTTCCGCTGCAATATTTTCCACCATCTTTCATTTCTTTAAAGCAATCACTTCAAACCCGCGCACGTTAAATGCCTCGGGAGACCGACGTCCCATATCTTTGGAATCCCAGACTTCTGGGGTTTCGAGCCATGTGGTCAACTGATCACTATGAGATTAGATACCTTGCATTCACCCTCTCTTCTTCTGCGGACTAAAATCATCAGCTTCTATCTAAATATCCTCATTCCCCCTTCTCATCCCCTCTAACGACTTAAGTGATCAGACCTTTTGAGGTTATATTCTTTTGTAATATTTCCAACTAAAATATTTTACCAAACGACCATTGTCACCTGAGGCTAATGTGGGAAAGACCAGTAACGGGAATTGGACAGACAAAAGCATGTCTATAGAACTTACGATCATTATTCGGCTTGCGTGCCGTGCTTCTTATGCGAATTGGGAAGCTGGTCGTGAATGCACCCATCTTCTGATTCTTCGCTGGGTTCACACCTGACTCTGCCGCTGAAGAATATCCTACATTGACTCCTATATTAGCTTTTTTTAGCCGCTGAAGCAGATTTTCACTCTACCGGATCATTCGTTTCAACTTTTTTTTCCTTCAATTTCCAAAATGTGTCTAACCTAACTAACACATCGTTTCCGGTTGCCACACACAATTCGAAGTAGAAATTGCGTCAAAAACCAGTACTCTTTACATTGTTCAGCCAGCCAACTAGAAGTAATGGCTGTTTGACTTTTTAATGAACAATAAAAGTCATCTTACTGCGAGCTAACAGTATCAAATAAAAAAGCGTCATCTGGGAATGTGCTAATGCCCAGAAACGATCAGTTTGCGTGAAAGCGTGCGCAAGTCTATATGCGCTATAACATCAATCACAATCTCAATGCCTCACTGATACTCAAAAACTGATAATCCGTAACTTTTGATGCTCATCTGATCCAACACAAAAATTCTGCTCAGGTGCTCTAACGTGAAAATCTTTGTTTTTCACCTTTATGAAACAAAAAAGCGAACTCTACGATCTAATAGAGTGTACACTTTTCTAGGAAAACTGCAACAACAATAAAGAATTATGCAGAAAAAGATTAAACTTACATCTCACAATGTCAGCCTTCAGAGTAGATGACTTCGCCCGTCGACGTAAGTTGAAATGCTTGCGGATGTCAACCTCACCCACTCCATAACGACACTATAAGATAACATATACAGCTTTGCACACTCACCGCGAACTTTGAACATTCTATTCACATTCTGTGGCTGCAAAAACGATGGAAACAGTGATCTCAAGAATGCTTCTACAAGATACAACTCCCTTTCGAAGAACATAAACTAACCCATCTATAGGTATAGGCACAATCGATTAGCAGGGGTTTCGTACATCGAGCAATCTGTTGCAGACGCGTCGGGTGCAGATCGTGTATCCTACTCATGAGTTGAAAGGAGCTGGGAGACATAAGAAGGGTGGGGATCAAAAAAGATTCAAAAAAGACAACATCCAGCATTCTCAACAACAGCCTAAAATAAGTCTATTAAGACTAGCCTTGATCGCTGACTGTGATACAACGCATTTGTCCAAAGGAAGCAGACGTAAATCATCTTCTTGCGAATGTTTCTTTACTGAAATATTAACCTTATTAAAATGTAACACCAACAGCGTGCTGGGAATGTCGACTTTTGCCAATCTGCGTTACCTTTTTGCGCTCCCCCACTGTTAATTTCACCCCATATAATTCTATCCCTCTTTGTTATTTCTAGATTTCCCTATAGTTCCTAGAATTTATATAGAAAAACCACAAGAAGCGCTACAATCATCTTCAAGTCTCCGCCACTCAAAATGAGATTGAAATTTTAGAAAAACCAATGTTACATTTTCCCAGACAACAATAGATGCAAATAAAAACAATTGCAATTGATCCGCACTCGACCATGGTACTGTCTGTTCCAGAATTGTGAGTTGAAAAATGAAAATAAAAAAATTCTGTTCAAATCGTTAGATAAAACTATACAATACACTATCGTCAAGAAGAAAAACCAAAATGGAAACAAACGAACCAGCTTTTTTGAGTTCATCCAAAGTTCTACAGAAGTACGAATTCGGATCCGATGGAAGGGGAATTACACATCGGCGGCTTGGAAAATCTCGATACATATTCGAAACAGTCTCGATCCAATCGTCTGCGTCTCTTCTTGCCAAATCTAACAGGTTCATGAGCGGGCCTTTCCACTGAAATTTTTTAGACGATAAGTCCACTTCCACTAGAATGTTGTGAAAATGCTTTCATCGCAAAAAAAAAATAAAATAAAATGCACAGCTGTTCATACTTTTCTTAATCGAAGAAATTCCATCAATTATCGAAGGAAGAGTACCATTATTTGCCAAATCGTCCTCATACTTACTACATGCAATAGAGGACCTAAAAAGAGTTGAGATTTATAGATATCATGAGCACTACCAATGGTCACAAGCTTTTGTAAATCTCATGCCCTTCAAATTCCTTCAAAGGAATGGAAAGATGAATGAACGATCTTCAAAAATCAGCAACAAGCAGCGTAGTTCTAAGCATCATTGATGTCGATGAGAAGGTTGCTAGGCCATCTTGTGCAGTTAGTCTCCACCCTCCCCCTCCCCCCTCCCCCCCACCTCCCTATAGGATCAGAACAGATGGACTGGATTATCCTCTTCATGATTGTTCGAAAAATTTTTGATTACGTAAATATGAAAACGCACCTAGTACGGAGTAAATAAAATGAGCTTCTTTAAAGATGACACTAACAGATGCATAGTGTCAATCCCGCATACGGAAGTGTCTCATTGCAACAATGCTAGTGTTGAAAATAAGCAATATTGTTAATGATGTTTGAGATATGATAACAATATGAACTTTATGTGTGAAAGTACTCTGGTCTAGAAGCAACACGTCTAAATGCGAAATCTATAAGCGGGCATTGCAAGGGAAAAAAAATTGGTAAGTAGTCATTTCCTCGAAAAACACACTTTTGAGCGTCAAAGAATTTGAATTTGTGCAAAGGTCAAGCACCTATTGCTCTGCTCAGTGAAACATCTAACCATTGTCATAAGTCGATAGGACAAATGTGGAAGAGCGAGCACAATTTTCAGTTTGACATGTGTTTCCAAAGCTTGAAAGCATGTTTCAAGTTCGACGAGCATTTCGCGCGAGAGCAACGAAGCAGCCTGTCGTCCACTCCAGAGTTCGTTATTGTCGCCCAATTTGTTGTCTAACCACTTCACCAAATCCAAGTCACGTAGTTGAGCGCTTGGCATCAACATGTTAGCTGTCGAAAATGCTTGAATGATGTATCAACCCTATAAATCATCGATGCTTGTCAACTCATTGTCAACTCCAACAAAAAATAAAGCAACAATATAACATGCAAATCGACCTCATTTTGCACTCTATCAGAAGAGTTAACCATTTGAGAAGTAAAAAGCAGATCTAGCAGGCTGACAAAAACCAATGATAAGATAAAGTTTATCGTCAAAAAACTTAGCATAGAATGTCGCATCTATAAACTGATAAGTGATAACTGCATAATTTATAAAATGATATGCTCCCATCAATATTGCTTAATCGAAATTTATTATATTCCCATCAATTGGTGTTAGCGATTGCAGCGGCGTTCACTAATAACTCGCTTAAATTCTTTTGCTAACGCTAGGAATTACAATTGTAATGAAACTGGCCAAACTAATAAACAGATCTGTAAGATATACTTTTTAACCTGACCATTATTACATTCCAATGATGCCAATGAACTGAAGGAATGATTCATTGAAATAGAATTTTAAAAAAAAAAACAAGAAAAAAAAAACAAAAACAAAAGGAAACAAAATTCAGCGCTGCAAAAAAGTCATTTTGTGCTCATAGAGCAGCAATTTGATGTTGCTGCTCAGTAGAAAATCTGACTGCTTGAGAATTAAAATCTGGATGAATACTTTAAAATTAGCGGAGGACGAAAACCCTAAGTCACCGCTGCGAGAAGCAATTATCATAACTTTAGACTCAAAAGACTCATACGAAAATAACAAATCAAGAAACGCATCAGTAAGACATGGCTTTGAAAGTGAATTGCAATAGGCAGCAAGAGTTAGCAAAGTCTCTCCAAAGAGGAAGACTTGCTAGCTGTTTTAAACAAGTGATATTGAAGATTTTTAGGCTTATTTGAGATGGAGGCCGCATCTACTTTCAAAAGGCTCAATAAAGATGCTCCATATTTGCTTGGCTATTCCCTCTTTTGCGATTCATAGAAGGTGGCCTTCTTCAACTGCCGAATAGGCTGCTTCACGAACTTCAACTGTTGCTTAACCCTGGTTCCAATTAAGAACACAGTTGGGACAAAGCTGACCGCTCGACTAAGACAGGTTCAACTTATTTCCTTACGGTTATGCGTTTATGGCTGGGATCCGCTTTGAGCGAGACCCCTATGACACTTCGTCTTATCTATGACACTGAAATTAAGAAATTTTCATTTTTTTCACCGAATGTCGACATCAATCAGCAAGCTTTTGCTTAAGCGATAAATTCGTGCAACATCCACAGCATCTCTTCAATGGCACTGCATTCTTTTTTCCGTAGAACGACGGAGAAAGATAGGCGTAACTGGCTGTCCAAAATGTGGAAAACGACGGGAAACACTTCGTATATTTGCATAAGTGCATGATTAGCAAGCCGGAATCCCCTATCCCCCTTGCCCAGAAACACCAAAACGCTTCTGCTAAATGATTACTAATTAATGCAAAATTTTCAGTAAGTATTGCAAGTTTAGCACACTTCCCTCTTGGAAAGACACCCAAGTTGCTCTTCAAAGCACAAAACTTTTCGCGAGCCCGAAACAAAGCAGGTGTCCTAACCATCGGAAACCCTCCCTTTCGATATGTCGTCATGTAGCACTAAACATCACTATATACATTTTATAAGTCATCATACAAAAGTTTTAACGATTTACAAAGAAATACTACTTTAGATATACGCTTTTTGGATCTTCCATACTTTAAAAACTCTTCTAAAGTAATGACAAAAAAACCAATGTAGCCACACCTGCTCCGACTTGGTCGTTCCACATGGCAACACTTCGCTAAAACAAACAGAAATCCATAAAGTATGAAAAAATAAAACGACGAGAAAGTATTGCATAAAAACATCTCAGTAAAATCTCACACTAATAAATCGTCTACCAGAGAGTGCATACTGATAATTGGCCATTTGCATTGGACTGCAAAGGCGTGGGTAAAATTGGTGTGGGCAATGGGGTCGGCGCACATAGCCAAAAAGAGACGGAGAGAGACCGCGCGCGTCTTCAGCGAGCGACGCGGCACTGGTCACTCGTAAATAAACCGTCGGAATAAACATGAAAATATGTAGTAAGAAAACGAGGTTGGAGCAACGGATTTCAGCTTATTCGAAAGAGCATTGAAAGATCTATCATAATCAAAAATAATCTAGAACAAAAACAAGAACTTTTCTATAAGATCAATTTTTTATTTGACGTGCAATTGGCGAAAATTGCATGATCACCGACAAATCAGGGCTTATAACTGTACAAAGGAACAAGATTTGGGGAAAGTGACTAGGCACATTCGAAAGAGCATTAAAAGCTCTATCAGAGTCATTCATGAACTGGAATCTGCTTCCTTTGGGTAAGTTCTCATCACTGCAATCCAGCTTCTGCGGATGAAATATGCAGGGGTACAAGCATTCTCGCGTCATCTAGTATATTAACGCTCTTTCGATCTATTTTGGGAGTTTTTTCATGGTTGCAAGCGCAATAAAACCGCGCGGGTTAAGAGCGCGAATTTGCTTGTGCGTTAACCGTTTGCGGTGTTGGTTCTCTTCACCAGCGGTAAGATGGGTAAGGGTTTCTTGAAGGTTCGGAATGCTCTTAAGAGAGCGCGAGCTGAAAGGAGTTTTCGTTTTCCGGAGGCCGGAGATAGCGTCAAAGCAGGGCGATGGCCATGTCCAATGGGGTGAGAAGAGGTGTGATATGAGCACTGCTATGGAATTCGTTGTGGCTGATGTCGTAACTATGACCGATAGTCAAATGATGGATGCGTGCACCACGACCGAGAATCGGATGACGGATGCGACCACGATGACTGATGAATGTGGGCATTCTGAGAAGTCCACTTTGGAAAGAACGAACTGAACGAGGAAGCGGTG